>HG995403.1:10600000-11190000 GCA_905333125.1 Pheosia tremula
ATGGAAAGATGGATCTCGATTTGGATTCCCCTACCGTTTGCTCAATCATTTCTGGGAGGCGAGTAATATTCGAGTTTTATATTTACTTTAACTGACTTATGACTTATGCGTCATCTATTTTACTAGTATATAATAATATGCAATTTTAATTTATATAATAAATGTCATAAGACTAAACACAATTGTAGTGGTAATACTGATTTTACTAGATTACTCATAATTATGAACTCAACAACATGAACTCAACAATTTTTCCAAAATCCGACCTAAGCTCCCAGCTTAGGTCGGATTTTGGAAAAATTGCACAGTGGTAAATGGTATCTGATTTTATTATCTGATAGTATACCTATAAATAAATCCAAGAGTTAATCACCTAGTTTATAGTTTACCTACTCCCAGTTTTTGAGATACGTATTTTTGAAAATTTACAACAAAATTATAATAAGACTACCTTAATATCACAAAATCGGAAATTTCATGGCAACATACCTAGCGAAAACGAGCAGCTAAGCTGACGTACATATAAATTCTTTCACGACACGATTAGTATAGTCGGTTGTGACGTAATGAACCTGCTTTCTGTACCAAGGGTCCCAAGTTCGAAACCCTTGTAACCTGGGACAAACTTGGTGGATGAGCACGAATGATCGTACCCGAGTCATGGTTACAATGACTTATGACTTGAGTGCGATTATTCGTCCTACGTATATATTTACGGTATTAACAATACAAACGATGCTTAGTTTGGGACCGTACCAGTCAATTTGAAATGATCTAACTTCGACTTTAATTCGAGTGACCAATAGTAGGACCATTTACAAATACTCATAAAATACTGGCGATATCGTCCGTGCAATAGGTTTAATGTGTAATAGCGACGGATACGCCACAAGCCGGGCCCGGCACACCCCGGATCTCCCCAGATCCGCGGGGAAGTGTGCACTGTTCAAACACAAGCGATTACTTTGCGCGATTGAAGATCGCTCGAGGTTCCCCCGAGGAGACGGGCGGTACTTACTGGAAGATTCTACTCTTTTACAAAGATGGAATCAGGTTTAATTAGTGTTTTATGTTTCGCTTTTGTGTGTTTGTTGATCCATCACGTTGAAAATGATACTTACTGAATATGTACACTAGTATTTCACGGTCTCCTTTCTATTTACAACACTACATGAATTAAAAAAGACTAAAGTAACCAGTGATACCGAAGTAGGTAGAACGATTGCCTTGGTAACCAGGATTGCAGGTTCAAACCTCAGCTTGTACCTCTCGGATTTCATATGCAATTATCATATTTAACCATGATTATCATTTGCTAAGCGGTGAAGAAAAGCATCGTGAGAAAATCTGCAAGTCTAAAAGAACCTCTTGAAAGATGTGTGTTGTCCGCCAACCCGCACTGGGCCAGCGTGGTCTAATCCCCCTCGCATTGGTGGGAGGCCCGTGCCCAACAGTAGCACATTAAATGGACTTTTATTTATAAGATTTAATAAAATACCGACTGCTACAATCCAATACTTTTTTATAAAAGGTCAACTTAAAGCTAGTTCAATTTAATTCTCGATACATTTAGAATTCGTGAAAATAGAACTTGATTTAAAGAGTGAAAAAACAGCATCAATAAAATAATGAAACATCCAGCCAGACGCGGCCTAATTTGGGACCATTTGAAAACTATTTTTAAAGCTTAAAGGATCCTATACGAATTGGTTAGCTTAATTACAGACTTGATTAGCTATCTGAGCATCGGTGCGCAAACGCTTCAATGACATCACAGTAACTCACATACCGACTGCGTATTAATCAGGAGTAACACCTGAAAGATCACGTGTCGGTAGAAGCCAAGCCGACAGTTAGTCGGCGTTAAGCAGTGTATGGGGGCGCAGTGATAGCGGAGCGAGTAGCGGGAAGTAGCGGTTACTTAGCACTGGGTTAAGCACTACGGTAACGCAAACTTCTTCCATCCCGCTCATATTACAGATTTCATAAATAAGAATTTCAGTGATATTATCGATGATGTTAAAATTACATAAGCAATTCCTGCTTACTCTCATGTAGAAGTGTGTTTTGGAAGTATACTGTATTATATATTTAAGTCACTCGCTGAAAGTTATCAACATATTAAAATAAACATCACATCAGTTGAGCTGGTATGCAATGAATCAAGCATACTTCAAAGGACGTACAAAATATAAGGACTTTTGATAATTGTCAGATCTACGTACCGAAGAAGCTGAATGCAAATTGCCCTGCTGAATATAACTACAGAGCATCATTGAATGTTTACATATTATACAGGTTACGTAAGAGCTATTACTATACAGGCCGTCGCACGCCTTTGTAAGGGCTCTAAGTATAAGATGAATTGACGCTCTAAGTTCAGAAACTTTCCGCGTAAGCACCTGCCCGCTGGTATCTTGAACTGGGACCCCACACGCATCGCTCCGTCCGCTCCAATAACGCATGTTAATCAGACAGATCACGGCTAATTGCCGGCTCGAGTGTGAAATGCGGGCTTAGCGTTGAAATTATCAGCAGTTTAACGTTGATTTATGGTTGATTAAATGCTATTATTTCATTGCCGTCTCACTACTGGCTTATTAATGTGTACATGTGTGTATTAGATTGTAACAATTAATGGATCTTTTAATTTGCAAATTGATAAAAAACAATCCATTAATGTTTGATGATACGATAGCATCTCGTAATTTTTGAAGATATATGAAGTCGGTGCCCTCGGATAGTGGGATTACATTGGTAAATTTGCAATAGAGTCAACAAACGAAAATAATGCTTTTACATATTTGCCCACCTTTTCCCATACACGGCATGGATGGTGCTTGATGGTCGAGTTATTTAACCATTTCTAGTAACGATTTCTCCGGTGATTTCAATATCTTAATACCTGAAATTAAAACAGGGGTGGATACAAGGAGGAGGGCGATGGGTGCAATTCCCCCCCTTCACACACAAATGCCCCCCCGCCCTCAAACAAAATTGCCCCTCCCTTAACGAAATCCTGTATCCGTACCTGAATTGGGAGGATTTATAAGTACCACTAGGTATTGATTATTGTATCTACACTTTGAATACCAGTTTTCGTGAAGACAAGGAGACGATTTTTACATATTTTTCCACTATTAGGTAATGTGTAGGTTCATTTTCGGTGTACAACAGCTCGCACGAGGATCGGGCAGTGCTGGAGGCGGTTAGTTGATAATTTACCGGAGGGCTGGCCGGTTCGATACCCGGCTTACTTTGACATGTGACAGATTTATGAACTCTCGAACAAAATTCGCCCGGTCGCGCCGAGTTAAAACCCAAGCTACTGGTCTGTTGTGTGTATATACGTATTTATATTGGTATACCCATATTTGAAACAAAACATATAATTATTCGTTTTCATATTTCGAATAATTATTCTGATTGAACGAAATTTACTTTAATAAACATAGTTCTCTCGAAGCCGTTTCATTACAATGTGGTTCTCGTGTCTCTTTTGACAGCCATAACCGATTATAACTGGATGGTATAACATCGACTAAATAGTGACAGTCGACCACTATTGAGACTAGCCGTCCAGGGAGAACCATAATAACAGACAACGGTAAGTTTGTCCAATTCCTGGAATATCTGGTCATAATTAAGCATACTGAGATTAGCAAGTAAAGCCTGGCAGTTACTAAATTAAATAATATCATTAGGTTCTTTCTGCTCTATCAGATAAGATAAGAAAGATGCTCTATAAGATAAGATATTATGCTTGTCATCTCTATTTCGCGTGCAAAACTGAAAACGGTCAACAACAGTAACATGGAACCAACAGCACAGTCCCGTGAAATCCTGAACTCTGTGTACCAAGGGTCACGTGACCCGCACGTGACCACAATTAATGAGACACAGGTAAGAAATTACAAAGTATAGGGTCACATGCCAAAGAATAACTAACATATAGAGGTGAGTAATTCTGCTTGATTTAATTAAATGCGGCATATTTAGCGGCATCTAGTAACTATTAATAGTTTTAAATACAAATTTATTTGAATGGAGTCATATAAAAATAGGTACTAAATTGAACAAATGGGAGCTCGGGCAGTTATAATAATAGTTTTAGTTTAATTGCGATTAAGTCGGAGAACTCGGGTAGTTGTAAGAATAGTTATAGTTTACGATTAAGTCATAAATTAGTAGGGAATAGAAAAAAACTTTTCAAGTACGGACGGAAATTATTTCAGTGATTCCTGCTCAATCAATATTGTAATATGCTAACAGCGCGCAAATCACCGGTGATTCTGTAAGAAAGCGGACTAGGGATAGTAGGAACTCCTAGTCCTAACGTCGTCAAGAAAGCATGCTGCCACTGTCACACTTATTATTGAATTATGCAGTGTGAGCAGGATGGAAGACGTCTATATTAACGTTACACTGCTTAAACAGATTGTGCTTGAGCCAGTGTGAATTGCCTGAGTAGAGGTTGAATAAAAATTAAAATAGGAGCTTATTGTTATACCCTGACTATGCTGTTGAATAAATCAACGGTCATGACCATCTTCCTGTTAAGAAATTCATGCTCTATGATCCAAAATTAACTCGGCATGTTTATGTTTCTTGTTCCGCGCGTGTCTTGTCAAAATACCTACCATTATTTTGTTAACACGTGTATGACGGCCTTAATACGATAACTATGTTATTGGAAGTAATTTGCCACACCGCTCTATCAAAGCTTTTAACTCGTTTAAGGTGAAAACGCTAGGTCAGGGCGCTAAATTCATAATATTGAGTTTTTAATTTCTCCAAAAAATGTTTTGATTTTTTTTCGCGACAAAGGCAAGACATTCTTTAAAATTATTTTTAATGAAACAACACTCTAAAGTTAGTTGGCGGTTTTTTACAAACTTTGGACTATTGTATCGCCTTAGGTAAAATGTCAAGCAAACTCAATACATTAAGGTATCTAATGCACAAATCCAATGTCGTAGAAATCTAAATTAAATCATAGAGATGTTCCCATTTTACGTAAAAAAAGTAAAACAATTGAAATTTTGAATTTCGAAACCTAGCGATTCCACTTTAAAAACTTTGAAGACTATACGAAAAAACACTTATTCTAGCGATTGAAGATTTATAATATAGTTACAATGAAAATAGGTTATTCGCACAAACTGTAATCCTACTTTTGCGCCCAATTGTATCAGAATCTTAATAGGTATCTTTTGTCGCAAAATAATTTCCCAGAACATCACAATTTAATTAAAGTATAAACCTGTTAAACACAGAAAACGAATTTCCAAAATATCCCAAACAGGTCTTAATTACTTAACGTTAACTTATTTAACGGTAATCTTTTAAAAGCACTCTCTTCGTTAAATCGATAATTAGTGATCTCGTTACGTACTTTTAATGAGTCAGATTGATTGAGCTCACAATCGCACGTTTTCAAAAGTTTTTCGGTTCATGGATGTTAGTGTAAGGGAAATTTGGCCTTTGGCAAAGAGCATTCCACTATTCTACCTTCACTTTTTCGGTTCCTAGCACGCGTGATGGACTTTCAACCTTGTTTTAAGATTCTTGAAGACCAGGTTAGCGCAGCTGTTACTCATCCTGCTTGCTATGTTTTTTTGTGTGATGAGCTCGTGCTCATGACCACAAGCATACGAATGTTTAATAATATCTGTATAACCTATTATACAGCGTAATTCAGAAAGGGTATACTACTATATAAACCTGGGCTTCTTTAGCGCTTTTGTATTCATTATGTGAAGTCAGAATTACTAATGTCAATTTTGAAAAATAAATTTGTTCCCAAGTAAATAATATTTTTTTTTTATTTTGTTTCCCTTTGTGTTGTGTTTGTGATACTATTATCATCTTATTGGCAACTGTTATCAATCAATTGACGTGTTCGGTGGAATTGTAGAGGTGGGTAAACGACACATGTAAAACACAAGTGGGTGTGTTGTTCTAATCAAATGTTTGGCTCCGTAATCACGCGTGGCGTAGGCATTACGGAGCACGTAGCACCGCTACGAAGCTACGTTGTAGCCTTTGCTACATCGTTTACTAAACTACTTAACGAATCTAAGATAGAGCTACAGTGACGATCAAGAGGCGTGTCATACCTAACGAATAATTTATTTAATTGGAGTAAATTCGATGAGTATGACCCTTGACGAAGCTTTCAGTAAATCGTTAAAGAACGGACCTCATTAGCGAGAGGTCCGAAGTACTTACCTTCGCCTTTCTAAGAAAAATCTTTCAAAAGAAATATTATGTATACAATTTTCTGTACCTACGGCAAAAGCGAAATCTTTGTAAAAAACAATTAAGGACCCATTGCTTTTATGTATGTTGCAACGTATTTTTTTAATGAAAATACGTGTAGTAAACATATTTTTTCGAACATTTTGTAAATGTAAACAATTTACGTTTTTCGCATTCATCTATCTGTGATGAGTTTAGAAGACGCCAGGGGGCGCCCCCGCAGCGCGAGGGTGAAGTCCGAGTGACGGTTTTTCGATTGTAAGAATCGACATTTTGTTAACAAGCGTCCCGTGGACTTGGTAATATAAGGTACTCGTGTACTTGTATGTACTCGTATAATTGAATGTAACGTGTAGCTATTGTGAGCTATTGAATTTACTATCTGAACATTATTTCAGTGTTGCCAGCAGACAGAGTAAATTTATCTGCAGATTATAATATTGAATAATGCCAAACACTTTACTGGTGAATTAATTTATTATATTTTCGCGAATACTATACATTGAAATAAAACTAGTTATAAGAATTTGTTCACGTTTATATTGTGTGTTTTTACGTTATTGACATTTCGGCTTTTTTACAGCAACCATGGTCACGGGAGGAACAAAAAATATAATATAAACGCGATAAAATTTAGTTTTATTTCAACTTTACTGACGTTTTACTGCAACGTATGAGGATAGACAAATAATTTAAATACTTGAGTCAAAAGTATGGAGCATGAAAACCGTCCAAACAAACGATACAAATGTAAAGAAACTACTTCCGAACAATAGCGTTTTAGTTTATAACAGCCTATATAAAGATTCTGGACCCGTCGAAACTCAATCCTACCGATTTGCATAGGCATCACCAGTGATGTACTGTTGAACTAACAACATTATTCAAAGTAGACCTTCCAGATTTTAAGGGACGAGCGTAAGAGACCCTGGAGCCTGATTTCGTTTTGTTGTAGAAAATATTATATCTGTGCGGATTCTGAAGAGTGTGTGATCCAAAATATAAATCATAACTGCGATTACCTCTTACACTTCTCATCAGACAAGTCGAAACACTTCCCTTTTTATTGTTTCTGTCCTAATTTAACATAAAAGAGTTTTCATTCAATGAAAATCACATAATTGTCACATAATCACATAATTGTATAGCTGGCAGTTTGGCCATTACAGTGATAAGCGAAAATTCAAAATTAGAATTTAATTTGCTTATGCTATAAATGAAATAAGTCACTGTTTTGAGACAAATGTGTGTTTAGAGTTGTCAATGATATAAGAGACATGGCCGATTAAGAACTCAATAACTTGGTTAATAGTTGGTTACCTGATACAATCATCGTCTTTATCAGTATATTGATGTCCACTGCTGAATAAGGCCACCAAATCACGGCACTGAGCTTGGTACTCGCTTTTAAGCTCTACATCCAATTTATGTCGTCCACTTTCCGCCGGTCGTCGGCCGCAGGCTGTCCTACACTACGTTTGCTTAATTTGGTTGCAGTCAGCAATTATATAAATTATAGATGGATTAAATTTATTTTAATTTCTTATATTTACGCGAAAACTACACATTGAATGAAGTGATGACATATGGTGCCGAGACGTGGTCGCTGACTATGGGCCGCGTAAGAAGGCTCAAGGTCGCTCAACGCGCAATGGAGACAGCTATGCTCGGGGTTTCGCTACGCGATAGAATCAGAAATGAAGAGATCCGTAGACGAACTGGAGTAACCGACATAGCTCAAAGAATTTCCAAGTTGAAGTGGCAGTGGGCAGGGCACATAGGTCGCAGAACCGATGGCCGTTGGGGCAGAAAGGTAATAGAATGGCGACCACGAATTGGAAGACGAAGTGTAGGACGGCCCCCCACAAGGTGGACTGATGACATCACACACGTCGCAGGAAGCCGGTGGATGCGAGTGGCGGAGGACCGTGATGTGTGGAAGTCGTTGGGGGAGGTCTATGTCCAGCAGTGGACGTCTATCGGCTGATTGATTGATGATTGACACATTGAAATAAAACTAATTTTAAAAATTTAAAGCGTTTATTTTATGTTTTACGTTTCCAACGTTTCGGCTAATTTACAGCAATTATAATCATAGTTAGAACTGGGGTAGCCTCTTATATAGTTGTTGTTTGAGGTACGATCTACGCAGAAAGTGCTCATAGTGTCTTGAGTTCCTGCAGTGGTGCGCTTGGTTTTCGATTTAATTATATTATTTGCTGGATCCCAAGTCGGTGGTAGCACTCGTCCATCTTTCCTATTGAAATTAGGAAGGTTTTTTAATTTCAATGGCCTCACGTATCATCCTTGATCGGAATTGGTGTTCTTTTGCGAGGATCTGTGATCTGTGAAGTCTGATATAATAGTGGGTGCGAAGTCTACGATGCCTAGAATCTCTAAACATGTACAGGAGTACATGTTCACAGATGCCAGGCTTCGTGGAGCATCAGTGCTTCACGTCAGCGATGTGTTCTTTAAAATTGGTTTTTATTGATGAAGATTACCTTTGATAATAAAAATATATTTTATCAGCGATAGCAAAACAATTGCAACCCATCGTATTCAAATTCGTCTTTTTTCATGCAGTAAAGAGGAAGGAACATTTCGTGAAGGGCCTTCAAAGGTTTAAAAGATTACGATCCAACGGCACAGTCGTATGAATAATGATTGTTTTTTCAACGCGACAATTCGGCGACCGAGGCTTTTATCTTTTGTGATAATAAAAAGGTTTTAGGCAGAAGACGTTAGATTACCAAATCGACAGGTGAAGTATACAAAAAAAGGGTATTATTAGTTTCAAAAAACTTGTGAAACCAAAGAGGTTGACCACTCGCTGGATTTCATGTGCGAGATTGAACCACGGTTATCACTTGTTAAACGGTGACAGAAACCATCGTCAAGACATTTGCATGTCTACGAGAGACCCGTTCTTGAATGACGTACGAGGTCCGTCAACCGGCACCGGTCCGGGGTTGTAGATAATGGCCTGTTTTTTTTGTTTGTACCGTACGCCCTGGCCATTGCCCAGCAGTGGGTCACTCAAAGGCCATGGTCAAGATGCATGATGCATGCATGGTAAAAAGTTTTTGTCCTAATTTAATTACAAAAATACAAAAAGAAATACTGAGAGTGAATCGCTTAAAGTAACTATATTCTGAAGGTTAAAAGTCAGAGCTGTAGACTTAAGCTCTATGTTTTATTATGTTGTCCATGTAAAAACCTGGTCCAACTTCAGCCACCAACAATTGAGTTCAAACAACAGTTTCGCACTGCTTCAAAAGTGTTTCAATAAACTTTTACAATATATCGGTTTTGTTTCAAAGTGTCTTACACCATCTTCATTTTCACAAAAGTGTTGTAATGTAAGTTCCTAAAACTACTAGAATACTGCTTGAAAGTCTGTTTTGCAGAGCACCGAATGTTGAGTATTCATTAATAATTAAGTAAATATTTGTATATCTTATAAATCGTTTCTCGCTGCCAAATAAACTAAAAGAATCTAACCATGATTTATTTGTCAATAGCCCAAAATTATGACAAATTATTCAGGCCTCAGATGATAAGTATTTTCTCAGACATAGAATTAAAAAGAAAACTTCCAGCAATAATGCTGCAGGTTCAGCGATACGTATAACGTCTCCATTATTGTATGTCCCCTTACAATTGCATATTAATTTTAATCGCTTGATCATAATGTGCGAAGGATATTTTCCCCTGAAGAGCACAGCGCCTTGTAAAGCGTAATCGCTGCCCGCAACGAAAATTAATGTGTTAAATTAGGCACTCGACCTTAGATCATATTCTAAACATCCACAAAGGTCAATCTCGACAGGTCGTCCAACCAAAAACAAAACAAATGTACAGATTCAAGATCTGTTGGCCCAGTTACCGCACGCGTAATGAGAGCCATCCATCTACCTAATGTGCGCTGAGGATATCATCTAATAATGATACAGCGCCATCTGCTGACCGAATGGGTCATTATATCGCGGGAGTGTTTATCTTCATTTAGCAAGTGATCGGGAGATACGAGGGTTGGCTGCAAATCGGAGAAGAGTGGTAATTATTTTTGTTATATTTATTGGATAGAGTGGGAGGAGTATGGAAGTATCTCATCTGCACGTGGTACTCACTCATTGACTGCTGAGGGTCCAGACATTGATGACTGGATAATTATCACGATTAACGAATACGACGTCACATTTAGCATTGGTTTGCTGTGCTGTGAAATACTGTCTAGTAATTTCAGTTAGAAATCGCAAGAAAAATTCTGTAGTATCGAAATTGAAAATAAATAATTTTAATTATAATAAATATGATCGGCATTAATCAATAATTTATACCTCTATCTTTTTAATTCGATTCGAAAATTGAATTTAAAAAAATATTATAAACATATTGATAAGCTCCCGCCGCAAAACAGCCGCAACCGAGTCACATAACAAAGCAGAAACACAAAAATTTTAAAGTACCAATTTCGGGTATTCCAGTACACGAATTAGATTTATCACCGGGCCAGTATACGGACTAAATATATCTAGAATCTAAATATCTAGATCTAAACAGTATTCATTTGGACGTGCTGCTCCGGGGCGCTATTAATCAGCCCGGAGTTGGCGTCCTGTTTTGTTTAAATGATGCTGAAGCTACGAATGGTGGGATATGGTATCCTTTGAGGCAAGTTTTATAAACAGGCCAGCATATTATTTTTAAAATTAACAAACTACAACCTTATTATATTTTGTGCATTGGAATCATCTTTATCTATAAATCAAAGTCATGCTAGTTATACCATTTATAACTCAAGAACGGGTGGGTGGTGGACCGATATTATGATCTTAGATATTTTTTTAATTTGAATAGCGGAATAACTATTAAAACACCGGATAACTCACAAAAATAATAATCATAAAGATAATTAATTTGAGGCGGTACGAAGTTCGCCGTAACAGCTAGTTTTCAATAATTTGATTTATTTATATGGGAAAGTTAACTGTATACTAATGTACCTGTTAAAATATTTTACACTTTTAAAGTTACACCTTAAGTAGACAAATTATTAGTTTCTCTACATAACATACAAACACTACAAGCTCAGTGAATTAGGTAAACTATCAGATGTGCTTAGAGCTATCGTTGGTTCGACAATTTAAATTGTTTATGAGATAACAGGTTCTATAATCATTATTTATTTTTGTTCAAATTAATTCAATTAATTGCAGCTGAGCAGCTTAGATTAGTAGATAACCACTCCATAATCAAGTATAATCTTAGATACTCCATGAAGCGGGCAACATTGGCAGTGTTTGTACAATGTGCCGTGATAAGAGCATTGTAAACAAAGCGCCGAACTAGCCGCCTGCCAGATAGTCGCCTGAGTGATTACCTACAGCTCCGCCTGGGTCAACTTACTGACAGCCGCCGATACGAACGTGGGTTGAGTGATTTATTGGCTTAGCGATTGATTTTAGACTGACATTTGAAGTCATGTGATCATTGGCAAATGTATTAAACGTATCATTTACTGTACTATGAAGGCAGATGTCGTGAGGAGTTGTACGTGAAAAAGGAGTTCGAAGTTCGAAAATCGGTACGCGGTCGACTGTGGTCTGAATCCCCGTTGCAATGAAGTGTGCCCGGTATTCGTAATGTGTGTGTAATATCTGTGGCAGTTTGCTATACACGGTTTTTTTGTGTCCCGATTTGCAATGGAAGGTAGTGGATAATTTTATTGCCAACCCGTTACCTCAGCGTCTTCGTTGGTCACCGCTATGGATCATGGACCACAGGAGTAACTGTGGCGGGAGTGTGTGGCGGGCCTGGTCCTATTAAATAATGTGTGTGTATTGTTACGTATCGGTGTACAATAAAGTATTATCTCCTACCAGTAATCCTCTACCAGTAACATTTAATTATCATCGGGGCCTGTGTCAGAGGTAACCAATAGGCACAATGGAACCTCGTCAGCAGTGAAGTGGAGGGTAAATAGCGCCAAACATAAGCGGGGTTTGACCAAATGTTTGGCCAGATGGAGTGGTCACATCCGCGCAAACATTCATTAGGCAGATTAATTGTAATCGTTAATGGAGCACCGCACTTGTTGGTGATGTGATGTGCTTAGATTGGGCGGAATAATCCTACATTATATTGTAGTCCAATGGCTGCCCGTATAATGTCGACGGTTGATTATCAATGACCAATAGGACATTACTCACGGAGCTATAGACCGCGAACCAATTTGCATTGAAATCAAGTAGACATGTATTTTTTTTAAACAAGCTCTAGGTTTTCGGAATAATGCCCGAGTTGTGAGTTCCACCATTTTACCTCAAACGACCGTTATTGACATTAAATCATATCAAAAATTAACATTCATGCTATAGGAATACGACTTTATATAGCATACATTTAATTCCTAGTAAATCACATCCCTTCTGCGAATGGATAAATTAAGCAACTGTATTATTTTACTTTTAACGCATCTGATAAATTGAATCAAAGTCAAAGTCAAAGTCAAATCATTTATTTCGTATAGGCCTACGGGGGCACTTACAAATTGTCATTACATTTTTTCCTTAATACTACAACCGGATCGGAACGCGACCTCAATAGAGAATAGATGTTAGGGCTCTGATCTCTGTATACATTAGATACAAAATATCGAAGAGGTTATAATGTGAAACCATTTAAACCATGTAGATAAATACTTATAATAATCCTGAATTAAAGATAAATAAAACCCATAGTGAAAGCAGTTCCAACAGTAGAAAACGCTCAAGAAACCTTGTCTAAAAAGCCGTAAAGGATATAGAAATTAATCATAAATAAATGGCTGGAATAAATCAAATAAAAAAACGAAACACAATTTACTTCTGAACTGTACTGTGATGTACCATCAAATTGATAGATCTAAATGACTCACTCAGCACCGCGTTCCCGATTCGCGCCACACGAGCGCCTCTGAAAAGGCGCAACGCGCTTCGATCGAGGCTGGACGCAATCCCCACTAATAGTGCATTGACAATACGATCTATCATCTCAACAATAGTGCTGCACTCTGAACAATGAAAAATGATATCGATACGAACGTGTCTCTATTCTATATTGGGTGATCCGTTTTGGTATTAAATTACATTGTATCTTATGAGCCTGCCGAAATTATTATAGTTCGCTCAAACGTGATACTTTAATATTTTTTCAGCTGATGAACGATAGCATTCATATGATATACTTTATGCTTAAGGTACCTATAATCACCTGTATCGATTTTTCAGGTGAATGCAGACCATATTTCAAATATTATGTTAACGTTTTTAGCGAACTTTGGGAATAATGGTAAAGGTGAAAGTGTTACTTTAAATGATGTTTAATTTTTCTTAAAAAAACCATTATGTAGATGTACCTACTTATTTCGTAACACTCTGTATATTCCTCAACTATAAGTGAATGAAAGGACCTCTCGTTACACTATGGTAAAGATTACCATGCCCCATTCTAAGCAGGGAGAGACGGGGTCTGCACCGTTATTGATAGCATACGGAATTTGAGCTCACATATCACTTATAATCTTTTTTTGCAATGTCCACTAGTATAACGTACAGTCGTGTTCTAAAAAGATATTTATTTATTTTCTTTGGGGCAACAAACAGATATAAAATATTATATTAAAGTTGATTATTTTAACACTGTTACATACTACTTACTTAATATATACCCAACACCATTACCCACGAATTACACTTAAAAATAAAATAAGATAACGCTACTACGCATTAGGTTCTACAGTTCTGCACTTTAGGTATATTTAGTGAACACAGATAATAAAAGAAAAAAATAAGGAAAAAAAATGTACAGTTATAACTATTATAATTTATTTATTATTTATTTATTTATATGTGTGTATAGTCTTAAAATGTATTTTAAAAGTGTATTATTAACAAGAGATATTATTAATTTTCATCTAGGTTTGTTTTTCAATACTAAAATCCAAAATAAAAGCCACAAAGTTGAATAGTCTAAAGCTTTTGAGTACAATATAGAACATTGAGATATTAATATATAGTTGTAAAAAGATAAAAGAAATCAATATTTTAACTAAAAAATAAATATGTACGTAATTGTACTATGATCTTCACAGTTGAGACAGTAGGGTCAATGGACGGAGACCATTTTAGAGTGCATATGCGGCCCAAAGATTTATCTTAAGCGTTTGACACATCATTTTTCATTTGTATCGTTATATTTCTACCCCCGATGCAAAAGAGTTGTTTAAAGTTCGTCGTCAGTTGAAACTACGGAGTACATTATCTCTGAGGTTGAAACCATGCACACAAATTTATAAAATGTTATCTTTTATTTACAATGGGAATTAAAAAGCACCTTGCCTCTTAAAAATTCAAGGTGATACTATTGTAAATAGACTAAATCTTCTATAAATTTGCCATATTTTTTTGGAATCTCGAATTTCTATGTGAAGTAGTCGCTCGATTCAATCAATCATTTTAATCCATACTCAAAGGAATTAAGCATTGAGTCGGAAATATATTGCTTTATTCTAATCCCCCACACGCATCAGAGGCATGGCCGAGCTAAATAGTGTAGATTACATAGAAACACCATCAGCGTAATCTTAGGGCGCTTGTGCACTATCAAATACGATGGATTCAGATACCAAGCGATTCTCCGTATTGCTATTAACACGATTATACACGATTGATCATGAACATGGAAGTACTCTAGTTACTTTGTTTTTTATTATATGTTGATCATATAGAAAGAAAAACATGATATTTGATGACACGGTAAAGACTTAAATCGCTTCGATACAGCTTGGAAACGAAATCAAGTTAAGGAACAAATTAAAGAAGCATAAGCTTTAAGCATACGAAATAGGATATATTTCGGTCTATCAAAGACTACTGTGGAGGTTTATTTTACAGAATTTTGATAGAACATTATCTCTCGTATAAAACACACTGCTAGGCGTAGGCCTTTCTGTACTAGAAGTCTTTATGGGGCTATTATCACTATCATCCACCGTCACTGTAACCTAGGCACATCTTGAGGGGGAATGTTCCACACTACGATTTTGTACCTGCTTAGCTTTTTTTATTACATTATAGGCAAGTATTTGATCTCGATCTCACCTGATGGTAAGTGACGATGAGATCTACGATGGAGCATACTTGCCTAGGTAGGAAGGCGGCAGTAGATCGAGACGCTATATTCACTAGGCACATGCAGCGCAACTGATCTGACCCGCCATCCATGAATGGCAACACCGAACATCATGCCGGAACACGGCTAGGCCGCTTGGCGACATGGCTTTGTTCAGTGGGTGGTGACTAGCCACGGCCGAAGCTTACTACGCCTTCAGCATATAATAAAAATGATTATAAATAAATGACAGTTGAAATTACTTATTAATAATAATGAATCTATAAAAATGTTGAAATACAAAAATAGATTGTATCCCTTCTTGATAAGGACCCTAAACTCGGCAAGACAAAATGTCAACGTTGACGCAAATCCCTCTTATACGATGTCGACGCTCGTACGTACGATTGTACCGAATACGTCATTATTATCATTGGGTATATTTTCTATTCTGATCGTATACCAGAGGGGAAAGAGGAGTGCCACGCAATTACCATGGATTTATCATCTTAACCATTGCAGTACAAACACATTCAGTTAATTGTGTTATAAAAGTTGTCTACTGTGACAATGATGTCATCTGAAATAATACACCTATACCGGCTGAATATAACAAACATTATTTAAGAAAAACTAAATTTTCAGAGAGTTACGTGGGAAAATGAGATAGTCAACAAGTTAATACGTGTAGTCCCATCGAATTAACCCAGTCTATAAATACTTAACCCTTAGTAGCCTGATTTACGAAAGTGATTTATTTTTAATATTACTGTGTTTAATGTTACTGTGTTTAATAATAATGGCAATTGATTTTTTTTTAATTTCGTTGGAAAGAATATTATACAACAGTAAAATACGTACAGCCAACCTATAAAAAAAACTAATAGTAATTTGAACATTCGGTTTAAAAGATTGGTATCAAAATTGAAACTCTAGGCTATTAAGGGTTAAATCTAGGCTTAAATAAAACCGACCGTGCCATTCTAAACTATTATCTCAGCTAATGTCAGGGTAAATACAGATATCTAATGAATTTCAAGTGTAGACTATACGGGTTAATATTTACGCAGCACTCGAAGAGGGTAATAAATGTAAATTCAATAGTTAAGGGGCTAATTGCGAGCCCGCCGCCCGCCGCGCCGCGCCGCCGCCGCGCCGCGCCCGAGTCGGATAAATATTTACACTGAACCCACTTTGCTATACTTTAGTTTAAAATTCTAATTTCATTGTAATCTGTTGCGAATTGAGACCTTTTTGCGCGATATTATGCTGCACTTACTTGGAGACGAGCTGCGAGTGTTATCTGTAACAATAACATAAGTTAAATTAATTATTGCTTGAGAAAAAAAATGTATAAAAATAATATAATAAATGATATTATAGCACCCGTCGCAACATTCGCTGTTGAACCTTATTTACAACTTTATCCGACAAAATTTGTACGTGCTATTTGTCAAAAAAGTGTTCCAGCAAATGGTGAAACAGACTCTATCATTGACGAAATAAAACGTAGAGTTAATAAATAAAATAGACTGCTGCCGAATAACTTACATTCTGAAGTGGTTTGTATATTGTCAAACATAACAATACGTATATTGATTTCTTATATTTACGTGAATTTGAAATACGAACATTGAAATCAAACTATTTTTTTAGATATTATCACGTCCCGTAACCATGGTTGCTGTAAAGCAGCCGAAACGTTGGGATCGTAAAAACATAAAATAAACGGGATTCAATCCGAAAAATAAGTTTTATTTCAATAACAATACGTATATCAACATTTTGGATAGGGTTAAAGCATACATCCCGTATGACTCAAATGTCTTAATTGATGGTAAAATAAGCTTTGCAAAGGAATTAACTGACGACATATTTAATACGTCATGAATGGATGATCCTCGGTTACAAACTCACTCCACACATTGCAAGGGCTGAAAGCTATCACGAATCGTGCACAATGCATTTTTCTGTAACGTTTTACTGCATCTTAAATCCTTCTTAACATCAATATGAGTAAAAGTCTCGTCACAATTTACCTGAATTCGCATGCACCCTACCGTGAGTCGAATCTGCAAGGAATCCAGGATTGGCAAAGCTTTGTCGTATACCCTGCCTGCATTCCGTATCGCCATTTGTTTTTCAAGTCCTACTTACTTCGGAACAAAATTCAAATTCAAAGAACTCGTTTCGCAGTTGGCTCGCGTGCGGCCCAACTTAGAAATCTGTGTGTCAAAGGAGCGTTTTGATTTATACGTACCCTTGTACCTCCTGTGTTTCCAATTTGTGACAACCACTTTATATTTTCGGTTAAGTTTTTAGATTGTCTTGTTAAGCTTTTGATGCATAGCTGTACTCCAATGAAATGGTCGGATGGCCTGATTTTTTGCAGTATTATTTTGATATTATAATTTGACTTGTTATGTTAATATATCATATACTTTTGTTACCAGCCTATTGTATATCCCACTGCTGGGTGAGGGGCTCCTCTTAATCACTCCACTTGTTCATGTCTAGCGCTTGTTATAGCCACGTTTTACCCGCAAGGTGTCCAAGTGCACCATCTTAGCCTCCGTCTGCCACGGCGGTGGTGAACATCTAAGGGCATCCAATTATTGATGATGTTTGCCTATCGTTGCCCACAATTCGTGGCCAGCCCAGTCCCACGTTATGTTAGTAGTTTTCGCTCACATGTCAGTAATTCGGGTACAGGAGCGCAGGGTGTTTTTTTCTGATTCGGACCCAATATGCAATTATTGGTATTTGGCAAACCTTGAGTTGGGATTTCTGCAGCTCAGAAAAATCTATATTATGGCTCTCAAAAGCATACAAAAATTTTGTTAAACACAAAACTGGCTTTATCTATCCAGGAGTTGAAATTTGCAACATGGACTTTACTTGTCTTTAAAGATCATTTTAAGATATATTTTTCACTTCACACTAACCTCCAGATACTTTGAACTATCAAAACACGAATCTTCATAAGTATCTTCTCGATCACTACCTCCACTTTTACAATAGAATTTCTAAGTTCGTGCTCAAACACTAACTTAGACAAAAGAGGGGCGATATCAAAAGTAGTTTCGCAAGGAGTTACCTTCGGCCCAGCACTATTCCAATTGTACAAACTTTACCACTTTCGCGATTCCTTTTATCCGTTTGAAAGTATTCTTTGTTAATTTTTTTTTCTGTTACGCCAAACATTTTGCCGTGTTTCATGGTGCGTGCGCGCGGCGGAGACGTGTGAACTTTTGTGATAAATTGTATTAAGATTTCGTATATTATGCACATTATCGACTACATTTTGCGTCTTATAAGAAGAATAAATCATTTTATTATTCTACTTCATCTAATCATTCTTAGTCAGTAGGATGATTGTTTTAACACCTTCAAGCGACACCTTATAATTAGCCTATATTTTCCTCACCTAAAAATCTTTAACTTATAATAACATCACCGTTATTGGGATTTTGAACATTGTAGGTACTGTGTCATATTAAATATTAGTGTCGAGATTAAAGGACTGGGAGTCTGCTACACTGCAAACGGAACTGCGGACGACAGCTAGTTTTCAATAAGTTTACAATTCCAAGTCGGATTTGAGACGCCTTCCTTCACGCATCAATGGCAGGGGTGGGTATTTCCATTCATATGTGTCCTTTATATGCCTTTTCCTTTTTATTATTTCACTTTTCTACCGCATTATAGGCTTGGTACGTCTATAACGACAAATATAATAATTTTACCCCCAAATTTATAGGCGTTTTGTAACTTTATCAAACGTCATACAGTACTGCGCAAAGCAAAACTCTTGTGCGCAGTACGTACGCATACGTTCAATAAAGTTATAACACATCTATAAATTCAGGGTTTACTTTCTTAGTTTCTATGTCGTGTAACTTTTTCTTTTCAAAATACTTTTGTATACTTATATAAACAAAACATAGATACAAAAGGCACAATGTACTACAGTCGTTTTGCTAATTACGGGATCAATATTACAGAACAGTATCATTTTTAAGTACTTTTAACATTATATCTTTATTTAGAAGCTAATCGATTTTGTCGTTAATTAAATTCATAAGAAGTCACTATACGAAATATACAAAAATATGTAATAAATTACCAGCTGCATCAAATCCTAGCATGGATGGTTCACATACCAGTTCAATGTTTATGATCCATGCTATTACGGAAGAGTTCCCGGGGTAATTGATAAACTAAAATAAGAAGTCGCAGACTCTGCTAGTATTAGACAAGTTATTAAAAAAACAGCAAAATTCCAAAGTTCCATAGACAATATTCGCCGCTCATAAGCCAGTAGGATTTGCCATTTGAATGTCCTTATTGACCTCTAAATGGATAGCAGAATTCACTTCTCATTTTTTCAAAGCTAAATTCTTATCTAATCGCAATAAAATAAAGCTACGGAACTAGCGGCCGAAATTCACATTTGATGCAGAGGAAATTTATTACCGGGGTGGGCAGCCCCATACGATCTAATGGCAAATCTATAGAGGCGCCGTCCTCCATATACCATAAGACTGTTAAATGAAGCGTAAAATTAGGGGGTTTTGTGGCGCTGACCGGCGGAGTCAATAAAACTATCTATGGGACTTCACTGATGGCGAGATTATTGAATATAGCGATGCAGCATCATGGCTAGACGACCTGATTAGCGGGGATGGTAGTGATCCTACTTTCTGCGCCGGGGCTTCCGGTTCGTATCCTGGTAGCGACAAACTTTGTGTGAAGAGCACATATATTTGTGCCCGGGTCATGGATGTTTAATATCTATATAAGTATTATATACTGACTTCGCCCTCAGTCCTTTGTATAGTGTGACGTCGCCTGTCGATATTATTATTATAATAGGACCCTATTTTGCTGCAACAACAATTGAAGTGAATTAAGAATCAAAACGTCTTATAAGTTCTACGTTACGGTAAGCAAGTAGACGCAACGAATTTGAAGATTTTACCCCACACTACTCAAACCTCATTACCGTATGAAAAGTCGTTATCTTACATTATTTATAAGATACTTTATAAACAAAAGACACTCAAAGAGTGACGTTATTATTCAGGGTTAAGTGATATTGACGCGAGATTAAATGATTGGCCTCTTCTAAATCTTCAAATCCTTTACAAATATCGAACTCAACGTTAGAAAATTGTATTCGCATTCAAAAAGCAGGCTTTAGTTGAACGGCAGCAAACGTTGAAATGGATCACAAGCGGTTCCTATTAACTGATTGAGTGCTGAAAAACCGCGATGGCCGCTCTATGATAGCAATAGAAATAATTTAATATCGAAATTAAATACTTTGTTTGAAGTAGGTAAATACATTTGTAACATCATTTGTTACATGTATTTTTTTAAATATCGTGCTTGATCTGTCAGCCACTATAGTTTAAAAAAACTTGCATAGTGCTCTTTAATGCTTATGGCTTGTGTTGTAATGCTTATGGACTCACGCAAAGCATTAATAATAATATCAACCTGTACAATTACTTAAACTCAACTACTTAAGTAAATATTGTGTGTTGATTGAAAATCAAATAGCACCCTGTAGTAAATAATTTCAGCACAAAACACTTTAAGGTCTAAATTCGGGATAATTTTAGCCTAACCCTCGAAAGCTCCTGAAAGCTTCGGTGTAATGAAAACCTCGTGGTATATGCGTTAGCATACAGAAACTTCGGCAGCGATCCCCTTGTAAGTGCAGTAGACTATAATAATTAGCGCTCCGCGATTGCTTCGCGAGAATTTCAGGATGCCGATAGCACCGCAGCCACCGCTGAGCTCGCATTCATTATTTGCGGTGTGGCCTTTATTGGGAACAATTTTTTAAGATTCTGTACTCGAGCAACCCTTCACATTGAGATACGGTTTCAGTTTATAAGTTTTAACTGATATAAGCTGATATGAGGTGGCGCTCTGAAATTAGTTACAATACTTAGTTTGAATCGAGAATGTAAAATGCTTGAAAATATTAAAACTGTCAAATTATTGAAATGTTAGAAACCGACCTAAATAGATGGAAATTTGATTGCTTATCTTTATAAATAATAATAATACCAGCCTTTTTTAATGTCCTATCGTTTTGCACCAGCCTTCCATCAATGCGAGGAGGATTAGGCCATAGTCCACCATGCTGGCCCAGTGCGGGTTGGCGGGCTTCACAGGTCATTCGAGGGGTACTGTCAGACATGCAGGTTTCCCCACGATGTTTTCCTTCATCATTTAGCAAGTGATAATCATGTTTGAAAATGAGATTCACACATGAAATCCAGAAATCCCAGATGTGCGAGGCGGGGTTTGAACATGCGATCCTCATTGCCGAGGCAAGCGTTCTACCAACTTGGCTATCACTGCTGTACTAAATTGCTCTGTTAAACTTTCGTTATACAATATTTTAATAGTTAGCTATAGTTCTCATACGTAAATAAAGATTATTTGTAATGAAAACATAACTTGACCTTGCTACGTTTGATCGAGAGGTCAGCCAGATTCAATATTGAAGATTAATAACGATATCTGTTTGTATAACGTCTACATTTGCCAGTATAGTTTACTTTATAGACTGCTAACCAACAGTTAGTTGTACATGTCAAAGTATTTTTTTATAAATAATCAATATTTTCTTACATAAACCGTGCGTACCGTCATCAGCATCACATCGACTCGATCCAATTTCTTGTTAGGTGTCTTTTCGCGGTTAGACCATAATCAAAGGGAACCGCTTGAGATCCATTTCAACTTTTGCTGCCAACAGCAACCTGACCATGGTTGCTGTAAAGCCGCCGAAACATCGAGAACGAAAAAACAATATACACGCGATAAAATTCTTAAAATCCGTTTTATTTCAATACTTAATTTTACGGAAAAAAAATTTGTAATTCTTAGAAAATAAATTATTAATTATTAACTAATTAGTCCGTAATTTGCCTATACTGCGTCAATTTGCATATTTTTGGCTTCATCATTTTCTCAGCTTCATTTTATTCTTTTTTTTCTTATTCTGTGTATAAACACGAATATTCGTTTTAGCACTAAAAATGCAGATCGCATAGAATCAAAGAATTTCAATTACAACTCCTGCAATTTTAGAATTAATTGCATATAAAAAATCCTGGCAGGTTGCGTTCTGCATAAGAATCAAGATCATTAAATCACGGGCTGCCACAGATTCGGTTTACCAACGTATATTTTTTATCGCCACCAACTCACTACGTCGAAATTGCTTTGTGATTCAGTAGGGTCTATATTCCTCTGTAACGGCATTCACCTTTGAGGACCAATGACATTACAAGGACCTACAAATCCAGCTCTAGATACTTATCAGGTCTTTTGGGATTATAAAACTAAACTGAAGGGTGTGCTCAGAACTTAGTATTTAACTATTGATTTATTTTTATTTTGAAATTCAAATTGTGTTCATTGTAGTACCGTTTTTAAATGTAAGGTAATTTCCTTGTAGGTAGAGGTCCATCTATGACCTCCAAGATGGTGTGTCATACCCTCTTGGATAGAAGACAATCATATCTGAGTCAATAATACATACATCTACAGCTGCAGCAAACGGCATCGCATCAACCAATGTTAATCACAGAATACTCTATTATCAATACTAAAATTGGATTACCAAAGCCAATTACATTAACCCATAGCAACTTTCTTACTCCAGCCCTCCCCTCCGGCGGTGAGTTCTAAATTAAAACGGTTCCAATAAAACTAATGGCCCCTTAAGATTCTAACAAAGAATATTATCAAGATATACCAGGCGATCGGTGTTCTTAGTAAATTGAGAAACTTCGCACTTTAAACAGTCTTTCGATGTTCAATGTTTGATTTGGTTAATTAATTAAAGCTCAGCTGTGGTCTATTTTAAGAGTTTTATACCATTTCTGATTGACTTTGTATATTGAGTTGCCAGATATCTGGTGCTTTTAAATTATGGTCTAACACATACCACTGTGACGGCTGGAATCTAGACGGTAATAATACTAGCCCTTTTGATGCAAGGGAGATTAGGCTATAGTCTAGCACGCTGCCTCAGTGCGGGTTGGCAGACATCCCACACCTTTTGAGGAGTCCTCTCAGACAGGCTGATTTCCTGACGATGTTTCCTTCACCGTTTAGCAAGTGATAGTCATTGAAAAAAATAGATTCGCACATGAAAACCAGAACCCCCATCACCGAGGCAAGCGTTCTACCAACTTGGTTATCACTTAACCAACCGATTTCAATAGTAAATTGTGATAGTTTTAGCAAAATCCTATTCAGATTTGATTATTCCTGAAGTAACATGTCTTATTTGTCATTAAACCCCACTCACGATGAGTCTTACATAATTAATTGGCCACACCGTATCTCGAAGACATTTGAGTGCTGGGTTTTTCATAGCCCGTTATCAACCACGCCACTAGGTGTTACACGGTAAAACACTTAGTGTTTGCACGTATTAGATCTTATTCTGGTTACACGATTAGAATTTGTACTTTAGTTAAAGCGATAGTCCTAATTTTAATCTTGTTTCAGGAGCAGGGCCATCTAGTGATATTTTAAGGTACAAAGGTGGGTTTTACTTGTAGTCTCCAAACACAGTTAAAAGGGCAAAATAAAATGGAAATTTATAAAGATATCATTGTTTAAATAAAAAATATTATTATATGACATCCTTGACTTAGAGGTTGATTCGATGGCAAATGGTGTTATTTCTTACATTAAGTAAACAAAAGTTGCATAGGACACCTATCTCACTTGTTTTAAAATATATTTATTTTTGACCTAAAGCACAATTGTTTTTACACAGCGTTTCGGTAACGTAATGTCTTTCATTCCTCTCAGACCACAGATTTAATATAGAAGGGACAGGGACGGCATTTTTTCACAATTACGTTACGATTACATTAGGAGTTCCTACTTACAGACAAACACATAGATTGTATGGTAACAATCAATTATGGGTACCGTACGAAGGACTATGGGCAATATTAGTAAGATACTGTATGATGAAGATAATTTTAGAGATTTGGCCCGAGGAACTGAACCCGCCCAGAGATGAATCACAAAAAGATAATTATTATACCTATTTGATTAGGCCCTATTTTAAAACTAGGATATTACAAATGGGCGTAAGCAGGGTTTTCTTCAGGGTAGGGCAAAGCAAGGAATCTCGAATTAAATCATTATCACTGGTTCGTCAAAAAATCTCATCACACCATTAAAATGTCGCTCTTTTCCTGAGGTAACTGCTGTCATCTGCCAAGATACTATAGAGGCACATCACTTCTCTCTCGACTTGGTCTTATATTTTTCGCTTGAATCCATGAGCTAGATCCTTACTTCTTCATTTCTGCGTCATTGTGTCTACGCCCACTGCCTCTGTAATTTTTTGCCAAAATCGCACTCCCAAAACGCTATAGCAGTGGTCTTTCACTAGGATGTCCAACAAAATCGCTGCACTAAACATTAATTGAACTATTTTGACAAACACCCAATTGTGTGTTGAAATAAAAACGCAGCAAACACAAACGCCCCGGTTGGTACAAATTTAATTTTCGCCCTAACAAGCGTTGAGGGGATTTTTCAGAGGCACCGTTGTTTCCACTATCTTATAAAAGATCCAGGCCGGAACAGGAAAATTAATTTCAGACAATGCGGGAAGTGAGCCATGAAACAACTTAAAATAGAAACTGTTTTGAAAAATCTATTTATTATTTGCGTGTTGGTTTTACCTTTAGTTTGTTTTATAGACAAATAAATGTACTATAGAATGGAAAATTAGTTTAGTAAGAAGTACAAAGGTAATTTGAAATGTATGTTTGATTTTTCCGAAGAATTAGGAGAGGCACTAGATCATAGATAGTGGGTATGAATGGGTAACAAATGATTATGCCTTAAAGTATTACTTACTAAAGGTTACAAGTAATTCGTGATGAGCGCACTAATAGTATTCTATCAACTCCTCCAAATAATATAACCCTTGCATATTTTTTAATCTCATGAGTTTAAATGAGCACGCGACTAACGCCCAAAGCAACCGCTTCCCACTTATCCATCGTCATTGAAAACCAAAGGTATCCTGGAAATATTTAAACAAGCGAAGTCGTCGCATTGTGCCGGGATTGGATGTCGAAAATTGCCTATTACCAGACCCTGAGCACGCCAGTATTGCCTCCTTTATACAATTTATTGTTAGTACTTTACTATTTCTTTGGGAAATTCGAGATTTATATTTTGAGAGTGATTCCTTCTTTAAATTGATACGAGTATAAGAGGTGTTTTTGAGTAAGTAAGTTTAATTGATAATGTTTACCACATTTGTAACGGGTTCGCTTCCTAGACTTCATAAAAACTGCTACGTATGGTTTGAACATTTAAAATCTGCCGAAAGGGACTACTGAACTTTTAACTCATGGCTGGCAATCTGACCAAGTAGATGATAAGTTTGATCTTGTAACTTAACTTTTGTCTACTCCGCTTCTTTAAATGTAACGTATTGAGGCTCAACACTGCACACTTGAAGCTAGACGCTAGATGCTAACCGCTTGAACCTAACCGCTTGACGCTAACCACCTTACGCTAACCGCTTGACGCTAACTACTTGACGCTAAACCTGACGCTAACCGCTTGATGCCAGCCGCTTGGCGCTAACCGCTTAACGCTAACCGTTTGACGCTAGACGCTCGATGTTAGACGCTTGCGAAGCGTGGCGTTGTTATGCATGATCACTTCTTATTTTGTTTATTTTCACACATACATAGAGCAATCTATAGTATCTCTAGAACCTACCACATACGTAGATATAGTAGGTAGTTACCTACGAAATATAACACCTAACGTTTACTCAAGATGTGGCCATTATTCTTCATAACACATAAAGGCGGGTCCGCGAGACGGCGCGCATTTAATTTGGTCGGTCCATATATTTTAAAACGACTCGAGCCAGTACATTTCGCGCGCTGGGGAGGCGTACGTTGTGGCGGCTTAACGAGCGGATTGTTTTATCGTGTTCATTATGAGAAAATCTGTTTGCTACTAGCTAGTTCGTATTAATTGTTAAAGGGGGCTCCCGGAGGCTTAAATTGTTTTGTTAGTGATATACGACTAATTAGATTGCTTATAGACGTTATAGACGTTTGTTTTAATAGGCCTAATGCTATCAGTAAATAAATAAATTCAATTTTGGAAAAAAAAAATGTATCTATATTGAATAAATACGTGCTCGAAGTTCAAGGAAATCATTTTTTATTTCTAACTTGCTTTATCGCACTGCAGATCGCCCTCTATTTTTTTTCACACGCTCTGGTCTAAGGCTACTTGCAAGCAATCTATCAACTAGGAATCCAGCTCATGCCCATTTTGTATTGGGCCAGCCTGTTGTCGTATCCAGTAACGTATTTTTTTTTTAATTTGAAAATCTGCACTCTATTTGACCTTTCGTCAAAGAACACTTTTATGCTAACAAATTATCGGTCCATGAATTGTATCTTCATTGCAAGTGGTTGAGGTCTTTCAGTTTCGTTATCTTTTTACCTTCTGTGGTGCGAGTCCCAGGTTCGAATCATGGTAGGGACAAACTTGTGTAATGAGCACGAATGTTTATACCGGATTCATGGATCTTTCATATCTATATAAGTATTATATTATTCGTTCCACCCCAGTCAATTGTACGGTACTCATAATATAAGCGTTGCTTAGTGTGGGACCGTATAGTTGGTGTATTTGTCTGACGATATTATTATTATTTTATTAATCTGCAAGAAGGACATTTGAATTTTCCCCTCGTTAAAAGACCAAGTAAGACACAAAAATATGACTCTACATGATACATTTACCAACAAATCTATATTAACTAAAGAGTATTTAGCTACAGTTCCCGTGTGTATTCAATCAAAATACTTGTAAATTCCATGAGACAATCCCTATTTTCGCATAATGAGTCTGTAATACCATATAATTGACACGTCTACGAGGGTTTAATCTCCTGCTCGAGACCCATCGCGCTAAGACCTCAACAACTTCTAATATTTCACACGTGAATTTCTGAGACCAGACTAGTGGTGACGATGACAATTGGCGTATTTCTTGAATTTTGTTTTTTTTTTAATTTCATTTTTATTTTTGATTCATCACATAGATATATATGTAATAAATAACTGTAGTAATACCGTCTGCGCAGCCATGATAGTTAACTGCTGGTTTAGTTACAACTTTAGCAAGCAGTTACGCGCAGAAGAATGTGTAAAATTGGCAGGGGCGGGGTAACATGACAGAACGATATAATTATTATTATTTTATTGCAACACATAATCTCGCTGGGCGTAAAAAGTCCCAATGCATTCACTTAAAAACAAAAATGGTTTATAGATTCGTTTTAATCTATAAACTATTGCTGGTGGTAGGCTTCGGCCGTGGCTAGTCACCACCCACTGAACAAAGCCATGTCGCCAAGCGGCCTAGCCGTGTTCCGGCATGATGTTCGGTGCTGCCATTCATGGATGGCGGGTCAGATCAGTTGCGCTGCATGTGCCTAGTGAATGTAGCGTCTCAATCTACTGCCGCCTTCCTACCTAGGCAAGTATGCGCCATCGTAGATCTCATCGTCACTTACCATCAGGTGAGATCGAGATCAAATACTTGCCTATAATGTAATAAAAAAAAAAACCATTTTTGTTTTTACAAGTATAATTAAAATTTACAATTACAGTTAAACTAAATAGGAAAATAAAAACACTTAGAAATAGTATGACAACAAACTATGTATCAAAAGGACCTTGTCCGCATGGGATGGTGGAATGAATGCTGGCTGCATTTCCTCGCTGTATTATCAAGCAAAAGTTTTGAGCGAGGATAGAGCCAGCCCTTCTGTCAAATAGAATTCTGCTATCAACTAGTAACACACAAGTTCTTGCAACGGCCAATTTTCGTGATGCCGACATCCTCGCTATAATACTGCGAAACTTAATTAGCTCAGGTAAATCGGATTGGGTGAAAGTTTTCGCATGATAACTAGAGCGGAAACGCTGGTAGCGCCCTCTCGCGGCGGCGCGTGCCACCCACCCATCCAAATCCTGCGTAATGAGACGGGCTTACGTTTCTTTTCCTGAAGTTTAGCCATACTTGAGTGAGGTGCTGGTGATGTGGAATACTATTTGTTTGACATATTTAGTGGAAATTCTATTTTTGATGAGATACAAAAATTTAACATTCTTACATCTATTTCAGAAAGTGTATACTTTATCTTTGAACCAGTGGTTCTTTAGCGCATTTGTAATTACGATGTCAAGTCAGAATTTAAGAAAGCTAAAGAAATGCAGAATTAAAGTAAATCTATATAATAAAAATCAATTGCTGTTCGTTTGTCTCGCTAGAACTCGAGAACGGCTGGGCCGATTTAGCTGATGTTGGTCTTGAAATGTTTGCCGTAGTCCAGGGAAGGTTTACACGGTGAGAAAATATGGAAAAGTTGCGAGGACGAAAAATAAGCCTTTATTGTGCTTTATTTTTTCTTACTGGCAGTTGGTCTGTCGAACGTCAGACGAAGGGAGAGTTTTAATGTCGTTAGGATAGGTGATACGAAGTACAGCGGGTCATCTAGTAATAAATAAATATATAAATATCGCCAGACGAACACACCAACTATACGTTTCCACACTAAGCAACGCTTGTAGTATGAGTATCGAACAATTGACTGGGGGCGAACATCCATGACACGGGTACGAACTTTCGTACTGATCACACAAAGTTTGTCCCAACCAGGATTCGAACCCGGGACTCTCGGCGCTGAAAGCACTACCAACTGCAATTATCAGGCCGTCATTAGCGCAGTTGGTATTAGCAAAGTTAGGTATAATCTCTCTGAATCATCTCTGTGTAAGCTAAAAATCATAACTACAGCGTGGTATATTTTTATCCAGATGTAATAATATAACCAGACGAACAGACCAAATGTATTGTCTTAAACTAAGCAACGCTTGTATTATGGGTAGGTACCGTACAATGGACTGGGGTGTTTCCAGTATATAATAATTACATATTAAATATTCATATATAAACTTGGTTAAAACATTCGTGCTCATGACATCAAGTTTGCCCCTACTGGGAGTCGAACCATACATTGGTACAGAAAACCAACAGTGCCGATAAGCTCGTCCATATTCTACATGTAAAAGTATTATATATACGTATATTATAGGTAGACTAATAAAACGCCCCCCCCCCCTCACTTACCTGCGTTAGTTGACGCCGCAATAATATGAAAGAAACGAGATAAAATAGAAGAAGGAAAATTGTTATCATAAAAAGCGTGCCGTGGGTGAGATTGGACGAGTTTATGTAACAAGTCACGTGTTGTTTTTACTGTATTAATTGCAATAAGTTGGCAAGGTCAATAGCAAATCAGTATAGGGAATTTGTAATATCAACATAGATAATCATTAAATATTTAGATATAACCAAATACACAAAAACAATATGACACAATGTTACTAGAAATTTAACGTTTACATTACTAAACTTTTTACTTCTTGGCAAATCTGTTCAAACACAGTGAAATTGTAATTATTAACAAATTTTTAAATCATGATTCCATGTGGCGTAACACCATCCCGCGAGTAAGTCGTGCTCTTTGGCCGATAAAATGCAAATGCCCGGAGATTCGTCCGAAGTTTTCTTATTACTGGTGCTAATAAACGATCTCGGTTGGCGTAGGGGGACTCCGACTACGCCGCTGGGACTATTGTTCCATGTATTTTTTTAATATGTACAAAAAGTTGGGTTCAACAATTTGTTTACACAAATACTACTTAGCTTCTGCTTTTGAATCCCCTCTCCCCTCTCCCCCCTTATGAGTTTGTTTTTCACCTTGATTTCCAAGCGTCATAGTGAGATGGTTATGTGCAACGATACTTAAATCTTAGCTCAGTGGTAAAATCCTTAGTGAAGTCATGTTAGTATCTTAGCATAATTATTGAGAACAGCAAAACAAAACGCAATCAAATTTATTATCTAATTGATTATAATATATTAACATTAAGAGCTTGATTTCAGCTATAAATCTTCGTACATGTAGGTACTATATATACTCGTGTTGAACGAAAGTCTATGCCTCTTGTGGGACAATAAAAAACTAAATCAGTACCAATAAAAAACACACCAACACATCAAACATAAAGTAAAAATTATACAAATTTGTAAAAAAAAAATAATATCATATCAATTTAAATAAAATAAATTATACGGATTTTATTATTTTTTATTAACGCGAATAATAAAAGTAAAACATGATAATAAAATCACAAAAAATAAGTATTAGGTTCTAGACAGATTGCTTTTGTAACTCTCTCACAACCTTTTGTTTAAGTTTTAAATGTCTATCTATGAAAATATTTAAAGTCAGAACGATCCTAAAAAGAAAAGCGCTGTTTTCTTCAGCCATGTCAATAAAAAAAGGTAAAAGGAAAACTGTAGGGATTCCTGTATTAAAGTAACAAATGTTCTCCCTCATTCACTGTTATAATCAAAACAGTACATTAGACCATTCAAAGCAAGATGCTTTGAAAAGTTACAACAATGTCTAGAATTTTATAAATGTTCCATTCTCTCTACTCCTGAAAAAAGTTTCAAACAAAGCAACATTCTTTCCAAACCTGACCTAATTTTCATTCAGCTCGACACTCCTCTTTAAGAGTTAATTTTCCTGCACGGTCTACCATTCAGGGCCTGTCCACACTCATTAAAGCAGCATCTGAATGTGCTGAAACGAATAATATCGAATGAAACTGTAGAGCCGGCATATTTCCCGGAGAACGTTCATAATGACGTATATTACGAGTATCTAGTGAATAGAGTGCATTATTCTCGATTCTCGAAAGTGGAATTTGAGCATTCAATGAGGTTAGGTTACCGTTGATCTTAACATTTTTGATTTCGTTTCTTCGGGCCTTCGCTACATATAAACTATCCGCTGGTCAGCTTAAGTTTTCATCTAACCAGATTTCCAGATCAATTCGTCTAATACTGACTTTTAATATTAAATACGGTTGAGCGCCCACTGATTTTGCGGCTGTACTCGCAAAATTCCAAGATTAACCTCACGATGTAGACATAAAGTAAACAAATGTGAGTATCGTAAACTGTCATCTGAGCCTGTACCCGCGCGTAAAAATAGAACGTTTACCACATTCCGAGAAAATATTTACTGCAAAGGTTTGCGCCAGAGTTCGCGACTATAAAGTGCATGCACTCCTCACAAATATATCTTCAATAAACAACGTGGAAAAAAAGTTTGTGTAAGCAAATTTCAATCTTAAATTTGCTGAATGTGAGTTTGAAATCGTCCGCGGTGTTTGAGATAAATAATGTTACTTGAGAAATATGTTTTGGTACAGATAAATTCAACTGCAGTGTCGCTGGTGCAAACATCGGGACGTGTATGAATTCGCATCTTAACTCATACTTAGAATTGAGGTGATAATTTTTATTTTCACGTCATCGTGCAGAAGCGATATCGTAGTAAAAATCTATTTCGTGAAATGCTTAGTTTGTTTACCACTTAAACATTACTTTGAGCAATTAAAAATACTAATAATACCAGCCGTGTTAATTTCCCACTGTTGGACACGGGCCTTCCATCAATGCAAGGTGAATTAGGCCATAGTTCACCGCGCTGGCCCAGTGTGGATTGGCTGACTTAATACGCCTTGCGTGCGGTTTTTTCAGACATGCAGGTTTCCTCACCATGTTTTCCTCTACCTTTTAGCAAGTGATAATCACGGTTGAAAATGAGATTCCCACAGCAAGCCGGGGTTTGAACCTGCTATCCTCTAAGCGTTCTACTAAGTACCTAAGTATGTACTCGCTATTATTATTTTCCGTGACATTACATTGTTGTAAGGAGAAATATATAAAGAAATCAATGTTTACACATCACACACTAGAGAGCTTCGATTTTAAACATGTATGTCAGCGAGTCGATTCAAAACTTTTCGATAAGTGAACCAATCGAATCGTTGGCTTAGTAAATTCACTCGTATCTTAGATAACTTTTAGAGCCATTCTTAATAACTGTAACGAAAATGCGATTCGACTACTCCTTGGATTACCCATTGAGCGGTTTAATCAAACATAGGTATATGTTTTATGTGAGCTGGTAGCCGGTAGATGAGCTGATGGTAAATAAAATGCAGTTTCAATATTGATTTCTTATATTTACGCGAATACTACACATCGAAATAAAAATATTTTTAAGAATTCTATCGTGAATTCGATCAGTGCGTAGATCGGGCCGCAAGTAACAACTAAATATGAGGGTACCCCCATCAAACTATGACACTAGGACGTCAACCACCTCAGTCCTCCCGTGACCATGGTTGCTGTAAAGCAGCCAAAACGTCGGGAACGTAAAAACAAAAAATAAACGCGATAGAATCCTAAAAAATTGTTTTATTTCAAGTAAAACATAATTTGCAATGCAAGGAATCCAAGTGTTGTTTATACCAATTCCATAGAGACTATTATGCATACGTCTTGCTAATTCAGTTTCTAGATCATAGATGTCGCAAAAATATTTACAAGCATCCTCTAATTCTAAATTTCAGCGGTTCTAGACAAGGAGTTAGCAGTACAACTAACCGTAAAATTATATATTCGCCGGGAACAACAATAAAATGGTAGCGTAAAGTTCCCGGGGAAAGTTTTCAGGTAGAGTTCGACTCCTGAGCAATTTCACGCCGGCACGGACGGCGCACCAGCCGTTTTGCTGCCGGGTGTAATTTTAAAAAAAGCTACCTTATCTAGCTATAAACATAGTATGCTCTTTGAGTTACACTGGAAACTGTGCGAGCTGGTTAAATCTTTATTCCCGTGTTAGTAAGCTTTTATAGGAATGGGAGCTGTAAAAATAGTTTTTGAGTTTTATTTCATATAACGGTACCTACCTACCTACAAATTGACTATTTGACTTTTTTTTCTAGCCACATAGCCAGTTACTGATTTATATACCTTTTTGAAATATTCTGATTTATTGAATACATATAATAATACCATCCCTTTTAATGTCCCACTGTTAGGCACGGGCCTTCCCTCCCGAACTCAGTATATTATAATACTTAAATAGATAATAAACATCCATTACAGTACAAACATTGGTGCTCATCACACAAAGATTGTCGCGACCAGGATTCCAATGCGGGACCCGCAGCACAGAAAGCAGGGTCACTAACCACTGAGCTAATCAGGTCGTCAACACAAAACAACAAGTTTATGTAATGTATTGTGTTACATTACTTAATCGAGAATTTTAAAAATCAGTATCAAATTGAGACAGGTGGACATTTTATAAATAACATTATTTCAATTTATATTATACATTTACGTGTTAAACATAATCGTTTCTAATTAATGAATCGTAGAGTCGTTTTTCAAACTAATCTATAGTTAAATAGGACTAACATCAATTAGTTTGAAACGACTGTAAATGACATCTTACCATATAATATATGGAGTAGGTGTCATTCCCACCAAGCTTATTTATTTATGAAGTTTTAGCGGAACAGGGAAGATCTTCCAGCCGCGGGGCGGGGCCTGGCGGGGCGGCCGCTATGCCCCGACGGTTATTGTCGGGATCTTGTATATATGTTACTTGCTCCGAAAACTCTTATAGCGCGATTCAGGATTGTGACGTCAATTGTCTATTGTTCCGAATACGTCTGCAACGCCATCTTTGTAGCTTGTGGTGCGGTTGAAGTGGTCGCTACAAACTCATTTCGCTCAATAAAAAATACGTTTTAAAGGAAAACCCAACAAACGCATTATCGTATAGCAGTTACAATATTATTGTAACGGTAGTTACCTCGACAAATTGTTAGTCGTTTGTCAAAGAGCAGCGCAATAATTCAGTTATTTATGCCCCCGGCAACTGTATCGTTAAGATTTATTAGCCGACTGTTACAAGCTCGTAAAATGTCTACTACTCTGCCTACACTCTTTATTCACACAGCTATACAGATAATTATAAATATTTAGATTAGTTTAACAAAGGATCTCCGCCAAGTATCGCCTAGTTCTATCAATTATATTCTACAACCTCTGATATACATATATAAAAACACCGTCAGTGTTGTCCGAAATCTCTTGTTGCAAAAAAATGTACACAAAATATATTAAACCAGATTTCTAATCCAATCCAATAGGAACCATATTCGTTCAACCTATCGTATCGTTATTAAATGAATGACAAAAAAACCTCTCAAGCGAGGCGATTAGTAAATTTTCTTGCATACATAAAACATTATTAATTCGGCAATTTGAATATAATGACTCTACTATACACATATTAGCATGGGGAATGATTAATATCCTCTGATAACGCATGTTTTGCGCTACGCACGGCCACGGCGGCGGCGCGGCGGCGGTGCGGCGCGGCGCGGCTCGGTATTTCAGTTTGAATTTTCATTAATACATAACGCAGACGTTTTTGCATACCCGTGATAAATTAGTCAGGTTCTTGGGTGAAATGTACTCGTTAAGATTAAATAGCTTAGGCTATATAACGGTGAAATGTACACACGGGTGATGGTATTAATATAATGTAAGGGTAGTAATACATTTTTAGGGTAGAGCTTTCTTCGGTTAGGACATAATTACCTACCGGCAAATTAAATTAGCGAGTATTCACGATTAATATGCCGTATAATTATGTACAAGCATAATGCACATTAATAACTATTATAGATGACAGAAACATATATAAACAAATGGGGGAAGAGGAATCCACTACTGACCCCAGGCTTGTCAACTTTTCCAATTATAAACCAAACAAGTTTGATCGATAATTAAAGAAGCCAGCAACATCGAACTCTTCTAATGTTAGTCGAGAAACTATCTATCACGAGTGTGTGAAAACCATATATGTATTATTAGTATATGGTTCATAATACGTCAGAAAACTCTACAATTTTTCGCGACCTGACCTCCATACCTCGATGACATTATATTATCTATGACAAAAAAAAACATCAAAATTCATATATGGAATTGGGGGAAAAACAAAAATAGTCGTTAGTTTTCACTATATCGAGCACCTGCCGGCTATAATTCGCGCGCACCTCTATAAATTGCGTTTGTAAGAAAACAGTTAAACCGAATAGCCACCGTGATATATGCCGATGGAAAAAATCGCGGCGCCGATCGCACCGATAGCGTTCTGTCTGCATAATAAAAATAGAATATAAAATACTGTGTAGGTTATTTTAAGTACAACGGTGAACATCCGAATACCTCTTTAAGGAATACAAGTCTTTTGATATTTGTGATGATGATCTATGATCTAAGAGTGCTACTACGCACCAATGATTTGTGAATTCTATTAAATATTTGGATTTACTATTTTAAATTGAAAACCTTAACAAAATTGATGCATTAAAGTGCCATGGAATTAATAAAATATCCAACATTCGTAACATGTGTTATTTTAAAATTAATTGTTTGTACGGTTTTCAATAGCCTTTCAAATGACGCCAAAACTTCCCAATGTTATAGATAATGTCAAGAATTTTGTTTTGAGACATATCTCATATATATAAAACAAAGTCGTGTTAGTTACACCATTTGTAACTCAAGAACGGGTGGGCTGATTTTTATAATCTTTGATTTTTTTTACTTTATCGGCCCCTAATAGCAGAAAAACTATTAAAACATGGGAAAAAAACACTTAAAAAAAGATAATTCATTTTCTCATACATTTGATTCTGAAGCGGTACAAAGTTCGCCCGGACAGCTATTTAGTAGAAACATTAAAAAAAAAAACTAAAAACTATGTAGTAATTTTAATAAAACGCTATCAAACAACATAGAGTAGTTAACCAACAAGCTCCTCGCATTCCACGAGACCTTTGGCAAATTTATAGCTGGTTAACCCTTCGGTTTGAATTAGTTTTTGCGATGTACCGCTAACCATCAGAACAGCGGTGTCTTTGCAGCCGTAGGGTTACGCCAAACATGAGGGCCATGAAGTTCAATTGGTATTTATTATAATAATACACCATCACAGATGTAATCCCCAAAGGGGTAGGTAGAGGTGTACTGCAGTGCACCCACATTTCACTGATGGTATTTTGGACCCAATGTCGTAGGGGGCGAGTCTATTTCCGTTTCCTTTTCTATACGAGGAAGATTTAGGCCGTAGTCCACCACGCATGCCCATTGCAGTTTGGTAAACTTTATACGACTTTTAACAGACGTGCAGGTTAGCTTAATAGTTTGTAAGTAACTTCTGGAGTAGTATACTACACAGACCTTGTGGAAACCAGGGACAACTTCCGTGCGTTCAAGCGTTTTTGCCATACCTATTACTGGAATCAAGTTTAATCAGCTCACAAGTTTAGGACCAACTAGTATTTAAACTCTCCGTGGTGCCATACACCTGGAATTAGTCTAGCTGTAAGAGTCTTGCTTCTTTGGAAACTTTTCTACCAGATCTTTTTTGTCTCCCGCTTTGCAATGGAGGGAAGTGGAAAATTTTCTTCCAACTCCTCCTATTTTTATCTTTCGATTAATTTCGTGCGGGTTCCAAGACATTTAACTTTATCCCGGGACCTTCCGAGGGTCAAACCTCGGTGTCTTCATTGGACACCACTATAGATCCTGGCTTACAGGAGTAGCAGCGGTGGGAATGTGTGGTGGGCCTAGTCCCATAAAAATAAAATAAAAAAAAGACGTGCAGGTTTCCTCAAGATGTTCGGCTTTAGATGTCTAATAAAAAGAAACCGTCAAGTAGTAACAAATTAAAGATAATAAACAACTTATTCTAATAATCTGGTACGCTCCAGTAATGGCTCCACTTCGACGATAGTTTATAAAGGTAGCGTCCCGAATAGTTGACGGCCCCTGCATCGCTAATACCCTAACCGGCGACCTGTGTCGCGCCCGTTGACATATTCATTGGTCGCCAACACTCGGGCCTTGTTTAATTTATCGTTTTAATTAACATACACATCTGGGTACGGACTTGTTCTGTGTACTGTTTATGATATACTGTTTTAGGAGTTCAGTAAATTAAATGTCTGATATTGGTGAGCTATAGATGTGAAGTTTCCTTAGCATACAAGGCGACTGCTGGTATACTTGGCCATTATCTCTGTTTCTGCTTGCACAAGTACCATCTCAAAAGTGGCTTGAATTATTCTAGAACGGGCTGGTTAGTGAAGAAAAAAAGGGCCTGTGCGCACAGACCATGCACCCTACTCATGTAAGCTGACAGACGAATGCATCGATATCTTATCTGTCTATATATAAAAGTAATTATTTTTTGTTATACCAGAGATAACTTAGAATCGCATGGACCGATTTCAATGATCGGTGTTTTTTTTAATTTTCATGAATAATAATGAAATGATAATAGAGTGATACGTCTGGATAAAATGACCAAAGGGACCATCTGCTTGAAGTGTTTTTCCAAACACAGAGATTCGATTCAACAACCCATCGTAGTAGGAGCAGCCTCCAGAACCAGGCTACCTACCTATAACCCTTTAAATAGTTTATCAAATATGAAAAATAAAAGATTAAGGCTTAATGTGGTAACAATTACTGCTTTTAAAAAGTAGTTTAACGTTTCATCGTGTCGTCCATTTGGCGTCGCGCGATGACGTCACGAGTGGTCCTCCCAAGTACTACCGATGTGACAGGCGCCGCGCGCTGATGATGCAATTACCATCATCCTTGACTATCCAGTAGCGAAAAATCTCGTAAATACGAATGGAAACTGGTAAATGGACAGCGTTGTAAATGCATAACCATTACGAGTTTATTAGAGATGGTAAGTATATAAAGAAATGTGTCAACGTAGACCTTGCTCCAGTAGAATAAATATCTCTTACCATAGAGAGACCTTAGACACTAATAGAATTTTTTACATACAATACACTTGTCTTTCTACTTTTTTCTCTTTCATGAAGTTTACATCTAAGCCTTTATCTATACATATAAATAAAATTGGAGTGTCTGTTTGTAATATTAAAATAACCGCTTTTTACTAAGTGCATTTGGATGTATACACGTTACCTATACCAAAACAACATTTTTTACAATTTTTGTCTGTCTGTCTGTCTGTTTGTTCCGGCTAATCTCTGAAATGGCTGGACCGATTTTGATGGGACTTTTACTGGCAGATAGCTGATGTAACAAGGAGTAACTTAGGCTACTTTTATATTAGAAAAAAAAATAGGGTCTCACGAAAAAAAATTCAAACCAATGTTGCAGCGCAGCGCCTGATTAAGTTTGATAGCAACAACCTGCAATGCGTCCCGCGGTCTCAGAATGGGCGAGCAGGCTGTTGTCAACGGTTGTCTTTGTTAAATACCACGCGGACGAAGTCGCGGGCAACAGCTAGTAAATATACAAGTAAACAAGTCAATTTGATTCATAAGCTGAGCCACTTAGCCACGCACCGCACGACCTTTTTAACTTACCTAGTTAAGTACCTACATAATGTATATCGAGTATCGTGTTAATGGAATGTTTTAGAAAAACATAGATTTTATTAACCCAGCGCTTAAGCCAGAATGCTATACTGAATAACTTCTTCAGTCGTAAACCTTAAAAGGTTTATTACAAAATATAATTTAGCCAAAAAAAGTTATAAATGGGTTTGATTCAAATACTCACTAAAGCAACAAGGAAACGGTTATTATTTCGACATCCGGCCGTTTCGTGAATAAAAATATTTGCAAGGCTTTTAAAGTAATTACATCATTCCGCGACTTTGTGCACGAGGTACCTGCTGTTGTGCCTTCAGTCGGCGAGAGGAGTTTACCTTAAAATTATTTAGGTACCTACCTGTGAATGTTATATAAAAGTTATGTTATACAGGTGATTCAGAAAGATATACTAAGCCTTGAACTTGCGCTTCTTTAATGCATCTGTAGTCATTATGTGTAGTAAGAATAATAGAATTTTGATACATCAACTGAAATAAAAATCTCCGTAAAACTCACAATTGTTATTTGATAGGAATAAAAATGTTTTTTTTTTTAAATCAACATATCGAAATTCTGGCTTCGCATTGTGATTATAAATGCCCTAAAGTAGCGCAGATTCAAGGCTTAGTCTCCTACTCCGAATACTTTATATATCACCGTGTATAGGTAAATATCGCCAGACAAACAATCCAACTCTTTGGGTCCGTACAGTGGACTGGGACGATCCCAGTTACGCTTAGATTAGAAAAAAACCGAACTTTGCTCTTTAGCCAATGCTATTTGGTCTCTGGTAATGTAATGACTTCATATTTTTTTTAATTAACTGCTGATTTGATTTGTAGTAATAATATGACGATATAGGTATATAGTATTATATTATATTTCAATTTAATGTAGTCGAAATTTTATAGATATATATAAGATGTTCTCGTTCGCAAGAAACGCACATTATTAGTTTGCTCTTATAAAAATTTCACTAATTGTTTAATTTCTGGGTCAACAATTTTATTTTATAAGATCTCTCGAGAAGATATTAGAGTTTCTCAACGATCCAAGGTTGGTTTTATCTTAAGCGAGAGGAGGTACTTATTATGTTTAATTGTAGCCGCTCTGGCTACGGCGTAGCCCGCGTAGTCGGCATAGCTACTAATGTTCCGAGGGTCGCACTCAAGCACAGAGAAACGTTTATTAAGAAGGCAAAGGATATTATATTTTAATTGTATTTTGTGGCTTACTGAAATATTTCGAAGGCATTCGAAATTCCGTTATTACAGATATAAGGCATGTTTTAAAATAATATAATAGGTTACAATGAACTGTAACTATTAATCATTTAAAAAGATTCATTTTATTACTTTTTAGTACCATTATAAGGATAACTTTTATTCGATTATAAAACCAGCAGATTATAACATGAACCAAATAAAAGCAAAGAATTATGAGCAAATAACTACCTAATATAAAATTATTGTTAATAAAGTTACTTAGACAACTACATTATTGTAATTAAGTACTTACCGGCCCGAAGTCACTGTTAAAATTACAAACAAAAATATTAACAGTTCGTATAAAGTTCATACATTCCTAATACTACAGTAAAATCGTATACAAAGACCCTAACACACTAACACAAACTTCTAACATACATCTACTGTCAATTTCACAACCGGTGAGCAGCTTCTTAACAACTAACTAAACTAACTGTCCTAAATTTAAATTTCGAGAATCAGATGGCCAGTTCGAATTTGGAACATTCGAAATGTCATTAGTATTTTTTTTGTATTTGAAAGTTTATATGTGGCCAGTTCGAAGCGCGTGCTACGTGCAGCGGCGGCGATGTAGCACTGAGCTCGTCGGGTATCAGACAGTATAACGACTGATAGCGTAGGTCTAGAATAGGTGTAGGCACAGGAATAGCCCCAACTACGGAAACTCCGCACATGGCGCGAGTTAGGGGCGAGGTATAACTTAGTAGCGTACAAGTATGTGTTTGCTTTTAGTCGCCTAGTCTTCTGAGTGTTAAAATGTTTTTTTTTTTTTATGCTTATATTTTTTATCTAGGTGATAATTTACAATATAAAAGATGTGGCAATAATAAGTGTTTAATGTGGAGCCATAGACTTAGTTAGAACTTTATACGTAACATAGTCACTAGCAAAGTGAAGCCAATTTTTGAATGCATTTATACTGGTAAATGTTTAGTACCATACATCAACTTTTTCCTTAGTAAATGGTCTGACATACTATATGACTTAATAAGTTGAGGCTGAATATAATATTTTTTTTATAAGTGTGCGTAATTCTGTGTATGTACAAGCTAGACACAGCTTTTTTAGGTATAACTTGTAGCGCTCGCCGTGTTTGGTCTGTATATTCTAACAAGTCTTTGAATAGAACCTACAAACTCTGAGTACCGTGACACAAATCTCAAAGCGAAACAGTTCGAAAATGTAATTCGATGTTTCGACCAATTCATTTCAAACTACAAACACAGCGGCTAGTGAACGTAACACATCACTGTCATGGCGCATAGGCCTCCGCATTCCTCACCCGCTGGAATCAAACTTCGACCATTATTGCTTTCTGCATCGCCGCCCAAAGAAATTTACGAAATCACGCGCCAGAATCGTGTGCACAAAGCAATTGTGATTTCAACTCGAAAGGGCCGGAAGGGCGAGCGCGCTTCGTATTTTCAACAAAGGCGTGATTGTGCACAGATCCGAACCATCATGTGGGCACAGAGCCATCTATGATAGGAAATGGGAACCGCTTAGCTGGCTCTTGATTGCAACGACGCTAGGCGATCGCAATTTTGGAGTTTTGTCGTTATTCTCTTGTGATGTGGTCGAAAGATATCTGTTTATTTTTTTATATTAGTGAGGTATGAAAAAATAAGGGCTCTACCACGGAGTAAGGAATAGCACCGGGAAGTGCATGATAAAAAAGTACGGGAGGGTCGCAAGCTGTGCGATCAAGACTGGTTTTGAGCGCTCGTTAACAGGAGGCAGAATTGACATAAAGGCGGGTTTTCAACAGCTACAGCGATCACCTCTTAGTCCTTTGGTAGAGTATTTCGCTCCCGCGTCGGTTTATTAAGCTCTAAAAACATTGCCTCTCAGACACTACGCCATGTATCGGCAATAGACGCACAGATCATGAGTTAGGAATATAAATTAATCATAGCATTGTTTACCCACACAGCTTATACGAGTTTTCACGTATCTACCAACCTAGCCAAGTTATCTTATACACTACCTTATGCGCTTAACGTTAGGGCAAATAATCCCAAATATATGCCGATTACTCAACATCCAAATTGTATGTTTCATGTAGTCCCCAGTGATTTTTGTCAACTCGAGTTTGCGAGCTAGTTGGTACACTAGTTATCTTTATTTATACGGTGTAATGTACCGCCGAGGAGGGAGACCAGCTTGTTATAGCCGGGCCTAGGGACCAATGTCGTAAACCGACCCAGCTCGGTGTTTTGTTGCGTTATAAGAAAAGGATTTATATGACGCTGTGCTTTAACCCAAGCGCTGGGCATGCTAAGATAAGTGGTCAGTGGGAATTGCTGGACAACTTTGGAGCAGATGACAGTGGAAATATGAGCTTCGAACGTACACTCGTGTGTTCCCAGTTGGTTGTAAAATGTCGTACTGCTATAGTGGGCCACTGGTAACGTTCCTTTTATTCCGTTTTAGTACGAAACTTTTGTTGTTCAGTGTGTGTTGTATTATATTGTTATTATGTCAGTAGTATGGTAATACCTTAGAAAAGGTCGCCTTTCTTTTGTTAGGAGCGGTATCAGACAATTTATGTTTAAGGCGACAGTACTTACAAGGAAGCTGACTGTCGTTATTGTGGCGATGCCATAATATATGCGTAATATAATCATATATAACTTTATATATACAGGCTGTAGCTTTGTCGTGTTTGTACATTGAGTATTTTCGGAACAAAATACTAGGGGATATTATTCTCAACACACGTGTCTAGTCCGCCATTTTTGGATTTATGTCTGTCGGTATGACGCGTCGCGGAAAAACTGCTACGCTTATATAAATATCAATATCTAAGATATTTTTGTCCTGGGAATGGGACTCTAGTAGTGAACGGAAGTTCTGTTCACCGTACTTCAGTTTCCTGGCTATCCTGGGGAACCCAATCTTGGGATACGTAAATAGTTAAGTCCACAAGTACGATAACTCATGCACTACTAGTACTGAGTAAATGTGTTAAAAGAAAACGATTTTTGAGCAGGTTCAACCATATTTTCGGTAAAATAAAACACTTACTCTCTTCGAATAAACCTAGCCATTCAAATGTCGGCCGCGTTATTTCAAATAGCAACAACACATCTATCGCTCCGATCATCGACTCGTATCATTTAAAATCGACAATTCCCTCATTATCATTACAGTGCCGGTATCCGTATAAAATTGAATCGCTCCAGTAATGAGCCAGTACCGAGTGAATCGCTCGATACCGGCTTAATAGTCCGAATAAAACTTAATCGCCCACATAGGTAGCGAACTATTAAAACATTCAACTGGCCAATACTATTGGGCAATGCTAAGGTTAGTATGTTAGTTATATTGTAGGTATAATCGGGTATATTGTTGAATTTTGCTAATTGCGAAAACGTTTTGAACTTCACTCGATTTCTGGCAAATTTATATAATATCGCCAGACAAACACCAACTATACGGTCCCACGCAAAGCAACGCTTGTATTATGGGTACGGTACAATGAACTGAGGGTGAACTCATTATATAATACTTATATAGATATTAAACATCCATGACTCGGGTTAGATTCATGCACATCACACAAAGCTTGTCCCTACCAGGATTTGTACTCGAGACCATCGGTGCAGAAACCAGTGTCACTACCAACTGCGCTAATCAGTTCGTCAATTTCGTTATGTATGTTCATTGCAGGTCCAATTGACCAAATCGAGCTTAATCCTTTTTGTCACGTAAAATTAAAAAAATATATAATGTGTAAAACGTGTCCCAATAGTCCAAGACAGGATCCGGTGGAGGACGAAAGGCGAGGCTTTTTCCCGGCATACACAAAATCAGTTTTTGAAACAATGTGACGATAAACTCAATATGTTACACCACCGATTAGTCGTGTCCAGACAAGTCGTGCAGCCTTGCGAGGCTGGTTCGGAGCATGCCACCAGAGACGCAAATAACAGAAGACAGCGCTCGAATGAGACATTAGCAAGAAGACGTAAACTAAGCCCCCATATCAAAGACAAGCAATCCCCAATTCCCGGCACATTACCATACATTATACGTCCGAATAAGTACTTTAAACATTCCCCCGCGCGACAGTCGCAGGAGTGGACTGCGCCGCACCTGCCGGGCAACTTTGTGCCGCAATTTAATTAGTTATGGAGATCGCGGGCCGTGCCGGAGCCGCGCCCGGTGTGGCCCGCGCTATGTAAATTGTTTTCCAACTTGTTAGTTTGCCTTGATACCGACGAATTTGTTAGGCTTCTTACCTTAACATAGGTAAGCAAAAAGGATAAAAATTTCAAAGGATATGTATGCAATGGGTATACTTACTTTTGAACCTGTACATTTAACCGCATTCGTAATACCACTAATATTATAAATGTGAAAGTTTGGATGGATGTTTGTTACTCAATCACGCCAGATGGCTGAACGGATCTGGATGAAATTTGGCACAGAGATGGATTATAGTCTGGAATAGCACATAGGATACTTTTTATCCCGGTAAAATGTATGGTTCCCGTGGGATAGACATAGTTTTTAATCGCAGGTTACACCGCGGGACGCAGCTACTGTTTATTATAAAGTCAAAAATGTCGATAAATCAACTGGAAAATAAAACTGAAATTAACCTCTAAATTGTATATTTTTTTGGGAACAAGATTTACTAAAATTCTGTTTATTTGCCCATGTTTAGCTATCGTATCCCGTCATAGATTGTGTAGATTCTGTCTCCCCTCCATTATGCACCCTTGACTCAGGATCTCATTCAGATTGTAATGGAATATAGGTACTATCAACAATGCGACCCTCAACACATATTATCAATTCATGATGTGAAGAATGTAGCCAGATTTATATTAATACTAGCTGTCCCGGCAAACTTCGTACCGCCTCGGAATCAAATGTATGAGAAAATTATCTTTTATTATGTTTTTTTTGTGATTTTTCCTATGTTTTAATAGTTATTCTGTTGGAGAAAAATTCAAAACAAATAAAAGATCATAAAAATCGGCCAACCAATTCTGGTAAAAATGGTGTAACTAACACGACTTTGTTAACTGACTTCCAAAAGAAGGAGGTTCTCAATTTGGTTGTATTTCTTTTTTAAATGTGTAAAACAATTATGGCTCCGTTTAATGATAGCAAATTTGATTCCGGTACACATACTTAAATAAATTTGATAGGTACATAGAAAATCAAAAGAACTATAAATATATCAAAAGAACGATAAAATCCTTAAGATTAGTTTTATTTCAATTTATTTCAAAGAACTATGAGTATAAGAAACTCTTCACTTCGAACCGCCGAAGATATCTCAAGCAATGACACGCAGGAGGCGACCGGCGCCGGCGGGCACGCAGCCGTTCAATACTTTTTGACGAACGATAATACCCAACCCACAACCTGGTTGATGAAATATATCAAAGAGCGAGCACCACACTGTAATGAATATTCGTAAAGGGGAAAAATAAAAATCTATAGCGCGGAAACAACGCGGTCGTTGGGCTAATGAAACAACACGAACCAGCGGTAATATGGTGTACGTAAGTACACAAGTGTAGTTATAGTGTTTCGTGAGTTATATTGTGGTATGAATGGCGAGGCAGAAAAGCCAACGGTTTAAATTGTGTAAGTTTTGATAAACGAAGGCATCTTTTACTTATATCAATCACTATCACAAAACTTTAACTGGACTGTCTGGTTTTTTTTTTAATACATTATAGGCAAGTATTTGATCTCGATCTCACCTGATGGTAAGTGACGATGAGATCTACGATGGAGCATACTTGCCTAGGTAGGAAGGTGGCAGTAGATCGAGACGCTACATTCACTAGGCACATGCAGTGCAGCTGATCTGACCCGCCATCCATGAATGGCAACACCGAACATCATGCCGGAACACGGCTAGGCCGCTTGGCGGCATGGCTTTGTTCAGTGGGTGGTGACTAACCACGGCCGAAGCCTACCACCAGTAAAAATATTTACGACGAAGACCTGATTAGCGCAGTTGGTAGTGACCCTGCTTTCTACTCCGAGGGTCCCGCGTTCTAAGCCTGGTAGGGACCGATATTGTGTGATGAGTATCAATTTTTATACTATACTATAATAGTATTATATACTGAGTTCGCTCGCAGTCCGTTGTACGGAACCCATAATACAAGTGTTGCTTAGTGTGGGACCGTATAGTTGGTGTTCGTGTGGCGATATTATTGTTTTAAAAAGTCAAAACACTTTATGGACATCGGAATTATGACTTCAAGATATATAATAAGTAATTTTTTTTGAACCCCGTGAAAGAAAATAAAGACAGAACAAAATTACTTCAATAATTAAAAAGTAAAAAACAATTCAACGTATCTCCCATGGCATACGTTGTGGATCAGACCGGAACTACTCGTTTGTTCGAGCATTACAGATAAAATACTGGACAAATTGAAACAGGGCTTACAACGTTGATTGCACTGAAAATACATGATACCCATACTATTATCATTAGAGGTCACGCTGCAGAACAAAAACGATGATTGTGCAGGTGAAGCCGCAGGCAAAAGTTGGTCTTTGATATGTTTAAATAATAAAGACGAAAACACCAACTATACGGTCCCACACTAAGCAACGCTTGTATTACGGGTACCGTACAATAGACTGAGTGCAATCTCAGTATAGAATATTTATATAGATAATAAACATCCATGACTCGGGCACAAACATTTGTGATCATTACACAAAGCTTGTCCCTACCAGGATTCGAACCCAGGACCCGCAGCACAGAAAACAGGATCACTACCCACAGCTAATCAGGTCGTCAAAATGTAATGGTTTACCTTCTGTCAAAGACCGTAGACTGATCGCTAATAAGTTAGATACTTAAACATGGTCAAGCTAAAACTATGTATGTATCTGTTCCCCTCGTAGCCCCCGTAGCAAATATACATGATCGTAGAACGCTACGTAGCCGGCGTAGCGCATTCGTTGCCCTTCAATTTGTTATGTAAATGTATCTTTTGTGCGGCCATCCGTCCGGCCGCTCGGGCTGCTACTCTATAAATTGTATAGACTTGCCTGCTAGTGTGCAATTTCACGAAATACCCTGCTTCGTTGGGTATGCCATACCCCTGATTATATAATAGGTAAGTACATATATTTTAAATTATTAGTATCGCCAGACTGTCGAAACATCCAACTGTAAGGGCCCAAAACGGACTGGGGGCGATCCCAAAATATTTTAATACTTAAGATAATAAACATTAATGACTCAGGTACAAACATTCGTGCTCACCAAACAAAGATTGTCCCTACCTGGATTCGAATCTGGGACCCGCAGCACAGAAAGCAGGATCACTACCCGTTGAGCTAACCAGGCCTTCATTATTGGGTTTAATATAAGACACGATACGTCAGTATAGGATATAATGATAACACAGTTTATATCTATCTATATAAAACAAATTCGTGTTAGTTACACCATTTGTAACTCAAGAACGAGTGGGCCAATATTTTTTATATTTGATTTTGTGAATTTGCCTCGTGAACAGCACAATAACTATTAAAACATAGGTAAAATACACTTACATACATTGATTCTTTTTTTTTATACATTATAGGCAAATATTTGATCTCATTCTCACCTGACGGTAAGTGACGATGAGATCTACGATGGAGCATACTCGCCTAGGTAGGAAGGCGGCAGTAGATCGAGACGCTACATTCATTAGGCACATGCAGCGCAACTGATCTGACCCGCCATCCATGAATGGCAACACCGAACATCATGCCAGAACACGGCTAGGTCGCTTGGCGACATGGCTTTGTTCAGTGGGTGGTGACTAGCCACGGCCGAAGCCTACCACCAGTAGAGTTGTCACCTGGTTGGCACCACCCAGGGTCGCGTGTAGGGTATCTCGAGGGTACTTCGCCGGGACAGTTAGTATATTATAAATCCATGTGCAAATAACAAATCTAATACTAATGGAGTGCTGAGTTATGACCACACAAATTAGTCGCTGATAACCGAATAGTGCTCCGGGGATCGATTACCTTATCTACCACCGGAGTTGATAAACAGCGGGGGCCAGTGCATCGATGCAAATTTAATTTTAATACCTTTGCATAGGTTTTGGTTGTAATAAATACCACATACCTATTTCTTCGTCGAGTCACCTTCGTCCGTAGGAGAATTAAATACCCTCGAGATACCCTACACGTGACCCTGGGTGGTGCCAACTAGGTGACAACTCTACTGGTGGTAGGCTTCGGCCGTGGTTAGTCACCACCCACTGAACAAAGCCATGTCGCCAAGCGGCCTAGCCGTGTTCCGGCATGATGTTCGGTGTTGCCATTCATGGATGGCGGGTCAGATCAGCTGCGCTGCATGTGACTAGTGAATGTAGCGTCTCGATCTACTGCCGCCTTTCTACCTAGGCAAGTATGCTCCATCGTAGATCTCATCATCACTTACCATCAGGTGAGATCGAGATCAAATACTTGCCTATAATGTAATAAAAAAAATAAAAAACAAATTACAGGCCCCGAAGGAGTGGACTAGGTGATTAGCGCAGTAGGGGACCCTGCTTTCTGCGCCAAGGGTCACGGGTTTGAATCCTGATAGCCACAAACTTTGTGTGATGAACATGAATGTTTGTACCCGAGTCATGCATGCTTAGTATATAAGTATTAAAAACTGAGTTCACTCTCTGTCATTATGCGGTACCCATAATACAAGCGTTGCTTTATGGAGTACTGTATGGTTGGTATGTTCGTCTGGCGATATTATTATAATAAAGAAGAAATCGTATAGATTAAAGTGTACGCACAGGATAAAATGTTAATTTTAAACTATATAACGTAATACCAATCCAATTAGACTGATTCCAAAATATTTTTTTCATTATTCTTGTGGGCCAAATTGCATTTACGAGTATGACTCGGCAGAATCTGTCACCAGTTCGGAATGTTATTTCCACTGTAAAGCGCCGGCAAGAAACTCAATGGTTATTATTTAAAAAAAGAAGTTCACTTCACTTTTTAAAACAAATGATTTAAGCAACAATAGTGTTTGAAAATGGTATACTCGTACATTCCTGGGTTATCAACGCCATGTGAGCAGGATAGCACTATTCACTTATCATTCCAACACCTATCGAATTCAATAATCGGATGGCAATCATCAAATCATTGAATCGCGCAGTGATGCAGCACAAATGGTTGGCCCGGTGGGGGGGGGGGGGGGGGGGCACAGAGCCTCTCAATATGTAAATTGCGACGCCATCGAAAGCCTAACAGGGTATTGTGTTACCGGCCAATGGCCTGGCTATCCCTATAAACGGCTTAGGTCGTCTGGGGTGCCGTTGGAGTAAGCTAAATGTAGCGGAAAATTACTAAACCTACCTAATCACAATCAATGGTAATATCTATAGATATATATAGTCAACACCAGCTCGTGCACAGTACCTACATCCTATGGTAAAGAATCGAATAATAATCCTTGTGACATTTATAGAACTAGCCGCGCACGCTGCGTTCGCGTGGACTTATGTTTTAGGATCATCCCGGAGGAGGAAACCTGGCACGCTATTAAAGTACTTAAGTAGGTGCGAATAAGTTTTTTTTTTAAATATCTTTATTTTAAAAGTCTCCATCGCTGATTTTATTCGACATTAAATACACATGTCAAAATACTTTCAACACAAATTCTTTTACCAGTGGCTGTGAGCCGTGGCCATGTTCGCGACACGTCCACACCGGATATTGACACTGCCGCCATTTCCGCTACGTCATTCCTGACGCGTAAATAAATACTTCGCGTTAATAAATTCCGCGCTCAAATATGTACCATATTGCATGTGCAATAAGTAACATACTACATAATAAACTGACTTACATACACATATTTAATCCCAATAAACATGATTTCTATACACAAACATATTCTATTTATCATGTTTTTTGACGCTTGCATCCGTCTTAACTTATTGAAAAAAAGCATACATCGCTAGCTAGTATTTGTATGTTAAAATTAACAGGTCCTATGTAACTGCTTACATAAATATAGTCAGCAAAGTAAAATGATCTCCCCAAGAGACAGTAGAAATTAAAACACCGAACAAAACTCAAAGAAAATGGCAAGTTTTAAAAGCGTTTCCCAGTTTATTTGCGGATAACGATTCATTTATTATTCAACATGTAAATTGTTAGTAAGTTGTTAAATAAAAATGTTACTCGAATCGGAGATTCGGAGAAAATAAAAAAAATACTCGAGCACTTTTAATATTTCGATTAAATACTTCATAACTTAGCTATTAAGATTCGTGGCTGAGTTGGAATTAACATGGAAATTTACTTTTCCAACTTTATTTCAATTATATCGGTAAATATTAAAAAGCTTATGCTTTCTTGAAGTATCATTGTTTGATTTACATCCATCATAATTAATTTTAATTGAGGAAGTTTTGACGCAATAACTTTTATGTAATTGGGCCAAATTTTACTGTCCAGAAGACATTTTATGGCTCTACATATTAATAGTAGTACTACCAGCCATACTGAAGTAATTACGATCTACATGGCACATAAGTAGGTAAATGTAGATATATAAACATTATACTCTATGTCAACTTATCTATCTAACAACGTCCCGTAAGTTTATTAAGTACAAGTCACGTGACAAATGGGATATCTAGTGAGTAACATCTCAGGAACCTTACGACGTAACTACTTGCTACCAAAGTACTCTTCAGAACCATTGTAACGCACCCAAACTCGGTGGGTCTATTCGATTCCCTCATCGAATTCCAATGATCTCCATTCGACTTCATCATCAGACCCTGGTCACCATGGACGAATATAGTCCTCGTATACCAATCAAATGAACTAAAGCTTGATGCGTCTACTCCGTGCCTTCAGCTAATTATTGCGATACAAACTTTTGACCCCACAAAAAAGAACTTTTGAAAAACTGGAAATTAGATGTACAATTATTGATTTTCAAGAACAGTTTTACCAAATGTGAACGCCATAGCACTATTTAGTTACTTTTTCCATACAAACTTTAAGACCCCATTACGACCCCGTCGAGGGTCATTTGGAAAGCCGTATTTAATTCATTCTTATAAAGATTCTTTTTACACAGTTTCAAGATAATCAACCCACAGAATAAAATTTTACATGCAAACTTTGATTCCACATTTGACGCCCCCTCAAGAGGTCGAATTCCCAAAAATCCTTCCATAGTGCTTACCTACATCACATAAGAAACTCCTGAGCAAAATTTCATGCTCGCAAGTCCACCGGTTTGGGCTGTGCGTTGTCTATCAGTCTATCAGAATTTTATTAAATAAATTATGATATAATTATACCTACTATAGAACGGCTCGGATATGTAATTTAAAATCGTTCACCATTCAATTGATTCCATTTATGAGATTCGTGGCTTAGTACTCGTCATACGAAATATTGTCCCACTGCGGTGAATAATCTCCTCGATCTTGAATGTAATAAAAAGTCTTCATTTAATACCACAGAACGTTGAACAGCAATTCAAGAGTTTAAGAGTTATCTGATATTATAAGGTCCTGGAGATTGCTTTTGATGGAAGATGTCTTACTACCTATTATTACAAATCTGAAAGTGGGCAGCTGTTTCATGACTAACACAAAAAAAGGTATTGGCTATAATGCCAACATTATTTTTCCGCACTTAATAGCACGAAATAGAGAAATCATTTTGTTGGGTAGGGAGCGGTTAAAAGAAGCATTTTGTATATAAGCCATCACCATTAGCTGATATTTTAGCCCCTCGGCCATTCAGCGGTCGATGCAGACGCATTGTGGGCAGTTCATTACTCTAAACGTTGAAAAGGTATCAAAGAATTATGGGGTTCGGGCACTTTAATGATTTCTTTTATGGGATACATCACAACACAACCCATACGATGTATTTGCTCTTTATTTTCGATAACCTATTGATGTGAAACAAGAGAAACAAAACCTTCTAAAGTCATAATTGAGACTTAAATCCAGCGAATTTTAGAATACGCTTTCTTACAAAACAGCTAGACACTTTACAAAACGCCTCAGTTCAGTAAAAAGGCTGGCTAATGTTAAGGCGGATTGTAATACGGCTAGCTATATTGTAATGGCGTTTTGTGTTTTCCAATGCGGCTGGTCAGCGTGCGCCGTATGGTAATGCGGCGTTATGACGCTCAGCCGAATAGTAATGCGGTGTCCTATTCATTAAAGGACTGCTCAACGGCACGTATGAGCGAGTGAAGCGAGCTCAGGCATTCGTGGCACCACTTGGCTGCTTTAGGTTCCAGGAGAATGACAGGGGTAGTGTAATGAGTGAGCAACTTAGCCCCTGTCATTCTCTTTGTGTTAAGTTCCTGGTGATCTTTCACCTATATAAAGCTAAGTCAATAAATCGGTACAACCAACAAACTACAATACAAGAGTTTTCCAACCATTTGCTTCCCATCTCTCCTTATCTAATGCAATGAAGCGTAAAGATTCCAGCTGAACTTTCAAAAACCCGGCTTGTATACACTGAGGGCGATCCGAAATCCTCTTAGGAGATATTCCTAAGCACTCATTGATATACTGCAGCAATAGCCAGTGTGTACTTTGCATTATCTGTGTTCAGTGCCAGTGTGATTTGAATTTCAATGGGGAGTGCGTGGCGTCAATTTACTGTAGATATTCTATGTAAAGAGGTATATTAACGCGGGTAGGTAGAGGTGCATTTTGTACAGCAACTGTTTACCAATCGTATTATGATTTATGCTCCAAATGCACCAATGTCTTAGGCGGCATGCCTATTGTAATTATACCGGGCACTTTTTTCCCGTCAATGAGAGGTTGTCTCCAGACGGGGTCGTAGTCTACAAAAGTCGAGTCCGGGTTGGCAAACCTCACACGTCTTTTGAAAGACCTAAATGTATGCTCAATGTCGTCGAATCATCTACAAAAATACATCACATTTAGAAAAAAAAACACTTTTTGCGTCCCGAAACATTACCTCGTCCAGTAAATTAAAGGACACGCGACGGGCCTACGCGTCTGCCTCCCTATATAATACACAGTTGTCCGGCCCGCGATCTTAAACAATAAATCTATTGGCGTCCGGTGGGGCTTAGTCCGCGTCCCCTGGCGTCTCTTTGTAAATTCCCTATACGTATCTTTTCGCCCGAATGGCGACTTTATCTCCGGCGCCGTATTGGCTTCGATGGAGGATGTATTATGCGGAATAAAGTCGCCTCGCGTTTCGGCCACGCTTATTTACTTTGTATTTTTTGGTACATATTTGAGGGAAATAATTGTGTTAACTATATATACCTACTCGTACATTTGTTATATTGAACAACATGCGGGGACTACCTTGATGACTATCCCACTAATACACTTGTACTTATTGTTAGCGTCAAATTCGTATAAGTTATTATCGATGTAGAATAAACTGTATAGTAAGTAACCTTTGAATTTACCTATTCTGTCTATGCTTTTTATTGACACGGAATTATATATTGCTTTTGTTTTTTAATTCTTTAACATGGGTTTTTAATTTACTCCCAAGGTTTTTTAATACTAATCTTATCATCAAGGTGAGAATATACAATAACATTTTATATTAAACCATTGCAGGTACTTTAATAAATTAATTTGATGGATCTTTTTATGAACACCAACGACTAATATTTTCAAATGCATTATTTAACACTAAAAGTACATTAGACAGCTACGCGTTCATCAAAACGTTCTTGGAACTGCATTTGCAACACAACAAGAAAACTCATTTAAAATCCAATCGATGGATTGCAAAACTGTGCAAAAATGAGTCACGGGGCCAAAACGAACGGAATCGTCCAATCAATCTCGCAGCGCGCGATAACCTGCGCAAAATAAAAGAAGATGGCTGATCACCCAACGGTCGCTAATAAGTTTGCTCGCTCTTGCATAGCAGAGCGGAATTGGAGGTATTGCCTCTTAAAATTCGCAATCGTTCGGGCCAATTCCACTTTTTCAACGTTCTAATTTGCGTGTGAGCTTTCACTGCAGCTATTGATATAGGTTAGCTTCAACAAAGATATCGCCTACATTTGGAGTTCTAGAGCTTCCAATTTTGTTGTGTGGTTGTCATATTAAATGTATTTTTGGAAAGTCGTTAAATGCAACTAAATAAATGATTTGTAATTGCGCCATCCTGATTAGCACAATCAGGTCGAGAGAATAACAAAAAGCTGTTCTTTTGGTAATTTCTCTAGAAGGGTGTTGAATAACCATTCGTGTTATGTTGTGATTTAAGTTTCTTATATTATCCGATGAAATACAGCCGAGTACATTAAAAAATCATGGTTAGCAAAAAGTTGGTATAAATAAGGCGCGCACGCGTCCATCAGGGTACAGACGCTAATATAATTTGTTCCACACAAGCTCGTTACGTAAAAATCCAGCAAAAGCACAACCGTGCACACATCTCCGCCAACAACATTAGAATAATTGATTAACTAAACGCAAAGAGAAATAATCACGATTCAGCGTTTTACCAACTTAGGCTGGCGAGACGCTGGCGACATTTCTACAAATAATAAAATAAATTTATTTCAATGTTTTTAAAATTTCTTGTCATATAACTATCCTGTATTTATTGTCTCCTCAAAGTAACCACATTCTTTATAATGTGTCGAACGTCTAACGAGCTGTATGTGTGGTACCTAAACTAAAATAAACAGAATTTGAAAGATGTCAAAATAAAATCAAGTCAAATATGCAGGATATCATTTAACCGGCATATCTGATTTGAATTGATTTGTGTGTTGAGTTCAATTAGTAACCAAACCATAGCTCAAAATTGATATCCGTTATATGTTTGAGCTGTTTCGTAATTTGAAATGGTAAGAAAATAATTTTCTACTCAAAACTTAAAGCAGTGCACGATAATACTTAATATTCTATTTTATTTAACTGGGTCATTAGATGAATGTATGTAAAATCTTAAAAAAACTCTAATAATATTGAAATAAAACTATTTTTTAAGGATTTTATCGCGTTTATTTTTCGTTTTTACGTTCCCGACGTTTCGGCTGCTTTACAGCAACCATGGTCACGGGAGGACTGAGGTGGTTGACGTCCTGGTGTCATAGTTAGAAACGGGCTACCCTCATATTTAATTGTTGATTGTGGTCCGATCTACGCAGAAAGTGCTCACAGTATCTTGAGGTCTGAGTATCTGAGGTCACGTTTCTAACTATGACACCAGGACGTCAACCACCTCAGTCCTCCCGTGACCATGGTTGCTGTAAAGCAGCCGAAACGTCGGGAACGTAAAAACGAAAAATAAACGCGATAAAATCCTTAAAAAATAGTTTTATTTCAATGTGTAGTATTCGCGTAAATATAAGAAATCAATATCTCTAATAATATTTTAACCAATAAAAATTCACGCAAAGTGTGCGGCATACCTAAATCCTGCCGTGCTGGGAAAAATGATTTATAAAAGCTCACTCCAGTATATTCATCTCTTTCACTCTTTACCACTATGTATATCGCCATCTCTAACTTCGCGAGTCCAATTTCACAGGCTGGTGGATATTTCCATAGGACTTCTGTGCTAAGCCGCTATTGATTAAGAAATGTGAATATTCATTCAATTATATGGTTGGCGCGGTCCCGTGATGATATTCATGGTTTAAGGACTTATTTACTTGCCTATATTATTTCATTTGGGAAAATGTCGGGTTAAAATCCGTGGTCTTGATTATATTTGGATTCATCCTTTTTATGGGGTAAAATTTAATATTCGAAATGAATTGAATACAAATTCGGCAAGAGGAACCCACCACTAACCCTCGGCTTGTCAACTTTTCAAATTATAAACCAAACAAGTTTGATCGATAATTAAAGAAGCCAACAACACCGAACTCCTCTAAGATGTTAGTCGAGAAACTATCTATGACGGGTGACGGGACCCCAAATAAAATGCAATTCTCCGCGAACCGGCTACCGACTTGAATTGAATACTACATTATTCTTGGCTAGAAAATACATATAAAGAAATGAGTGCCAAATGCTGCAGACTATACTGATGGTCAAGTACCTGCCATAAAAAAGATTTGAAGGTGCGAGATATCATGGCTCCGTAACACCACGGAGTGGACTGGCATAAAGACTATGGAACAACTGTTCACACTGGCTTTAGACAAGAGAAAGTCTAAGGAGTTGACTGCTAACCTTCATTCTTCGAGTGAAGCTTGGGGAGAGAGAGAGTAAATACATATTGCCAGAGGCAGAGTAAAGGTTAATGGCCAGGGTATATAAGTTCTCTAACCGAGTGGCATCAAAATCATGTTTTTTTTTATAGATGACACCTATCCTTTTAAATCTCAGCGTTAAGAATACGATTTTTTTACTATTTTGAGGCGATTGATCAATTTTTATAGCGTGCCTAATAAAAAATCCTTAGCTTTTTGCGAATGGATGTAAAAATAGTACTTTATTACTTTGATGTTGATGAATGAGACAAATTGGTACCGTGAATGGTTGTATTTCATTATAGTTATGAATCTTTTAAATCTAGACTTGAGTTTTGGAGATACAACAGTATTTACAAATTCAAAGGTACCACACCTTACAGTTTACATAACAAGTACCTCCCTAAAGCAGATGTCACCGATAAAATGCTTTGTAATGCCATTGTAAACTTCTATACATTTGGGAGTTAGCTTATGGATAAATCATAATATTTCGTTTAAATCGACCTACGTATACAACATACAAGATGCGTAACTAAATAAAGAGTTTTATCCCAGCATGCGAAAAGCGGAATCTCTGGCTAGGAGAGGCGGAGGTTTCCGCACTACCTACCTATCAGTACAATGGAGATGTTAAAGACAATATGCTGGGAAACATATTGAATGCAGCTCGACGAATGTGTAAGCGAGCGCGGGCGCGCGACTGGTGTGAGATTGTGACACACTCGGAGCGATGCATATTTTTATTAACAAGTTTAGTTGAAATAAAACAATTTTTTCGGATTTTATTGCGTTCATTTTATGTTTTTATGTTCCTGAAGTTTCGGCTGCTTTACAGCAACCATGGTCATGGGAGGACTGAGGTGTTGACTTCTTAGTGTCATAGATTGAACTGGGGTACCCTCATATTTAGTTGTTGTTTGCGGTCCGATCTACACAGAAAGTGCATACAGTGCCTTGGGCCAGTGGTCTTGCAATGGTGCGCTTGGTTTTGGATTTAATTGTATTAAAATACTAAATAATGTAATTACATAAATTTCATAAAATTTGTTTTATTTCAATGTGTAGTATTCGCGTAAATATAAGAAATAAGTATACCTACATCAGAATTATCAATGTGCAAAGTTTATTCAGAGCTGACAAAAAAAAAATATTGTCTATAATCACTCGTTGGACCTCGGTAGTAACAAAGCGATAAATCCGTAGCTACATCTGGGCAGGAGCTCAGTTCAATTTTATTACCATTCTCACTGGCGAGGACTTATTTGATTCAGCCGTCAAAGCGGGCCGCGCGCGGAACACTTGGGTTACATTATCAGCCGGTCTGATTCACTGGAGATCTTCATCTTCTTTGCGGTGTACAGATGATACTAAGTACCTATACTTAGCTATTACTGAGGAAGAAAATACCGAAATCAGGATGGACTGGTAGCTGACAGCAATATAAAAAAAAACGTCTTCAAAAAAATAAAACAAGGGAATAAAAAAACTACCCTGAGAAGAAGTTGGTGCCAAACAACTGAGTCGAGTATGGCCGGTCCGTGCCAAAGACTATAACTACAAATCTCGTTACTAAGTATACTTTTATTTTATTTATTATTCTTCGTCGGTTGTTTATTTGGCACCAACTTCACATTCGTTGATATGGTGAAAAGATCAAATCAACAAGTACACTACAACGAATATACACCATACAAAGATGACTTGCATGATCAATTTAAAAAAAAAAAGAGCAACCATGGAGTTTCTTGCCCGTTCTTCTCCATAGGAACGGCATTCCGAACGGGTGGTAAAGCAGTAGAATAATGTTTATGTAACTTGACGATTCATAAGTACTGTACAATAATGGTTTACATGAATAAAAAAATATTCTGATTCTGATTCTGATTCATGCAGCGCAGATTTCACCTGGATTAAGAATTAAATTGCTAAGAACTAAAATGGCTTACTAAAATTTTGACAAACATTAATGATGGTATATCTATTGGGAAGACACCAGTCAGGAACTATATGATAGCTTCATCGCTAATCAACTACATAACATTTTTATGTCGAAATTCATTCACAACTCACTCACGGAAGAATAATGAAACAATTCCGTCATATCGTTCAAATGTTTTCACGAGCCAATAACATGTGAACGTTGTATTAAAACCACATACAAATAAAATATTACACAACATCGTATCGACGTTATTGCTACTTGGTATTGCAAATCAAAAACTTGTCAGTGCATATTTTACTACTATGCATATGTACAGTAGATTCAAAGTCGTGTTCCTAATTGTTTTATTACTTAAATGTATTATAGGAAACGATGATACAGTGACTAACAGTTTAAAGAATCGATTGGCTTTGGTAATGTATTATAATTATAATATCGCCAGACGAACACACCAGCTATACGGTCCCACACTAAGCAATACTTTTATTATGGGTACCTACAATAGTCTGGGGGTGAACCCAGTATATAATACTTATAAAGATATTAATCATCCATGATAAGGGTGCAAACATTCGTACTCATCATACAAAGTCAGTCCCTACCACGATTCGAACCCGGGAACCTTAGCACAGAAAGCTGAGCTAATCAACCCACCTACGGAGCTAATTTGTGGTCAATTATATTAATAAAGATATCAGTATTGATCTTCTAATGACAGAATTACTTCTTATCTACGCAACAACAAAAGGATCTAATCATCAATATTGAAGAAAAACGTTTTATCGGTAAAAGTGGCAACTAAGTTAAAATGGTTGAGCGAACATAAAAACAGGAATCATCGTCATTCTTTCTTAAATCCGATACATTTAAAATATACCCAAAAAACGTCCAAGACCTAATACCGGGAACCGATTTCCAACACAAGAATTCTACTTATATTAATTACAATTATTTGCAGCAAGTCATGAAGGTCATGCCACGGACCAGTGTGGTCGTATCCACGCTAGCTTTGCGTTTCGCTCTTGGCAAGTTGGCATCAGTCGCTGAAGGTGATGCGAAGCAGGAATTGATGAGCGTGTTAGGCTACAAATCTATGAAAATGGTAAGTGACAACTTTAGTTCTATGAATAGCAAAGTTATGAAGAGAGATGCAGATGTTTTTAGGACAATTCTACAAGAAGGCCTGGTAGGAGGTGACTGAAATCAAAACCCTCTGCCTAATTTAATGTAAGATTTGACTCTGTAATGCTGTTGGTTTCATGTTTATTTTATCATTAAGATGGCAGAAACATTATTAGCGTGCCGTGACACGGCAAAATAGTACATCATTTTTCAATCCACACATAAATAATAGATGAAAGTAACGTGACAACAAAAAATAATATAATATCGCCAGATGAACACACAAACTGCCTCCAACTCTAAGCAACGCCATTATTATGGGTACCGTACAATGTACTGGGGGCATCACAAAGTTTTCCTCTATCAGGATTCGAGACTGGTACCCTTAGCGTAGAAAGCAGGGTCATTACCAACTGAGGTAATCAAGTCATCGAAATAAATAGACTAATTCAATTCTTAAGCATCTGACACCCTGAAAACTTACTAGATAAATTTCTAGGTTCACGACTGTCATAAGCTAATGAAATATGAAATGGATTCTATAAGACAGTTCTCAGTGTTGTTCGTCAATAAAATATACGTGAATTACAACGATGACATCAAACCAAACTTCTATGCGAACTCTAGTGACTCGTATGGCGTGTCAGTGGAGAAGGTTGGATTCAAATATCCTAAATCAGCACGCACGTTCATCAACCGCTGGGTGAGGTTACGTTTTACTTTGAACTCTTTTCCTAGTCTGATCACCAAAGACATTTGGTCTTTGGTGACCACCACCAAAAGATAATTGTCGTATACGCGGAATGAGTTTCCAATTAAGGCATATTTTGAAGCGTGTTTTCTGGGAATACAGTGACAGCCAAGTTGATAGAACGCTTGCCTCGGTCACGAGGATCGCAGGTTCCAACGACGGCTCGCACATCTGGGATTTCTGGAATTCATGTGCGAATCTCATTTGCAACCATGTTTATCACTTGCTAAGCGGTGAAGGAAACATCGTGAGGATACCTGCATGTCTGAGAGAGCCCTCGAAAGGTGTGTGAAGTCCGCGAATCCGCACTAGGCCAGCGTGGTGGACTATGGCCTAATCCCCCTCGCATTGAGGGAAAGCCCGTGCCCAGCAGTGAGACATTAAAAAGGGCTGGAATATTTCTGGGATAGTGTACGAATTTTGTTTTTACTCACAAAGGGGACAGTTACACACACACACACAGTTTATCATTATATCTGACACAGTTTATTCCGAATCCAGCTTTATTCTGAACAGCATTGAAGATAGAATATACTTGTTATGCACCTAATCATCAATAGCCAACGAGTACAGTCAATCGCTCGCGTTCCCAAAAGGATTCACTGACACATACAAGACGGAAGCCATTGTGATCGCATGACAATTCGATTACGAATTTTGGAAATCGATTCCTTAAGCACTTAACGTATAATAGAACCGTTTTACTTCCCCCATTTAAAATGTACAAATACGTTTGTATGTAAATACTAGCTGTTACCCGCGTCTTCGTCCGCGTGGTATTTAACAAAGACACAACCGTTAGTATTAGCCCGCTCGCGCGTTCTGAGCCCGCGCGACCGGCAGCCTTTATTAAGTCGTTGGCGGGGGGTGGGGTTTTTTTTCTAAAATAAAAGTAGCCTAAGTTACTCCTTGTTACATCAGCTATCTGCCAGTGAAATTCCCGTCAAAATCGGTCCAGCCATTTCAGAGATTACCCGGAACAAACAGACAGACAGACAGACATCAATTTTAAAAAAGGTTATTTTGTATTGATTTCTTATATTTACGCGAATACTACACATTGAAATAAAACTAATTTAAAGAATTTTATCGCGGTTTATTGTCGGGAACGTAAAATCAAAAATAAACCGCGATAAAATTCTTAAAATTAGTTTTATTTCAAGGTTGTTTTGGTATAGGTACCGTGTATACATCCAAATGCATTTAGTAAAAAGCGGCTATTTTAATATTACTCCAATTTTATTTATATGTGTGTGTAAGATTTGTGAGTAATATATACCGAGTGGCAATTTTTTTATATAAATTTATAGGTTGAGACGGCGACTTATAAGCGTATAACAGACATGCTTAACGAAGATGACCTTGATTCAGCCACTACAATGATAACTATCAGTGCACTCCATTTTAAGGTAAGTACTTTGTACCCCTGCCTTGGGGCTCCGTACAAATAATGACTTGATATGCACCAAGAATACAATTCACCGTTGCTGAAACGAAACTCACAAAATAATGTGACTTATAGCTGTCTTTACTTGACTTCATTCACACATAATCGAAGTGTGCGGGTTTGAACGCGTCAAAATTTGCACGTCCCATTTCGAACTGCTGTTAACCGTTTTTAGTTTTATATCTTTCACGCGCGATTGCTTTCTGTTAAGTAAAGAATGAGCATTTGAGTTAAGCCCGCAACTTTCGCATCCGGATTTCATGTTTTCCTTCGTTGAAAGCTGATTCGCGCGATAAAGACTAACACGTAAACCCGTCTTATGATAATATTATTTAAACGATTTCAATGTTACGTTTCAGCCGTCGTGGGAATTCCCTTTTGATTTTAAATTGACGAACACAAGAAGATTTCGTTTCTACAATAGTTCAATCATAAAAAGCATACCGATGATGAGCAAAACAAATATGTTTGATTACTTAGAACATGAAGGAACGAAGGTAAACGAGTTTAACATTATATCCGACTATGATTACGTAGGTTATACATTTTCATCAAACCGTCATCTGTTTTCGTTCAGTGACCTGAAAGTACACAGATTTGGTAGCAATTATTCTAAACATTTTTCTGCCAGATTTTAAGATTGAACCTCGCAACACCAGGGGCTTTCGTCATCTTCGCGGTACCACGCAGCTCACAAGGTCTACCTGATTTGATCGAAAAATTGTACAAGGAACCAGACTATATAACGAAAGTTATGGGAAGATTAGATACAAAGCTGATCACGATACATTTGCCCTTATTTCAAATCAAAACGTATATTGACTATACAGGATTTTTGCAAGAGGTAAGACTTAGACTATTATTTTAATAAAAGCAGTCATAGCTAAGTTGATAACACGCGCCTTGGAAACAGGTCGCGAATTCAAACTCCGACTCGCACTTATTATCACTTCCAAGATTTTTTTTTAAATGTTCAGTAACCCCGCCATCTAACTACACTATCACATGAACCAGACCAAGGCTAAAACAAATAATTTGAAAACGAAAATATATATAACTTAATTTGTAAAGTTGTAATAAAAACCAAAAAACTTCTAGTAAAATATCTGACACTTTCTACAGATTGGGCTGAACGCAATCTTCAGTGAACAATCAGGATTGAATTCAATATTACAACCAAATAGTCAAATTAAGAACATTCGATTGAACAAAGCAAAACAGAAAGTGTTTGTTGAATTCGATGAGACCGGCACGCTTAGACATACTGTAGGTAAGTTGATTTTCACGACCATTTAACCATTCACTTCTAAGTGTAAACCAACTACAGGGTCACTTTGGTGGTTAGTGAGAGTGAGTTAGACTAGAGGGAATACAGACTGAGGAACACCGTAGCCATCGCAATACTTCAAAATAATCCCCACAGAGCAAGAAAAGCAACCCATCAGTGCCTATAGTAGTGTTCTATAATGGCGACTACAATCCAGAAGACTTCGTAGAGGATGTACAAGGTGGCTGTTGGCATCATAGTACGCGAAGTATTCCCTTCCAACGATGGCTTAAGACTACATCACGATCAGTTCTGTCATTAATTAACATTTTCGTCAGAGAATGCCTGGCATAGCACATTTTTGTACCATGGTTGGCATCGGACGTGTCGCTGGAAATAGGCGGATGCAATGAGCGGGGATCGTAATACGTAGACGCTATTAGGGGAAGCCTTTATCCTGCAGTGTGTTCTGGCTAATGGATAAAAGGATAATTGGAGAATCTTCCTAGAGTAATATTTTTTTAAATAGAGGCAGAGCCAATGAACATGAAACTCTCAAGCTCCATGTCTGTTGAAGCACGTCTCATGGCTGTTATCAAGACGAGATTTATTTTTATTCAGTACCTATTATGTAAGTCATGTTATTTGTAGATCCATACGGACCTGGTGAAGCCGTGGGTAGGATACCTCCGAACTTGGTACAGCAATTGGTCATCGACTGTCCGTTCTACTTCACCGTCAATGTTCAAAATAGTGAGAATACCATTTTCGAACTGTTCAATGGTGTTTATTATGGACCGGAATAAAAAACGATGGCTACTGATTTTTGTTTTTTTTTTTCACATTAAAAATGGCATAAGATATTTCAATAGGACGATAAAATTATTAAATAAAACCGACTGCAGAAACACTTCACTGAAAAGATACCTGCAATACCTTATAACATTCAAGTAGTTATCAAACAAAAAACATTAGCTTGGTCTATTTTATATTGCTGAAATCAAATTGTAGAGCTTGTTTTTATGTTTTTGCAGTCGGGGTATTTTTTTTTTAAATTGTCTATTTCCATTTTATTTAATTGAATTTTTGTTTCAAATTGACAGTATTATAACAGATATTTGAAATTGGCTATTTACTAGCTTTCATCTGATACCCACTTTGTTATAATCTACCAAACTCCTTGTCGTTAGAACAAACATACCTACAATATTTTGTTTGTCTAGCGCATACATTGAGGACTTTTGAAATAGATAGATATTATAGAATAAATGTCGATCGGAATTATCTTGAGCTTGTTCAATATTGTGTAATTTTTGGGCTACCCTCTATATTGTCCAATCTCCAGGATTTTCCCAAATCCTTTTGTGTCAATTCTTACCCCTTTATTGGGCATACGTGTTTTAAACGCCACATGGCCGGCACGCGTCTAGTTACTAGCGATTGTCTTATTATATCGTATTATTTACCAATTTAGAATTGAGTTTTTCCCCATACATTTATATCTTTCAATACTGGGAATGGTTATAAGTGGTGATAATGTTGTCCTATACGATTGCAAAAAAAAAATAGACATAGAGCTTAGAGAGTTTTAAACTCAATTACAAAGGTAATAAGTGTGACAGTTAAAGGTCCACCGTGGAGACATTGTTAAGTAATAATAATAATAATACAGGAACCTTTGAACCTGCGATTCTCAAGAGCGTTTTAAATTATTTGAAGTCAGAGTTTCAATGTCAAAAAAAAGTGGTTGCTAACATGACAATAATTGCATTTTTATGGGAACAATTTATTTTTTGAAATCTTTACATCGGTATTCTGATTTTACATAAAGAATGTGCTAAATAAGCGCTGCTTTAAAGGCCAGTATAGCTTATCTGAACCATTCTATATAATCGCGTGGCACAATCCGCGAACTGAACTCACAGGCCCACAACGCAATCTTCTCCCAACCAAAACATTACCAAATTGAGGCATATTATTCCGGCGAGGCTCCGAGAAATTGCTCTGGATTATTATTGCCATGACACCCATTTGAATACAGTTAACTCTAAATTTGCCATGCATACAAAATGGCGACGATAAATAACATTGCGAGGGTAGGGTGTTATTTCAGAACGCTCTGAGGCTGGAGATAGAATCAAGCATATAGTAATTGTTAAAGTAATTTGTCCTACTTTTCCGTCTAGATATCCTTCATGACGCTAGTTGCTATGACTTGCTATCACGTAATGTTCACAGGGTCAATTAAAATAACTAATTGCGGACCAGTCATAATTAAATATTTATGCACAAATTTCGCAGATTTGGATAAATTCAGCCTACAAATAGTAGACAACATTTATCGCCAGAAAATCATAGCATTTGAATGATCCCAAATATAGTAATGCTTATAATTATGGAGCGATTCTGGTGACACCAGGATGAGAAAAAAATAGGAGAAGGTACTTCCAATTATGTTTTCAGGCTCGAATCTAATCTGAAAACGTCCTATGCTGTTTACCTAGCAGTTTACGATCAAATCGATGGAGCAGACGTTCGTATTTATGGTGTTAGCTCCCTGAAATTATAGCGAAATATATTTTACAATCATATTGATCGTTCGTAGTGTCCTCCAGATCTTATCCGACAAGTGAGAGACAGTCTCGTGGGTCGCAATTAATTTGGACGTATCCAGTAATGTCTAGATCCTCTAGTTGCTGAACAAGTAGCTCTCCTGACTTCAAGGTATAACAAGGTGTGGGATGACAAGCAATTATAATCATCAATCAAAAAGTAATAAAAAAAAAAACTTGGAAGCTAAAGATTTTCTTTATTCCTTAAACTCTAAAGAACAATGCCCTCGGAATTGAGGCCCCCGTAATCATTAAAAAGATAACACGATTCTACACGTACTATTTTACACAAAATTCATTACCATAAGGGGCTTTAACAATGACATCATCAAAACATGGACAACTTCCAATATGGACAAGCAGCCGTTACAAAAATTCTTTTAGTTTTAAAGAAAGGAAATAAAAACTAAATTAATGATAAAAAAGATTTTTCATTTTCTCACACATTTGATTCTGAGGCGGTAGAAAGTTCGCCGAGACAGCTAGTTAATCATAAATACAACCAAGACCTAAACCTAACTACATAAGCCCTACATTAATTTGAAGGTACCAGCCCACCAGTACGGTCTACCAACCGCACCTACATCAAGCTGTTAGGTACGGTGCGCAGAAAAATTGTGCGCTGCACGTACAGTGACAGGAGGTCATTTGTTAATTCACTGAAATATGGTGGCAGGCGACGGCTATTCATTATAAGGCCGGCTCGTTTGCGCCACACGTGTGAGGCTGTACGGACAGCAAATTAGTTTCAGACTATTTTAAATAATACTTTTTAAAGCTATCGGTGAGATTATACGTTTGATTTTAATAAAACATAACGCCGAGTAAAATTTAGTGTCAATTTACAAACGAAATAATAAAATTGGTCTGCGAAATGAAGATATTTTAATAATGGCGCAATAGGCAATTTGTACGTATTTTAATCCATAACAAGTTATTTTTAATCTCTGCTTGCTTGTTCGAGTATCACAGAAAAACTGCCGACCGTTTTATTTTTATAATATGAAGTCTCCTTGCCATATAATTTCCTATGTAAAATATGAAATTTCAATATGAAACAAACATTTTTGTGTTTACAAATTTCGACACCCACTATTTATAAAATGATAATAGCTTAAACGACATTCCTTGCCTATGAATCCTTAATTGGTTTGCATGCATTACGCGAAAACATAACTCTATGGAACGTCTGGTGATCCAAGGCCGACTAGAAGGTCACGTGGTCGGTCTCCAACAGGATGGGTTGACTTAATAAGATCCGTCGCAAATCACCCCCATAGTCGAATGCAATAGCAGTGTCCAGACAGAGCAACGACCACTCTAACAAGAGTGTCTGAATAAGAAGAAGAAACGACATTCGAAATTTAAAATGATGATGGAGTCAATATATCAAAGTCTACAGACAATTAAATTTCGAATAAAGAACACCATTTAATTTTGCAATCTGTACACGGCCAGTGCATTTCAGCAACACCAACGGGTTGTGCACTATATGTGCATCTCTTTCTCCATTATACATGCTGCGTGATTCTATCTCTTTTCAGCACATGCCTACAGCGAAGTTAAAACTTCAGTAAAACGACTGCAAACAATTTGTCACGAATCAACCGTGATTCAAATTACAACAAATCATAGAAGTGGTGAAACTAACATAGAAAGTTACGTTTCAATACTGACTTTCCGGTCAGATACTTTGATATGTACTTTTCAGTACTTGTATACCTATAACATATAGATTAGATCTTAATAATAATATTGATAACCGCAGGACAGCTTGTGGCAAGCTGTTGGTGAGTAGCGACATCACGAACCCAATTGCCCCAGAGAGTCGGTCAGGGCCCACGCCTTGGAGTGTCTTGGTCGACCGAGTAGAAACCGACGGAGGCCTGCAGGACTGTCAGCTCTGTCTTGCCTTAATTGGCTATCCAGAGAGGGCTCCAAAGATCCGGGTATAGCTCGTGTGGTGATAAACAATACAAAAATGGTTACATCAAAACTGATATCGTAAATGTTTAATCTGACACTGTTTATTAAATTGGCATTACACATCAGGCAATCAATGGGGAGCTACAGGGGCATTATAAGCCACATTAATATTCTGTACGGCGACAAATTAGCGAATACGGTATGACCCCAGGGTCATCCTACATCCGTCCCGTCCCGTAACATAGTACGGTTAAGCTCGTCTACCTACCTACCTACATTACAAATAATATTTTAATTTGGAAATAAAACTAATGAACAGTAGAGTACAGTCAGCGACAAAAGTCACTGACATCAATTATTAAACGAATGAGCAGCAGAGGCACAGTCAGCGTCAAAAGTCATTGTCATCAATTAGTTTGTCTTGAGCTTTATCCTAACTGCATGCATAATAAATAAATAATCTGGCTCTTATTTCGATACGGAACGGAAGATAATAGACATATTGCAACAGTCATTCGAATATAACCTCTGGAATAGATAATTAGCACGACGATCATGATCTGCCCAAGTTGTGCGCTGGGTGAGAAGAAAGAACGAGATAGAAAATCACTTTCTTGTTTAGGTGCGCTGGTTGGCCGAGTCTATTATTGGACTTGCCCAGAAGACTGTGCAGAAGAAAATTGTTTTAATAGTTGTAATCGTTCTTTATTGCAATGTAGTATTAATTAGTTGTTATTTATGTTCAACTACCATAATTACTATTGGGTTGCGTAGTTAATTCAACAATTTTGCATAAGCCAAACTCCGTTTCGCACTTCGCAAATACCAATGTGATTCTGAACAAGTTGTAGTTCCGGAACCACATTTCAGTGGAACATAGTGATTGTTTCGAACGCTCAATCTAGTACATAGTACATTAATATCAATGACACGACGATTTATACAAAATGTTGTACACCGTTCGTACGGCAGCAGCGCGGCGCGACGTGGCGTCCGCTAGTTAGCGACCGCAAACAATGAATATGAAACGGGGCCGACGTGACGCAATCAACGTCATTTTGTTTGATTTGCAATACATCTCGTTAACACTGCTATATAACACCTCATGTAATGTGAACATATAAAGTCGTCGGTCCTACGCCCGATCTCTCTCCGATTGTGTCGGATTGCCGCCCATTGGACTATAAGAGTGAGGGAAGAGAGAGCGCACCTGCGCTTGCGCAATATAATATTTCCGTTGAGATTGGCCACTATGATTGAAACTCGGTCAGGAGGAAATGTGAATAAATTATTTATTTTACTATACTTACAATAACTGTAGTTACAGCAATTTGTTATATGTACTTATAGGTAGATATGTATGACTACTTCAAGTAAATAAAAAAAAATGAATGCTGACACATAGCAGAGGTTCTCATTTACAGGGTTTATCTCAATCTCTACATGGTGAAAATTTACACTGATAGAATTGCTAACCCTATCCAAGTTATGATAGGTCTCTATGAAGACCAGAGTCAGGACTTTAAAAGTTAATATAAGCTTAACTCTGTGAACGCATCAATACAGATCTGAATTTTAATTCCCACGTAATGATTAACCTTAACTATGATTTTAACAGCAAACCGATACCGGCATGCGCGGCACGATCGCGGTGTTAACTGCATTATCTCGTTATTTAGTTATTCAGCATCCACGCCTGGCCGCTCACACATCGGAAAGTATAGCGACAATTATAATTACCGATATGTACCAGCTATGTGATTTCGTAATCATGATGTAACCTCATTTTTTTTTTATACATTATAGGCAAGTATTCGATCTCGATCTCACCTGATGGTAAGTGACGATGAGATCTACGATGGAGCATACTTGCCTAGATAGGAAGGCGGCAGTAGATCGAGACGCTACATTCACTAGGCACATGCAGCGCAACTGATCTGACCCGCCATCCATGAATGGCAACACCGAACATCATGCCGGAACACGGCTAGGCCGATTGGCGACATGGCTTTGTTCAGTGGGTGGTGACTAACCACGGCCGAAGCCTACCACCAGTAGAGTTGTCACCTGGTTGGCACCACCCAGGGTTACGTGTAAGGTATCTCGAGGGTACTTAATTCTCCTACGGACGAAGGTGATTCGACCCCAAAATATTAGCTGAATAAAGTAACTTAACTTTAAATCGTCGCTGTTAGCTATTTTGTGATAGCACGGCGTCGTTGCTATCTGTCTGTTTTGTATGAGGCTATAGCGACCTCTTCAACCACACCACTAGCTACACAGATGGCGCTGCAGACGCTTTCAGATGAATTGACAACTCCGAAACGCGCTATCACAGTTTTAGGAGCACGTAATATATATACAAGATCCCGACAATAACCGTCGGGGCATAGCGGCCGCCCCGCCAGTCATACCACCCGCCTGGCTGGAAGATCTTCCCTTTTCCACTAAAAGACTTCGAAATTAGGACCCTCTGTGAGTTGTGTTTGAGGATAAGCTAAGTTTAATGTGCAGTCGCGGAATGAAAAGGATCGTCACCTTGGAGTCGACTATTAATTACAAGCTAAAGAACCATATTGCCAGCATACCAGTGCAAGAAACACTACTGACAACATTTTAATAAATTCTACGCAATTTGTTTTAACATCGTTTTAATGCGGCGTTTGCTATAGATTCTAAAGGTTTTGCTTACTCGTTTACTCCATCCTATCATTTATAAACTACTAGATGCGCCCGGCGGTGTTACCCGCGATAAAAAGTATGAAAAATTAAAACATCTATCCCACGGGAACCATACATTTTACCGGGATAAATAGTAGCCTATGTGCTATTCCAGACTGTAATCTATCTCTGTGCCAAATTTCATCCAGATCCGTTCAGCCGTTCGGGCGTGAAAGTGGAACAAACATCCATCCATCCATCCATCCATCCAAACTTTCACATTTATAATATTAGTATAGAGTATAGATGGAAAAAATCGTCACTGGCAGTAATAATTATATTTGTAGGTACAAAGAAACATAAACTCCTGATAATACAAGTCTTGTCCACGTGAGGCAGTAGCAGGAATGCTGACTGCATTTTCTTGCTGTATTGTTTTACTAACATAAAGAGCCTTTCTTGTCGCAATTGAAGGCATTTGCTTTTAAAAGATTAGTCGTCTTTGTAAAGTATATTTCTTACTCTACTATTCTACATCACATTGTGATATAAGTTTTATTCTGAACTAACAACACGTTATTTCTCACGGTGCACGTTCCCCTAACATCGGATTAACGAGAGCTTGTATTATGTTAATACATAATCTGAGATCGATGTCACGATGCAAGGCGTGTTGGTTGCACATTGATTAATAAACAACAAACACAATTTTCGGGCGCATCGGCCCCAGTTCATGTTTTTTAAATAATATTGATCGTTAACGGATTAATACAATAAACACCCCTTTCTTGAAATAGCCTGAAACGATTTTTTTACTCCATTCTACCATATTACATTTGAAAACAATTAAACAAGACCGTAGTGTATGCTCAAGTTCGCCATAAAAAAAACTGACCGTAGATACAACACTACACTTCACATTATTAAAAAGTTTACCGATGTTTTTACAAATCGCCTTCAAACCTCCGTGATTAGTGTTTAAAACATTAAAAATGACGCCTCAAAGAAGATGTAACTAAGACATTTCTCCGCCAAATAGCAAGCTGATCTCATAAATGTAATGCTCAAACAATAACTGGGATTGATCGAAACTGTTCAAACAACCGGAAGTGCAAGCGAGGCAAGGAACAGGGTTGTGTCTAACTTTACATGAAACCCGCTAAGCTATGACCCCCCACTCGCAACTTAGATTGCGTGCAGTAATAGAATTTCTCTCATGAATACAGTGTAAAGCAATCCGATAGATAATACTTAGTTCTAATCTAACTGAGACGTATTAATTCACGGGTAGTGAGATTAGGAAAAAAATACACTACTACTATAACCTTTTTTATGTCACATCGTTGGGCACAAGTCTCCCCTCGATGCGAGAGGGAAAAAGCTATAGTCCACCATGCTGGCCCAGTGCGAGTTGGCAGACATCACATGTCTAAGAGGGCTCCTCTTAGATTTGCATGTTTCCTAACGATATTTTCCGTCACCGTTTAGTAAGTGACAATCTTGGTTGGAAATGAGATAAGCTGGGGTTTGAACCTGCGATCCTCGTTACCGAGGAAAGCGTTCTATCAACTTGGCTATCAGTGGTGCATATATAAAAAATATGTATATATACAGAGAGATTATAATCTAAAACCATAACAATAACTGTGGCTACTCTCGCAAAATTTAAAAGATTCGAACTATACGCCACAATTAGCCATTTTCAAACAATTTAAAGCAATTTTGTTTTTTATTATTGCTAAAATTTTGCTAATCATCTCAAACAATCCCTAGCCTGTATATGAAAATAAATTCATGCTAGCAATAGTTGCAGCCTTCTAAAGCAAACAACGTCGATAACATCGTCAATGATAAAAGAGAAACAAGCTCCCTGCATCCGCACCGTTCTTTCAGTTGTCTGTTCCAATTTCAAGCTGAGATAATAAAGGGTACCACCCGGAGCGCCGTGTGCGCCTCTCACGTTCAAACTGGACGATTATCACGGCCAAATGACCGTCTTAAGGCTGGTAGGGGGGTACAAGGTAAAAGCTTTTAGCCGACTCCGTGGGCTCAGTTATTAGGCTTTAAAATCATCAGCCTTTAAAGTCACTATCTACATATAATATGTCCAACCTTCGTAATACAATTGTGACTAAATTTGTGCAATTTATTTTGTTTCATGCACACTACTCGGACTCAATGAGAGTCGAGAAGGAAGAGTAAAAATAGGCTTAATAGCACCGACCTCAAATAATGCCATAGGATGAGGCCAATAACGATAATTACGATAGACTACTCTGAACTTTATAATTACACTTTACAACTATACAGTTATGTAATTTTAAGGGTCAATACATACTGGCCACAGCTATCATCTATTATGCACGCTGCCTTCGGTACCTCCAAGAAAAGAAAAAAAAATCGCTTCAGTTCATATCTTGCAATAGAGCACACAAGAAGTTGGAGAATAGGGGGCTCGGTATTACCACCATTACGGGAAATCATCTCTCGATATAGACAATTGATAACAGGACCGTTCCAATCGAGGGAAACTGCCGCACTTAAAATAAACTTTTTACAAGTGCTCCATGCAGTTCCTTTGTGTAATTATTTTGTTTTATAATGATATCTTATTCGTACTAAAAAGATAAAATAAAGAAGCTAAAGATATCTCTCAGTGTTTTCAGTATAGCCTAATCTTTCTAACGGCCTGAAAACGGAATTTCTTGGATGAAATCGTCATACGTTGATAACAAAAAACATTCAGATAGATAGAGATATAGTACATATGCTACATTGAAGCACATTTTTTTCCTACTGCAAGCCTATCTGCAAGCGCTAAATTCAATCTAAATAATGACACGCACCAATCAGAAATCTACGAGTACATACCGAGGATTGAATTTGAACCCTGTTTTTCCAAACATGCAACTAATTTAGCTACCATTGATGACCATTTATTCAAATTATATTCAATCACCAACTCCCGACGCCTATACAATGTCCGACGCTATCAAAAATCCAAGGGTCAAATACGACCGACGAAAGATAATCAGGGACCCTTCTAAAAAGCTAACTGACGCGTGATAACCGGTCAGTGATAGGGCAACTACACAATTGGCTGGTTAGACCCTTGCCAAATTATATGCACCCTCCTCGGGGTCAATTATTGTGGAACGTTGGTTGTAAAAATTAAATAGTCTGTAAATGATGTGGGTGCGTTCTGACGCGGGGCAGGTCACCTTGTCGGTCGTTAGAGAAAATAACTTATCAATGACTATAATATCAGATACCAATACAAAATCATTTATATGGTAGCCGAAATCTGAAAATATTAACCTAAATAGAACGTCAAAAAGTTACAACTTACAAGATGATCTTATTGTTATTCTTATTACGGACCGATGGGTGAACTATCATTATAAATGAAGCCTTTCATTCATTATCTTTGTACGAATTAACGCACTGGATAAGATTTCTAAATATCCAAAGTATATAATTAAACGTGGAATGAAAATCAGCAACTGCAGGAGCCGAAATGGAGACTTTGAAGATCCGATTTGAATTCGAAGCTGCTTAAAATTAGCATAATCCCGTATTTGTATCTTTAAGTTTTCGCTTTGTTGTTTGTTGCTGAGATCTTTGGAGCTTCAAATATTGATCTACATACATTTAAGAGTACCTATATGACGGTATGTTTTTTCACTAGAGTTGTTTGGGAATATAAAAGATAAAATTATGATTAACGGTAGGTATCCATTGAACAATGAGACTAATTTTCAACGTACTCAACCAACAAATCTATATGGAGCTCAAGGCATTTGAAATGATTTGTAAATGAAAACAGTGGAGTGTGAGCTCCGGGACGCCACCGCCGCGGTGCCCGGGGGCGCTATGCAAATATCTCCGGAGACGTTGACAAACTGTGACGAGCACAACTTTGATCATTATGCTGGGTTGTTTGGCGGTTCAACAGAGCACGCAGATTGTGTTGCAATATCAATATTTTGAATGGCGGAGCAGATGCCTTTATTGTAATTTTGTTTCCTTCAATTTCTTTGTCAAATATTTTAGTAGGACTTTGGAAGATAGATAAAGATTTAGTAAACCTTCATGCCTTTGTAACGTATACCTTCCTTCCAAAAGATAATAATGCAGTCAATGTACAATTTTTCAAATCAGGTGGTAATTTAGTAAATCCCTTGATCACTCATAAGCTAAGCGTGTCTTTTTTCCTTGCCCTAAATTGTCTTGTTATCTTGTGCAAGTTTCAAAATTGCGCGCTGGGTCGCTCGCACCGTATCGCACAGTCGCCTTGAGTAATTTATTGCCGCGCCGATCTCAGCAACCGTACTTAAGTACTCACTAATCTGAAAAGCGTTTTAGCATTGCCAACGAAGAATTTTAAATTGATATAAATTATGGGTTTTAATTGTGACGACTTTTTTAACGATGCATAAGTCCTACTGTTTTACCAAATAATATTTTTCAAATTCTGAATTCTAATCGCAAATTGAGCCTATTTTGGCGAAAATACAATGCAAAGAGATAATATGCTATCAGGTTGATATTAGCCATAGGTTTCCCTTTTACAAAACCTATTTAATTTGAAACGATCTTCTAAATTTTAGCGGCATCTACAAAAGCGAAAGCAATTTGTCGAACACTGCTTTTTTCTATTGTAAAATCAGAAATGATAGTCACAAAATATCCCCAGGTAGCCAATTAGTGGACCCTCCTGTCCCTGACTGGCGTGTCTATCCTAACGAGCTGTCAAACTTTTTGTCCAACCCCCACACCCTTTGTTTGCTGCTAGAACGCGGCTAATAATGGTGATATTCACGTAATTTGACTTTTTTAAGAACAAAATTGTTTGAAAACTTGGTAGTTGACAGCTGATATTGCTTCTTTATTTTGCGTTAGTGGCGTCTCGACTGAAAGTTAACGATTTCAGTTTCACTAGAACACCTGATTTCTGATGTTAGAGATTAAAATGATGAGGGTGCTAACGTAACTATGTTGATTAAAAAATATCTTTATAATTTCTCAAATTTTACCTAGTTTGACAGATCTAGTGACAGTTTGCTAGGCAACATTGTGTTTCACAAGGCCTAAAGGTCCAGGTGCATAAGATATTGCGTCTTACTATGAATTGCTTACAGAGGAGAAATTCCAAATGTATTCAATCACGTGCAACAATTGAATTGTCTGAGGAGTACGGACGCAACGGACTTCTGGAACAAACGGATCAACGGCCGGGGCACGGTCAGCTTCGTCGGATTTCGTATTTGCACTGCGGATTTAGCATCCACGTTTATGTTCTACGTCAGCTATTTAGTATAAAGTTTTTCACAAACTTAATTTGCGGAAAATATTACTTATATCTTATTAGATTATACAGATTTTTTATACTTAGTCTGTACTTTTTTTTGACCAGATGCTAGTCTGCTTAGCCGTTCAGACATTGTTGTGATATACCTATAACAATGTACTGCTCAAAAATGTATAACATCTTTAAAAAAAGAGCAACCATGGAGTTTCTTGCCCGTTCTTCTCTATAGGAACGGCATTTGGAACGGGTGGTAAAGTAGTTGCTTAGCATTTTGTAACTTTTGACGATTCATAAGTACTGTACTTAATGGTCTACATGAATAAAAAATATTATAATTCTGATTCTTTCTGTTCCCATCAGAATTATGCAAATATTTTTTAAGAAGTGAATTTTTAATGAATATTTAGGGTATCACTACTTTTATCAGTCACAATATAAAAGCGACAACTCCCTCCAAATGCTTAAGAATATCTTGCTTTTCATTTTATATGCTCAGTCCGAAAAACTCCGAATAAGAATTGAGTACGCAAGTAAATATTTACATTCCATTGACATATTATAAGTAGTGAGGAACAATTAGTTGTGTAATCATACTGCATTGGTATATAAAAAGCATATAAATAACTAGTCTTAAAAATACCCACATCAAATTTCAACGTTACAAAAATCTCTGCTCAACATGTTCGTCGCAAATCACGTTATTCAACCTGTACGCACGATCCACAATATACTACGGAGTTTACATCAAGAAAAGCCCTCACCGTCAGCTATTTAATCTCGGTAATTGCCCGAGAACTTATCAAACTTGTTTCAAAGTTTGCTTATTACGATTCAGCGAACGAGACCTGGTAGGCCACTCATGAAATTAAATTATATCGAACCGGCGTGCCGCTCCCTTGCCACTGAGTACTTGGTCGCTCCGTCGTATAGTCCTGAAGTCCTCAATCGATGACATCTAGGACCAGTAGCTGATGGAATATTGGTCTCTGATTCAGCGTTGAGTAAAATTACGAGTAGTGTTTTCATCTCTGAATATAATATCAATGGCAAGGGACTGTATTCTAAATAATATGGCTTCTACAAATTTTTTTTGTAGGATCGCAAGAGATGGCTTATTATTTCAAGTCCACAAGGGTCTGAGCTTAGAGGAGCCATCCTGTACAGTCGAGTTGTTTTTATAATCATAAACCAAAGAGGGGAGAGCTAAAAAGAAGAATGATAATCCCACTAATATTATCAATATGACAGTTTGGATGGATGGATGGATGAATATTTGTTACTCAATCACGCCAGAACGGCTGAACGGATGTGGATGAAATTTGGCACAGAGATAGATTATAGTCTGGAATAGCACATAGGCGTTTTATCCCAGTAAAATATATGCTTCCCGTCGGGTAGACATACTTTTTAATCGTGGGGCGCAGCTAGTATGAAATAAGACTGCTGTCATTGAATGCACTTTATCTCTTTACACTGTGCAACAACGGAAATTCGGAGTTTTAAGCAATCTTCGGCATTATGTTGTGCATATGTGCCGCATATTAGAAATAGCACGGGATAAAAGAAGTCGATGAAATACACAATTCGTTAAGGAGGGCATAAAAAAAAATTAGAGCCCTTACATCCCAAATGGTCAATTTTTCCACCAATCATCGTGTACGCTCACTCATTTCCAGCTAGTTTCCAGCTGAATGCGGCCTGTATTCAATAACAATCGACAATAACTGCGTTCGAAATTTAAAAATCAAACGCGGGCAACGTGACCGTCACTAATTTGACATGTGATGTTACATACATAGTCTGTGGGATGTGGACCGGACCCGAGTCGTTGAAGCACGGCGCTTCGACAATTGATTTTTTTTAAATGCTATTTTGTTTTCTTCATAAATGCAAATAACGAAATTTATGTAACTAGCCTATAAAACTTGAATGTTTTGAAATAATTATTTGAATCTTGACACTGGCAAAATACCTAAGCTGATGCCGCTATATTTTGCTCAAAATAATTAGGCTAGATGAGGTCGACAGAAGAGAAATTCCAGTGAAGCTGAAAGGGGCTTTTTCTGTGTTGAAGAATTCCACCCGAATATTTCAGTATTCTTTGCCAAATAACTCGAAGCAAAAATAATAAAAGTAGTTTAGTTCAAGAATCTATGTCGTTATTATAGAACAGGTTTGAGGTTACTATCAAGCTTTCTATAAAAGTGCCTAAATATCTGTAACAAAAGATACGCCGTCGCTATTAGATGAGGCTAGTCGCAAAATGGCAATTAAATCCTCGTCCATTGTCACTAACTGATGCTACTACAAATGGCTGACACCAATTATTACCATTCCAACTCAAAGTACCTAATGGAAATTTAAATGCTCGCCGTGCGCTCACAATGGGACGGTGGTGACAGCCCTAATTGTTACTTTTAAGTTTTTTCCTCTCAAATTGGCTATTGTGAAGGTGCGTTCATGTGCGCGTAGGGTTGCTCACTTGATTTCTGTCCGAATGTTGCTCGTTGGTGCGTGTGTTATGTATGCTTTGTAAGATTTTTTTTTAAATTCGTGTCTATTGCCTCGATCGTTTGGATGCCGATTCAATTAAACTATGTAGTTTAAATTCAGGTTTTATTTTACGGCAAAATTTAAAAGTATTTTTTTTTGTGATTTGAAAACCCATTACATTATATTCAAATTTCCAATAAGTCGGATTGAGCAATTTCAAAATGTTATCACATTCGATTATTTTAAATCGATTTTAGAAATGTGTGATTGACATATCTATTAAAACTAATAAGAGATTATCCGAATATCTATAATAGAATCTAAGCGCTACTGGCTAGTAGATCAATGGCTACAGGGGGAACACTACATTTTGTGATCAGATTGGATTAAAAATATCTGATGTGTCCTATGAGAGTAGGGCGGTAAATTTATAAAAAAAACACAGTAGAAATAAATTGTCCAAAATATCTCGCAACAGCAATAATTCTAATGTTTCTCTATTGGATTAAGTATAATAAAAAAAAAACTTTTTTTTTATTCTCAGTCCTTTACAGGTCAAAGGGATATACTATTACCTATATTTGGCTGTATATTTAACAGTTAATAATATGTATAGTAATTCTTCATCAGGCAGACACAGGGTTGTACAAATGAGACAGGAAGCATTTAGCAAATACAGACGCGTCTGAGCTTTGAGGTGTGATAATACAATTTGTAGGGACGCCGGCTCGGCGGCTGTATATATACACAAACAGCTCATTATACTGGCATTTAATTTAGTAGCTACCATTGATGAAGCAAACTTAGTTACGTTGATTCGATTCAATACCCTTTTAAAAGTTTCACTCTCCTATTAATTAAAAAATTGAGATTGTGTTCGCATGAATATATAAAACTGGCAATCTACCTATTTCTATATAGCTTATACAAAATTAACTAGTCTCTGTTATCTCAGGATATTCAACGCAGGTACACAGATATTTAAGTTGTACTTAGGCCTATGAAACGCCAACCGCATCTAGCACTTTCTTTATTTTCAAATTTGTGTAGCGCTTAATTGTTCGGCAATTACCCGTGCAGAGCCGTGGTTTACAAGCTACAAAGATGGCGCTGCAGACGCATTCAGAACAATAGACAATTGACGTCACAATCCTGAATCGCGCTATAAGAGTTTTCGGAGCAAGTAACATATATACAAGGTCCCGAAAATAACCGTCGGGGCATAGCGGCCGCCCCGCCAGGCATATCACCCGCCTGGCTGGAACATCTTCCCTTTTCCGCTAAATTATAATCCTCGAAGTCCCCGTAGTCTCCACAAATCATTAATTTCAGCGACGCTTAATTGTCTGTCCGTTGGTTTGCATTACAATCACCTCGCATTATGTGTTAAATGCGAATTGCGAGCGTCGCGACTTGAATACGTAATGGCGGCGTACACATGACACGTTTCAACAATTTGCAACGCGTTGACATTCATAATTTACTCGTTTCAGGTATTTAACGGTTCGGTTATATGATAAACAGTTAAATGCAGTCTTTAAACTGTCAATTTGTACTCACAAGGATAATCTATTTCCATATTTAATGTCCCTTATACTGCCATTTTGCCGAGCGGTCTCGAAGGAAGTAACTTATGGGTTTTGATAGTTATATTCGATTGCCTAGAAAGTTTCTTCCAACCATAAACTGTCCTTTGTTTTCACTCAGACGAGTTATAAATAATGCATTGACCACCCAAGATCTATCATTTGATAGACGCAAGCCGCGGATCTTATTAACAGTATCAATACGGTATCCCTAGAGGGCGGGGACCAACTTTTATATTTTGGATCCCTGCATCGACTCTACGTCCAACCTATTGTGAACTGCTTCCCTAAAGATATAGGTAACGACAGCTAACTAGAATACGTAGTAGTCATTTTGGGCAACTGTGCTGCACGAAATCCATGTAAGACTTGAGCAAGCACTAGATAGCATTTCCCTATTACATCAAAGCTAAGCAATATACATAAATGGTAGGAATGTATTGACTTCTTGTAAAAATAACAAAAGAATATACTTAAGTAGTTTTCTAAAGCTAAGACCTAACTACGTAACTTTTTTTCAGCTTAGCAGTTAACTTTCACTTCACCGTTTGTTTACCCTTATAACTACACTTTATAAAACTTAAAGGTATAAATAACAGGCATATGTTAACCCATAAATGTCAAGTCTGATCGTAGCAACCCGCCTTTTTGTATGTAAACATAGTAAAAATCTTAAACAAATATTTTTTTATCCGAGCCCATATCCCCAAGTCCGGACGGGTCAAACTAAATTGGATCGCGCAATAACGAACCGACCTTGCCATTGTCAACCGTCGAAGGGGTTCATCAATTCGTAAATAAGTCGACCCTTGACGCACACACGCCCTTCCCACCCTTTACTTAGGGTCGGGGGAATAAAATAAGATCTATTTCCGAAGGCCAAATCTAGGCTAAGTACCTGAGAAAGTAATGCGAAGAAATTAAAACATATTCTGTAGAAAACCGTTGAACCCTCTCAAGGGTTTCCTCCGGTCACTGCAAAATAAATTAGTACAATGTTATAACTTCTTTTATATGGTGAATCATAAAAGGCGACATACTCATAAGTAGGTAATACCTAATAGGCACTATTCACGCTGATTGTACCTCGCCAAATCAGCTTATTCAGTTATTACGTTTAATTACGGCGGGTGGCGCGAGGGGGCGCACGCGGCGCGATGTGTCCAATCAGGAAACGGTGACACGTGTCATTTCGCACCCCTTTCGTGCGCGGTCTTTTGATTCGCATACGTGATAGACGAGCGATTTGAACGCGGCCGTTTGTAGACGCCACGGTTAACGACGTAAAATTGTATGCCTTTATCAATACGGTTGGGTGTGGGCAGCAAACATGATCTGAGAAATAATGAAGATGTAGGGTAGGAGGTACATTATCATAATTTTTGACGGCCCGATTGGCACTATAAGGCGTTTCTCGATAGGAGTAAACTTTATAGGATGAGAATGAATGTTTATATTAGTGTTTAACCAGCTACTTAAGCCAGCCTTTTTTTTTTTTTGTTGACGGGGGGGAAATCTTCGATAGATACCCGGCCTCTGTGTGGGAGAGGACCGGGTTATGTGGGATTCTTACCCACTAAAACCCTCCCGGTGGCCGCCTTCGACACATGTTGGAGGGGCTCCGGGATCTCCAAACGGAACGCACCGGTGCCCCTCTTGTGCCTCGCCCCCTTATGTGGGCCCGTCTCGGGGAGCAGATGTTTGCTCCCCCTGCGCCCTCGCTGCGCACGGCGGCGCGGAGCCACGCCCGCCGCCGTCCTCCTCAGGAGTCGTCATCGTCACCGGACGTCCGGGGCCCACACCCCAGTCGTCCTCGACCCCGAGGGTAGCCCGTTATTTAAGGCCCTGGGCATCAGGGCCGACTTAAGCCAGCCTAGCCGATCTTATATTGCTCTCATAGCCATAGCAATGTAGTACTGAAAATGTATAAGATCCCAGTTCTTCTCCATAGAAATGCCAATTCGAACGGGTGGTATATACGTAGCTTTGTAAAATTTTAGACGATTCATATGTACCTACTGTACTACACCGCAAGCAATAATTAAATATGACGGTACCCCGGTTCAAACTATGACAGTAGGATGTCAACTACCAGTCTTCCCGTGACCATGGTTGCTGTAAAGCAGCCGCAACGTCGGGAACGTAAAGAGCATAATAAAACGTGATAAAATTCGTAAAATTAGTTTCATAAAATACAGTAGGTATTTAATGGTTTACATAAATAAATAAAAAAACAGAATCTATAAAATAGTCGTTTAGTAACCGATTGTAACGCCCGTATGTCAAGTCAGATAAACCTCGTGGGAGGCGACACAGACACATTGCATGTGACGGATTAACATTACCATTTGACACTGCATTTATTTGCCAATGTTTTGCTACCCTTCCTATAAGCTTATACAGAACATATACATAGGTATTTGTTTTTTTTGAGAGGCCCATTCAAAAAGTAAAGATTGTTTAAGAAGTTGGTAAAACGGTTATGTATAGACAGGCCAACTAAAGACTGCAATACCTTCTGCATAGACCTTGGCAAGAAGAAGAAGTTAGTCATCTTAATTATATCTTATTTTTTTTATGAAATACTATAGCACTAAATATTTATGCAATTATTCGGTGATCTGGATGAAATCCCGTCATTATCTGAATTGTGCAACAATTTTGCGCCACTAATGACATTTTTCGGCAATTATTAACATTCAATGATTATTGTTGCAAAAGCTCTGAAAACACCCGCCGGTGATGAATGAAAATCCAAATTTAAATTCCATTACGTGCCGTATTCTACCATCACGATCACTCCGCAGTCTGTTGCACTCCGCAATGGAATTAACGAAGGCTGTAAAATGCGAAACTTTGTTCTAAATTAATTAACAAACTAAAATATAGCGGTAAATCCTGGAAACGAACCGCGGGGAAACCTTTAAATTTACGTGAATCGTCTGACAACGAGCTGGCTGGCATTTGGTAGAGATATTAAATTAGGAAATAAATTTTAGTAGATAACTCGTTTGAGATATTCAATAAATGTTCGGTTCACATATACTTAGTTTTGTTCATCGATCACACTAAATCAAATCACGGGTACACAGATCGCGTATGCAGACCAGATGCTCCTTGATGATCCTTCTTATTGTATATCTATTCGATACAAGCCATGCGGTCTTCTGCGTTGCTTTAACAATCATCATGAATTTTCCCCGGTCTGTATCCTGACCATATATCATGAAACCGCAATGCAAGCTGTTTAGCGCACTACCCACGTGCCGGACGCAACATTCGATTACACGCGCCGGTGCGCACGAGTGAATAACGACAAATATCTCATAAATCGCTAACATGCAATTGTAGAGCTATAGGACCTAGAGAACTCACTCTATTTACAGATACAGCGCTTGAAGCAATAACTTTCTGTTGTACGATTGCAACATGACGATTTGAAAACATGTACGAAAGGTCAATTTGAGAATTAAAAGCTACTATACTAGTCTACTAAACTAGTCTTATAAAATAAACTTTGCAGACGCTTTCACTCTGAAATGGCGTGAAATTCTCACCAAAATAGCACCAAATCTAGCTGTTATAGTGCCAAAGAAAACGTAAACAATCGTCACAATTAAATCAACTGTATAACGAAAAATAACTTAAGTCGTTTTCCAATTCTAAAATGTAAACGGCAAATCGCCAGGCAAACATTCCAACTGTATGATACCTATCTTAGCGACGCTTAAATTACGCATACAAAATTTATTAGGGGTGATAACAGATAAACCCTGACCAACGTAAATTAAAAGAAGATCATTTCTGAAATTTAACCACCTGATGCAATGACCTGAGTGAGTTACCGTAAGAGTAAAGTTTATGGGTCATATTAATTAACTCAATCATCATGCTAAAGTCGAATCTGTACGCGTGGGTAAACGTTAATGCGAGATGGGCCAGGTGTCGGTTCCCATCGCGTCAGCCAGATTTATCCGCCCGCCCGGGTAATTGAGACCCTGTCATCCGGCAAAAAATTACGGAACGCCTCCGTACTGCTCTACGAACCGGCTAAGAACCGGTTAATACTATTAAGAAGTCTCAGGAATAGCTCGGACAAAATACCCAATTGTAGAAAAATCTCAGAAACATTTAATTGTCTTCTATAATGGAGATAGGATATCGGTAAGGACGGCCCTGATGCCCAGGGCCTTAAATAACGGGCTACCCTCGGGGTCGAGGACGACTGGGGTGTGGGCCCCGGACGTCCGGTGACGATGACGACTCCTGAGGAGGACGGCGGCGGGCGTGGCTCCCCGCCGCCGTGCGCAGCGAGGGCGCAGGGGGTGCAAACATCTGCTCCCCCGAGACGGGCCCCCATAAGGGGGCGAGGCACAAGAGGGGCACCGGTGCGTTCCGTTTGGAGATCCCGGAGCCCCTCCAACATGTGTCGAAGGCGGCCACCGGGGGGGTTTTAGTGGGTAAGAATCCCACATAACCCGGCCCTCTCCCACACAGAGGCCGGGTATCTATCGAAGATTTCACCCCCGTCAACAAAAAAAAAAAAAAAAAAAGGATATCGGTAAGGAAATACAACATAGAAAAGTCAAATTCAAATAGCTTTTTCACCTCTCATGCTCATAAAGTTTATAAAAGTTTTCTATTAGGTCTGTGTGGCGGTTGTTCATATTTCAAATTCATATTTTTTCACAGTTTCATATTTTCGCAATGGAAGTGAAAAGCAGAGTGTATAACTCGTTTATAAAATATGCAATGATATCCTCAACTTGAAATATCTACCCTTGTCTTCGGCTCTAGTAGATAAACGTCTCGTATAAACATACTCTATGTACAGCACTTGTTGTACAATCTAATATTATTGGTCTACAAGGGCTTAAAGACACCTGTACAAATAGGTTTTTTTTCTTAAAATTAAACCAGATCGCAACATGACCTTTACAGAGAAGATGTGACAAGAAATTCGGCGGGCTTGTATTTTTTAGAATATTCCTTTTTCGTACTTCAGCACACGTGGTTCCAGTTATTTAGATATGGACTTTTATGGTAGCGTTATGACCTAATGCCTCGTGTTGGACTCAATATTCAATTTTCTTTGGTAAGCGTCTCATGAATTGCGTCAGTTCAGCCAGTAGACTGAAAATGGTCCAAGTCGTCTGCCAAACTTTTTACGAATTGGTTTTGCTGGCAGGCAGTCTGTCGGTAAGTACCAGTCAATATATATATCAATTAATATAATTACAATACGTCGGGAGGCGCGCCTTCCGCGCGGTTGCGTGCGCGCTGACGCTGCAAATTTGATCGCGCGGTTTGGGCTTAACAGATATGTTTAGTTATTGGTCTACAGGGTGTTTTGTAGGTGTAATTTCTTGGAATCAAGATCTTAAAAATGTTGTTACTTTGCGAGTTACCTGGACAGCCGGATCAGTTAGCTGGATTTTATAGCCGCTGTAGATCCTCGCTTACAGGAGTAGCAGTGGTGGGAGTGGGTGGCGGGCGTAATCTCATCTAAAAAAAAATTCTGGATTATATTGCAAGAAACACCAACCGCTCGTCCATTTCAATGCCGATCAATTTCTTCTTATTAGCGGTTTTTTTTTTTCAATATTACCTTCTCACAAGAACACATGTGATTAAGTAAATATGAAACGAATCTAGCTACGGCTAGTTGACGATTTCAATGATAGCAAAACCCAAAATAGAAGTTATCGTATTTTTTGTTTTAACATCGGCAGACCAACACGCCAACTGTGCAGTCCCAAACTAATCAACGCTTGTATTATGGGTTCTATACAATGGACTGGAGCCATTCCAGTATATATATATTTAACATCTATGACTCGGGTACGAACATTCGTGCTCACAGTTTGGCCCTAACAGGATCAAACTCGGGATTCCAGGCTTACGAAGCAGGGTCACTACCAATCTCTCACTATCTGAGAGCCTGAAAAGGGGAGCGTTTAGCGTTATTATTCCTGGGATGCTGACCGCCTCTTGTTTTTGCGGGTACTATGATTCACATACATTACAGAGAACGCTGAGTGCAGAACTCGTAGTTTGCGATCGCTGATCGTTCTACAATCTGTTTATAGGTTCTATCACACGCACAATTCTCGCAACACGCTGTGTAGTAACCGCCGCGAGTCGCTCCGATTCGCGTCCAAAGAACCGTGAAATTGGTTTATTCGTTGGGCCCGATGAATAATTAATATTGTAACGAGCGTCTAGCGCGCGCGCTGCTAGATTGAACGCCATCGCATCTGCATACACAAACCGTGTGGGAAACGAAATGTGCCATATTCGATGGAAATACGTTTTTGAAGATTCACAATGAATTTATTAGCGTATGCGTGATTGCTATAAATCTGTAAGTAATCAGAACGAAATCAACAAAAAACGAAACGAAAATCAAAGAACTACAATAATAATTTTCGCTTCATAATGACTCATCTGACCCGCTGAGTTTCTTGCCGGATCTTGTCAGTATGTACCGATCCGGATGTTACTGTTAAAAAAAAGCCATTTTCAATGTCCCACTGTTGGGCACGAGACTACCATGAACACGTGGGGATTAGGCTATAGTTAACCACGGTGGCCCAGTGCGGGTTGGTAGACTTCACACGTCTTTAGAAGGGTTTCTTTATCATGGTTGAAAATGAGATTCACACATCAAATTCAGAAATCCCAGAGGTGCGAGCCGGCCATTGATCCTGCGAGCATTTCGCCAGCTTGGCTATCACTAGTAAGAAAACAATGAAAATGTTTTTTATGTGGCCGTAGGACACAGGCAGTAGGTCTGGCTTATAGGAAATTGGTTATTTTTGCTCTTAGCTGCCATTGATGCCTAATTTAATTGATGATTTGAAACTTTATCTAGATTCATATTCCGAGTTTAATATACCATGTACTTAGGTACATGATCGGCTAGGTGGCAACATAATTCTCCAATCAATGGGCGTGCCGGACGGAGCAGTTAATGACACAATACGTCACTCGCCGACGCACATTATAGAGTTAATCTACCTTCGATTGGGATTAATATCTCATGTGTTACTCCAACAATATTATCGGAGGCGATAACGGCGTGATGATAGGCCATTTGCGGTGTAATTGTTCGGGTGATAATATTTAAGAACAAAGTCTGATTTATGGAAACATAAGCTACGACAGGGTTCATTCACTTTCCATACTAAGCCATAACTTTTATTTGTCTACTCAGCTTTCGATAGGCAAATGGCAGATCACACGCTTGCTTGAGACAAACGCTCGTGGTGCCTTGCCTAAGTGTCATCTGTAATTTGTTTAGTAGTTATGTCAATATGAGCCCGAGCCAGTCTCATGAGGCAACGCGGTCATTTTTGATCCAGCCATTAACATATATACCTGCAGAAAATTGCAACCTCATTTTGTTGCTCTCATATTTGTCATACTCACACATATGTATGAGTATGGTTTGAGAGCAAGTCTTCAAAAACATAATAGACTAAACCGCAAGAGTAATCATGATTATAGTGAGCAGAATCAATCGAAAAAAAGTGCGTATTGATATGAGATATATTTAAGCTGACTGTAATATTTATTAGCAAAGATGTCGACAATAACTTACATTCACATTTGGTTAACGTTACGACTGTTAGCGCTAACCATAATAATAACCCGTATTATCTGTTTAACATCTCGCGCCAACTCGCGGCATCGAAAGCTGGAGTATGATACAGACACAATAAATTACGGCACAAACAAACTTCTCACGGATAATTACTGCACCGGGGTGTCCATTCACTTGTACTTTCATTATTCTTGGTGAGCGACTACATTATACCCTTTACCGAAATGTCGTCTATAACTTAAATCTTAAGTAAGTATCTACATTTCCTATTCTTTTCTCCATTTTAATTTGTGCTTTTCTTTATTTGCTAGAGTTCTCTCCTCTAGGTTGTCACTTGGTCTATGCTGTTGTTAGCTAAGTCCTTCATAATTACAGGTATTCATGTTAACCCAGGCTTACCATGCTTTTACAGACTCAATTTGTTTTTGAGCTTATTTCAGGTAATAAGACGTTTTGGCCTCCTTATAACATGGCCGTATCATGGTAGTTTAGTCTCTACCATTTTATCTACTATAGGTATACTTTAAACGTTCGCCTGACAATGTAATTTTGAGCTTTGCCAATGAAGGTAACTCTAGTAGACCAGCCTAGCTATAACGACATTTATCACTGGGTCACGGCTCGATGGAAACTGGACCGGGAAGACAGGACTGGGGCTTGTGTTTTGTTCTACTTATCCAGTTGGTAGTTAATCTACGTCAAAGATCAGGTCATTGCCCTCGTTATTGCCGTGTCGTCACCATCAGTGGAGTCGCGCACAGAACTTCCAGCCGAGCCGGAGCCACGTGTTCATAATGACTCCAAACTGTTTGATTTAAAGTCGCAACAATTGTGTTTACGAGCGGCACTCGCGCCTGCCACCCCTTCACCTTTCCTTGCCCCATTAACACTACCAATGACAAAACTCAGAAGTCTTTACGGATGGGATGCGTTTTGTTTGAAAATTAACATTATGTACGAGTAGAAATAATACAGATAGGTATTGAAATATACCAGTTGAATCCCCTGTACGTAAGTTCACAGCAATTAGATAGTGTCCGCTGGTAAATCCACTTCTAGCTACATAGTAGAAGATACAAACATGGTATCTATTTATATTCGCTTTAAGATCAAAATAGTATAGTTATTCATTCCTATTTTGTTATAAAATGTACATATTTAGTTGAAAAAATGCCCTAAGGAATCGCGACTTTCTACGACCATTTTTACGCATTTTAATGTAGTTTTTAAGCAAGACGAAGAAATATAGATTGATTAAACGGGTAATATCTAATACTGACAAATAAATTCAGGCTAGAGAGAGAGGAAGATATCAGATATTAATGAGGTCAGAGGTCCAGTGAGAGCGATAATAACAGTAGGTTGCGGGAATAAACGTAGCTATAAGATATTATGTTACATATATGTGCAAAATAATGTGAATCACAAGTTTTTACAGAGTCCTCTCAAAATTTTGTTACCTCTTGAGGTCGTCAGTTCATCGCAAGGTAATATTTATTGTGAAACGTTTCTACTGGATTTTTTTACAAAATACGCAACGTACCTTTAGGAAAAAGTCAAAGTTAATCATGTTTCCCGGTTAGATTATCACAATCAGCGGTGCAAATCAGTCAATAGCATCAGTTACGACATGTCTAAATACTGAAAATCTTAATCAGTATCTCTATAACTCATATTTAGGTGTACGTAAGTATAGAATTTAATCTAGAATGAAAGAAGTTGAAGGCTCTTTGTCGCCTCACAACCGCCCGGCCCCCGGCACACGCAGGGATTGGCACCAGAGTCAAGAAACAAATGAGTTCTCAGCTGAGACAAACTTATTTGCACCAGAGTCTACTTTTCAACAGCATTGAGCATCTATAGGCCCTTTAATGATTTTTTACACAGACTTATCTATTCAAGACAGTTTATATTGGTGGCTTTGTTGGCCTTTACTTCGAAAATATTATATATAGCCACTGTTAAGACTTAGAACAACAGTAGTGTAGAAGCATAGAGAACCGTCTAAAATACTTCAAAATATGTTCAATATTCATTTTTCAGATATCCAAGTATGTCTCAGTTAATTCACCCTTATCAGGTTGGAAGCACACATTAAGTAATAACATTCCAATTACATCACACATACTTCACAACTATATTTTTTTTACTAAGATATCGCGTCCACTCTATCTTGGATCCGCGTCCTTTTCTCACAATTCAATATCATCCCTTTGTTGCTGGTTTTCGCCTTAATAAATGCGGGGAACCCCCAATTGTGGGGCGAATAATATTGTCACCTCAACCACGCCCCGCCCGGAATTCGCACCTAAGGTAGTTGACTTTCATAGTCTCTTTGTGGGACGCCGTATAAAAAAGTAATTTGAATTGATGCATCTAAAAGGAAAATGGTTATCAAATAGGGGTTTATTTTTAAAGACGGATTGAAAGAGAGGTTCATGAGTTGGGCGTGTAGCACTGAATCAGATGAGCTTTTAATATGGTTTTGAATTGGAAGCTGGTATTTTTTTAAATGATTGCCATTATATTTCTATGAATTTATACATAATATTAATCGCTCACAAAAGTCTCTACGTATTGGAGTTATTTTCCACGCATATGTCCCTATCAAAGGATAAGGACATTACCGAAAATTTAAACCGTGGAACCTAACAAATGTAAGTGAACTTAGCTTTGTACTTTTTAACAAAGTATAAAATTCTGATAAAAATGATAGAGCATTGACCAACTATGACAACCTATTTTAGAGATGCGTCCAGATACAAGCCCCTCGAATGGTATTAACTTTGTTATGCCAACAAATAACAGTTCGATGTTGCCATAACGAGGCCGACTTACAACGAGTTTCTTACCCGACTTAATTAAAATACGAATTTGAAATCGAAACAAACGCTGGGCGTTAATTTGGCCTTAACGCCCCAATGTTGCCCAACGAGTTATTAATTACTTGTTTTGTTATTCCTTCGAACCATCTGACGATATAAAAGTAAAATGATGAGGCGTTTGTTCGTCTTCAATGAAACTTTTTTCTTCCCTTGCCGTCTATAAAATGGTAGGTACTACGTGAAATTCGTTTGCTAATAGCAATTATTTCGAGTCCCTAAAACTGCCTGCCTATAGTTGTTCCCTGAAGATTTTTTTTGCCTACTCCTTATCTAAATAGTTGGATATACTGATTCAATATTGTATTCTACCCAGTCGCAAATAAAATAAGTAGTTATATAATTTTATTTATAGCGTAATTTTTTTTTCAACAGTAGAATTTAGGAAATCCATTGAAATAGGTCCACATGAAAACAGCGTTGTTTAACTATAGGTTCTATTTTTTCACTGACTAAGCTAATTTGCTAAACTGAGAAAAAGCTAACCCACCAGTTTTAATGAATGAAGAGGAAAAAAGAAAAGCTGCCTTATGGTCTTGTATTTACAATAGTATGTAGTTCTAAATTGTGGCGGCGCTCGCAAATCGTGCTCAATGTAGCGTCGCGAACGCTCCGCCGTTACGCCTCCTAACGTGGCTGACACCGACCGCAATGGACAGCACCCTACAGACAACTACTAACCAGAGACAGGTATATACGACACTCGGTCTGAGACAAAATGTAGGAAATTAGGAATAGGTGTTTTCAACCTTTGTCATTAAGACTTGACGTGATAGCATGCAAAATGATTATGCTAGAGATGATAATACTAAACATATACCTACTACTTACAAGAATAATATTCCAATGCTACAAAATACAAATGAACACAATACGGTTGTCGACACTAACCGAGTTAATCACATAATACACATAATTGATTGGTGGATGGACACTTAAAATAGTGGTTGTATTATAGATATATCAATTTAATCAAATGTGTTAAATTTCATTAAATAAAAAAAAAACAAATCTAATCACATTGGAAGGTTTTGGTGCCAATATAGATAGCTTTAATACATAAAATATACATGGAAGCAAACACAAACTAATAAAAATCATATTTTTTTTATTTTTAGGTTTATTAGATTTAAGGCTGTACATGCCGAGTATATACGTCGGTCGGTGGTATAGTTTGTGGACGTCCCTATTATATACCACCAACAACAATGTTTCATGCAAAGATAAACAAAACAGCCCTAATCTACAATATCGAAAGAAAATACAATCGCAATACCGAATTCATATTACACATCATTGAATCTTAACTCTGTGTCATAAGAGTCACATTTGAACTTTCCACCTCTTGGTACAGGTAGTTTGCAAGTAGCCACAGGGTGTTACGTAAGCCGCCGCTGCAACGGACATCAATAGATTTATCGTTCGAGCTTTAGACAAGAAAAGCCGCTTTGCCTTTAAGACATCCCACGACGAATTCAGATATCTGCGCAATAAATATAAGGATTATAAGTGCGCACCACCATTGCAGTTTTTTTCGAGACAAGCTACGAACATAGCCGAAGAATATAAGCATGATGAAAAAAATATCGAATAAGGTAAAGTTTGCAATTGTGGTTATATATTGAATTTCTATATTTATGCGAATACTACACATTTGAACAAAACTAATCTATACATATAAATAAAATTGGAGTGTCTGTTTGTAATATTAAAATAACCGCTTTTTACTAAATGCATTTGGATGTATACACGGTAACTATACCGAAACAACAATTTTTACAATTTTTGTCTGTCTGTCTGTCTGTCTGTCCGTCTGTCTGTCTGTCTGTCTGTCTGTCTGTCTGTCTGTTTGTTCCGGGTAATCTCTGCAATGGCTGGACCGATTTTCACGGGAATTTCACTGGCAGATAGCTGATGTAACAAGGAGTAACTTAGGCTACTTTTATTTTAGAAAAAAAAATAGGATCTCTCGAAAAAAAATTAAAACCAATGTTGCAGCGCTGCGCCTGACTAAAGTTTGATAGCAACAGTCTGCAATGCGTCCCGCGGGATCAGAACGAGAGCAGGCTGTTACCAACGGCTGAGTCTTTGTTAAATACCACGCGGACGAAGTCGCGGGCAACAGCTAGTATATAATATAATTTAACGGATTTTATCGCGTTGATTCAAACTATGACACTAGGACGTCTACCCGTGACCATGGTTGCTGTAAAGCCGGCGAGACGTCGGGAACGTATAAACAATATACAAGTAAACGCGATAAAATCCATTAAATTAGTTTTATTTCAACTGCGGTAAGAGTTTGAAAGATTATTTAGTCACAAGAAAAATGTGTGACCACATTTTTAGAATTATAATTGAGAAAATGTCTTTGTAAGTTTGAAAAAGCACGCAAATATGGTGAATTGAATGGATTTTAGTGTAGAGGTAAATATACTTTATAACAATAATCAGGCGTAGCACATAAACTATGAAAAGGAGAGATATAGAAATGTCAGCCACCTACAATCATGAAGATAGCATAAAAAAATAAGTCAACATTATTTCTTTAGATGTAAATGGGAGATTTAATATAAAAATCAATAATACAATTTGTGCGGACACAAACACGATTATAAGGGCCGGCAGCTGACAGTCAAAGGGCGCGGAACATTGTCAAACTCGATATAATACAATTATTATAAATTACCAATGCAAATAAATGGACTCGATGTGGAGTGACAAAGATTACGAAAACCTTCACACTAATCTGAACGAAACCTATAACCACCATCTTTGAATACAAAGGAATCATATATTATGAAGTGACGAAGAGGTCCTAAAACCTGGGCGTAGATTAGGCGTCATATTAAAAGTGTTGCACATTAAAACAAAAAACTTATTTGATATCATTATACAGGATGTATGTACACGTGGCATCGTATCGAGTATTGATACCATGGATTCTGAACCCACCAGAGGTGGAAATTTTCATCGATATTTTCATAAATTATACGCATTTTTTCAGTATTTTTAAATTGATTTTAGCATGTAATCATACTAGAAGTCTATCTCAACGTGATCTTAAATAAAAAAAACCATAATTACTAATTTAGCCTAAAACTGCAATGTAAATTAAACTCGATACGCTTAAGGGCGTTGTCACTAGCACACGTCGGGTATCATCTCGTTGTTTACGATACATTGCGCGCTCAAAAATTATAACATTTCGAAACCATCACTTTCGACATTAATTATTTCTATAATTTTATTATAGGCTTTAAGTGAACTTTTATCCAGTTTTCGTTACCATTTCCCTTACACCCTGTATTGTTAATAACTCTTTAGTTATTCTTAAGTGTTGGCAACCAAAAATATCTTCTTCAAAGTATATTTCAGCCCCGCGTGGCAAGGTTTGCGCCAACTTTCATCTGAATGTCTAGTCTACTAATAGAAATCTTTGTTTTAATCTTTGCCTACTACACAGGATAGAAGCGGCCAGTTGGTGCGGCTGTGTACCAATCCAATAAGCTGCCCTTCACGGCTTATCATTTGTGTCCGAGTGGACACGGCTCCGTCAATATTTGCGTTTGCTACAACCCTAGATGACGAATGACTTCAGTTTGTCCAACAATTTCAGTGATTGCTGAGCTTGTGAACTAGATTTTGTGCTTTCGGATAATGTATTTTTATTCGTGTCTCTTTCTATTCTGTACTTAATTTCGATTCATTTTAGTGTCCGTCAGTCAGTGAACGAATATACGTAAATTATCAAAAATTTTGAAAATTGTGGAAAAAAAATCATCAGTAAAATCAACCATATTTAATAAGCTATCGGATGATACATGATGAAGAGAGTTAATCACGTAAAGGAAAGTTTAATTTCATAAAGTGACTTAGGTTTCAGTTATTTCTGTACCCTGTAATACAAAGCTACTTCTATCAAATAAGACAGCTATCTTGGCAGTACCAGAGCTTTATTTACCTTGGCTGAGACACCAGCCAAGTTGAAACAAAAACAAGTTTTTCCTAATGAAGCAACTTGGCACTTGTCACGGCTGTTGTGGTAGCGATTTTGAACAGAACGGTTGATAACGTGACGAGGTTGCAGATGCAACGTACGGGTGACATTTAGAATGCTGAATATAACGTTTTAAAGCTTATGTGGATATCGGTAAGAACTGGCATGATAATCGATCAAAAGATTTTAATACTCTTAAGTAACAATTTTAATGTCGACAATCTATACTTATATAGAACTGATATCGTCAAAGCATACTCAAAATAAAAATTGACTACTACTGCTACTAAAATTCTTTTTAGATTCACTTAGTTTCGCGGAATATTGCATTTTATTTTATTGCATGTTATTTGGGGTCTCGACACTCGTGATAGATAGTTTCTCGACTAACATCTTAGAGGAGTTTGGCGTTGCAGGCGTCTTTAATTATCGATCAACTTGTTTGGTTTATTATTGGAAAAGTTGACAAGGCGAGGGTCAGTGGTGGGTTCCTCTTCCCCCATTTGCTTAACAATCGATTCCGCCAAGTATCGCCTAGTTCTATCTAATTATACTCAAAATAATTTATTCTTCGTACATATTATGAAACGATTAAAACCATACCTAAGTAACGTAATTGAGGCTTATGCATACAATCCAACTCGATTTTGAGCTTGAAGCTATTTTCAAAATGTGTTGGTAAGTCCTCCCGGACTTTAAGAAAACTTCTTACCTGATCCACAAAAGTTTCCAAAAGTATTCTCATCAATGGTAGCCCGAAGGCTGCGAATGCGATCTTCAGCTAGTTTTCCAAGTGTAATCAAAGGATAAAACCTTCTGTAGGAGAGTCAAGTGGCTGCATGGGGGGAAAATTCACTTACTCCCATAGCGGACGCCGGCGTTCCAAACATTGGGGAAGAGGACACTCGCGGAAAGGTACATGTATTAGATATTATTTATTATTAACTACAACGCGTGCTGTCAGCTTTGACAATTCACTTTCAGTATTTATTTGTATTCTCTGTCGCCTTACTTTGTGGGATATTTTAATCGAAATACAAATATAAATTTTAACAATTATTTTTCTTGGTTTATTAGATATAATTAAGTATGTTTATTGGCCCCCAAATTAATAGAACGTTTTCGTCTATTTACATGAATATTTTGTAATGCCAAGATAATTAGTTATCTAACAATTCGCCGGTAAAACTTTATAGTGTAATTTAGTACGCAAGACATCTCGACCAAATAGACATTGGAGCTAATGTTGTAAAAGGATTAAACACACCAACCTTAACAGAACTTCCATTCCTAACATAAAGCAATAGTTGGTTGAGCGAGTGAATTTGCATAGGAATGGCTGATTACACCGTCATACCATAGGCACCACCACGGACCTAGGTCTAGCCAGGTAGCGAATGGCCTCGTCCAGACAACTAGATTTTAAACTTGCCAAAATGTGCTAGTATGTTTTGGTACAGCTCGACTGGTGGAAAGACATTTTGTATTTTACTTTCTGCGTTCTGAATGAGACTTTATCGGATATGAGATAACGTATTTTTTATTACAAGTTACAGACAATTGTAAACAATCACTTTACCCTAATCCAAACATGCCTGAGACGTATCGATCTATACATATATACGTACTTAATAAGACTGTGACTTGGTCGTGACTATACGTTGAATATTAAAAAAAAAACTGTAATCTCAGCGGGATAATACTTAACGGGTTTTAATGAAACTTGGTACGGTATTAGCTTATACCTGAATCAGCATCTAGACAAGAAAACTGGTTTTTTTTTCAGGATACCGTAAAACCGAAAGCTGCTGGTGCAATAACTATGTTAAATTGTACTTAAGTAAATATAAGCAAATAGACAAAATATTAACAAAGCTGCACATGCATACAATTTTCTGAACTAAATTAGAAAATAAAATCTTGGTTACCAAGTTAACTTTACAAATAGTCCAATCTCAAGAACTAATTCCTCGTTTGAACCGATAGATTCTTATTTAACGCAAGAGGGCACACTTCCCTGTTCTTTTATTTTCTGCATTAAGTCGAAGCGGGTTTTTGCATCGTGTACCTAACTCGGGGTAACTTTTTCACGGTTACTTGAAACTTAATTAAAGCCTAAACTAGTCGCTGGATATAGGTATGTGTCGCGTTGCCTGCCTAAACCTTAAGCATTGCAGTAGTATCTTAAGGGATATCGGAAGAAAGTATAACTCAATAATGAACTGAGAAAGCAGTTTTTTTTTGTTTCTTCATTTACATAGAAATGTACACACGATTATAATGAAATAACATGGGTAAACGATATATATACAGTGGTCAAGAAAGGCGTATTCTTAGTCTTGAACGTGCTCTTATTTAGCAGATTTTTTTTTAAATAACGGCCCCTACCAAAATGCTAAATGTGATTATTTGTGAGCAAGTAGTTTTTAAGCCATGCTTTGTACGCCTCCCTGCGAAATATCCCGTATGTTAATCCCCAAAACGCTTATCAGAAAAGAGCACACAAAATTGAAATAAGTGACATATTTATAGATGGAACAATTCCCAAAAACAAACGCCTATCTTCAACCCCACATTAAAAAGAGGTATGCTGGTATAAAATTAAGTCAACACGAGCCCTGAAAAAAAATTATTCATAGAAAAAGATCGCGGAGGTGCAAAATGAAGGGCCCGCGAGGATAAGGGATAAGAAAAGGCAAACTTGGATAACTGCCTTCATGAATTGGTAATGTAATTTGGGTAGGTATGTGAACGGCAATTGTTTCAGTTCTATTGCTGAATTACGATGTATCTCGTGTGAGATGTGGGAATCGGTTGCGATTCGTATGGTAGGACTTACCGAGGACATCAGATAAGACGAAGACGAAATAAATTAGGCCATGTGTGAATCTATAAAAACAGATATCAATTTAGGCAGCACTTCAAGTGCGAGCTAACCGTATACTTTATAGTCTACCGTATTTAGACATTTGGTACGAATAATTGAAAGTTTTAAATACCGTCCGCTAGAGGCGTATTTCAATTCTCCGTACAAAATGTCTAAATACGGTACACTATAAACTATATAGTTAGCATACGAATAATCTCGCACTTGACGTACAGACACAGACATAAGAATAATATAAGAAGATACAGTCCAATCAATAACCGCTTCCTTACTTAAGATGTTTAGTAAATACAAAGTATTATAGACAACGTGTTGATAGGTCTGCAACATTTTAAATAATCACGATAATAACACAGATATGTTCACATTTTCAAAACAATCTCAAGATAATTGAAGCTTCAAGCGTGACGTTTAAGTGAAAGCTATTTCCCTTATCTCAGTAATCTTACTTACGTGGCAATCTCGTGACAGACGCGTAGACAGGACAACAGGTCCCCTGTCCGTCTGGCCTCATAAAACACACGTTTTATCGACTTATTATACGGCGACGTTTTGCGATCTCCCATTTTCTAACTAAAAAGATTCAAAATTGGCGTAAATTTTACGACTTTCTATTTCAAGTGAGATGTAATGTTGTTAGGGTAGAACGCTTGTTCCTGCCCTTTTTGTACTACGTGGGAACGCCATAAAAGTTTAGAGGGCCGATTTGATGGCGCTAGTGTTGTGACGGACGATAAAAACGTCGGCAGTTAAAGGTTATTAGATGTTTTACAGTATGTCGACTGCTGTCAAAACGCTGAATACATTGTATATGTAAGCCGAGATATAATGGCTGTTCTGAAGATGCTGCATTATTATCTACAGAAGGAAACATTTTTTATCTACAATTTTTAAAAAAGATGATTCGTGAATTCTTCACCTAACAACCTATTTTTTTTATATATGACTCTCAAAGATAAAAAATAATGTAAAATTGAAACATTGTGTAGTGCCTTAGCCTTTCCAACTAAACCAATGCATGTGCTATAGTGGGCTTACATCAATAGCTTAAAAACATTACCAAATATCAGGCGTAAGGCGAATACCGTGAAACAAATTCAAACTTTCTTTCTTCAGTAGTGACAACAAACGATATACTTACTTAATTAAGTCATCATTTTTAATTCGAGAGCGTCTGAAATAGCTTGACAGGAGCTACCCATATGCCGGTATAAAAATACAAATATTTGTAGCAATAACCTGAACTGCTGTAAAATTGAGCACGTTGAGTTTTCAGCCAATTACCTGCCGGGCTAGGTTGCAACGTTCACATGATTTCTGTGTATGTACCGACAGGATGACCCGGACACATTGTCAAAAAAAAATACTAAATTCAAGATATACATACAACATATGGTTTTTTTTAAATACAATGAAGGAACGATGCGAGGTAGACATATTTCATTATATTTCACGTAAGTATATACATAAAACTCCTATAGAAATTTCATTTAAATAACACAAGTTTAGTACAATATTAGAACATTGGCCAGTACCTATATCTATACATCTCCTGTAATTTCACTGTTTTTTTATTTTTTTTGATAATATAAATGTAAGAAATCTTTAAAAAAAAAAAGAGCTACCATGGAGTCTCTTGCCCGTTCTTCTCCATAGGAATGGCATTCCGAACGGGTGGTAGAGTATTAGCATTTTTGTAACTGTCGACGATTCATGAGTACCGTACTTAATGGTCTACGTGAATACAAAATAACGTCAATTTCCGAACTCGACTATCTCATTTTTTTTAATAGAATTCAAAACGTTAATTTCCGAACTCGACTATTTACTAGTCGCTTACTATGAACGGGAACCATGATTGAGAGCAATGGCTCCACTTGACATGTTCCCACTTGCGCCAACTTGCATTGCGCGCACACCGTGATATACCATTGATGGCGTAGCGTCTACGCCGTAGACATACAACATTCAGGTACCTACTACGAAGGCTACGGAGCTCCGTCACCTTATTGAGGCTTCGTAGCCTTGTGTCATTATCGATGACTTGATTGACGCAGTTGATAGCGACCCCCCACTTTCAGTGGCGAGGATCCCAGGTTTGAATCCTGGGAGGGACAAACTTTGTGTGATGAGCACGAATAAGAAAGTATTCTACAGGGTTCGCCCCCAATCCATTGTACGGTATCAATAATACAAGCGTTGCATAGTGTGGAACCGTATTATTGGTGTGTACGTCTGGCGATATTTATATATTCATCATTCATGTCACTGTCCCCAAAACATCAAAAATTACGTGACTATCTCAAACAGATCAGTTGTGGTATGCTTTATTTTTCGCCTCTCACGATTTGCAACGACAAAATGATTACCCCGTAACCGAATGAAATCGTTATAACATTAAATTAACCGAATTAAAATAAGCCTTCACGGTATCACGGGCGCGGTCGCGAAATGAACTGTAAACTTTTAATCCCATCGTATTTGCCGGACGCTGTTTAATCTCCATACCGTATTACAAATTAATATCGTTCGATTGGTTATAATTGTCGCTGCTAGTATTTGTCGATCGGAATTCGACATTTTATAATGTTTACTTACCGTTTAAAATTTATTGAGTTTAATCATTTGTTATTCAGAATCAGAATCAGAATCGGAAGCAGAATATGTTTTATTCATGTAAATTGTAAACCATTAAGTGCAGTACTTATAAATCGCCAAAATAGTTACAAAATGTTAAGCTATAACTTAACCACCCGTTCGGAATGCCGTTCCTATGGAGATGAACGGGCAAGAAACTGCATGGTTGCTTTTACATGCATGGTTGTACTGCGGAACATGGGTAAGTGGACAGTGAACTGTCAACTGGTGACAACGATGTCAATTCACCGGTTGTCAAATAAAAGCTGAACTAAATATAACGCCAAAAAACAAAAAAAAAACAAATTGCGGACAGGACGGCATTACAGGTGTGTGTCAAGACGATTAAGTCAGTAAAGTACTGCCACCTTGTCTAGTTCGCTGCTGCCTCAAATCCATGTACACTCGTACATTTGGCACAGCATAGAGATGGATCTCTTCAAACCCCACCGGGCTTCAGCCACTCAATAATACCACTCCAGAATTTCTATACACGTCCTTAAATTACGACAAGTGATAAATTCGCTAACTTAAAACATATTCAAATGAAACCCGTAACACGCATAAAACGTGTCGAAATCTTTGGGGTCACATCCGTGATGGTTCCCTCGGGATTGAGAATACCGTCGGCATTACCATATGAATTTGTTGAGTAATAAAGGAATAATATGCTAATACTGTTGAGTTTCGAATGCGGGCTCCATGTAATAAAACTGGCTTGTTTTGTTTTGCTTATGATTAGTGTTGGGATAAATCTAGACGCGTGGTCTTTTAGGACTTATTTTAATGTTGTTTTATTGACTCCAAAGAACTCTAGTTACGCTTGTAAAAAGTTAATCAAAATGATTGCACAAAACTGCCCCCCGATTCAAAACCTTACGACAACTCTTGTATCGACAGATTCGGTTATTAATTGAAACTTGCATTGTGAAATGCACCTTGTAAACCCAGTCGGTTGCGTAATCGTATCGAATCCTTAATTCAGATATAAAGAATGGCTCTGAGAGGTCGTCGTCGAAACGAGAAAATATCTTATCGAATGGATTCGAATACTTATCGAAAAGTTCTGAATTGACCACCTGGTTCTAATGTTGGCTCCCATTTTTTTTCATTACTTGCATGTCTGCTGATATTATGTTCAAAGTCCCTGTTCCCGTTCTTAACTATTTTAAAGGGTGTTTAAGCTCTCTTCGTTAAAAAGATTACCTTCTCCGATGTTTTTTTTTCCTGCGTAATAATGTGAAAGGGTAAGAAAAAAAATCAACCAATCACTGCAAATGATAATTTCAAGGTCAACTAAAAGTTTTTAAGCAGGAACTTCCAATTTCCCTGAAAGTTTGTTCATTTGCATATTTATTGCCCATTTTTAATCATTTTATCGGCTAGCGCAACATGATGACCTGCGCTATTAACAGGTACGATATAAAATTAATTTTAAATGATTAACCATTTTAATGCTTATATAATTAATGGTTTATTATATTTACAACAGAAAAATAAAACTAAAACATAAAAATGATATGAAAACCAACTATGTATCAAAAAAACCTTGCCCGCGTGTGATGTTGACAAGAAAGCTGGCTGCATTTCCTTATTATAAGTATCGTCTCCTCAGTCTATTAAAAAATATATATTAAATAAGGGAAAATAAAAATAAATTATTTCATTTGATTTGATCATCACATAATGGCTAATTTATTTTATTTTAACACAATTCTCATTATACTTATACCTAAATATATTTATTGACGCATTTAGCCATCGACACAATCGTTTTCTATTATGTCCAAGAGCTAATAATAAGTAGAAAAAAATACATAGAGGAGCAGTGTATTTGCTAAAGTTCCAACGGTATGCCATTAATCATTAACCCTATGGTTATATTTTATGAGGCGTTTGTGCGAGTCGTGTGACGTAGCCCAATTTCACGCTTCACCGCGCGCCCCGCCACGGTATATACGGAACTGTCCGGTACATACCGACCGGTGTATACGGTCCGATTAAATTGGCAATGGCTTTAGAAAAACCACCTCCCATAATTCTTCTACCTTTGCTCAATTTTAAAGTTGTATTTTTTTATTTCAGTCTGTTTGGCTGATTAACGATATTTTCACAGAGCGACTGCCATGTGCACTTATAGACCTAAGTACAGGAAGTACATGTAGGTTTATGTTATGTCTTTGTGGGCGAGATGTTTTCAAAAATGCCAAACAATCAACTGGCAGTGACTACTGTCGTAGATGTTCGAATGGCTAACTTGACCGCAGATACGCCCTCCAGAGCATAGCAAGACAAGCCTTATAGCAATAGTTAATAACATTATTATTCCGGAATTCTTTTATAATTTTCTATGTATGTTTAGAATCTTCAATTAGTGTTGTTTAAATCCAACTTACTCGCGCGAGGTAAGATTCTAATAGTGATTAACTTGGCTTTTAATAATATACTTTGAAATGTGGAACGTCATTCTGGGCCTATTTATTAGCGTACAGATATAAAATATCTGCTATTCATCGTAATTATGAAATAATTAGTTAAGTATAGTTTTGTATATAGGTAATAGAGTTACTTTCCTACCTACCCTACCATACCTACTAATGGAGTCATCTACTTGTATACCGTCATAAAAAAAAACCTTTGTTAAAACCTTGAAAAGTCGTTTTGCTGTTAATATTATAATTTCCAGTCTTCTAGTATTGTTCCACACAGCACTGGATTAGGTAAATATCAGGACATTAGCATAGAATCACTTGAGACGGGCGCGACTTAGATCGGGTTTGCATTGGACACGAGCATATATACCCACGAACACGTAGGATCTTCACAGGCTGACTGTCTGAGAGGGCTAATGCTTTTACGATAGGTTAGCTGTTAGATTCCAGTATTTGCGGAATATTCCCATCTATCTATATAATTAAGGGAGCGAGCGAGAGAGAGATTAAAGAGCTACCTAGCACGTTACACCTCTGGCAGGACATCGCTGTATGGCTTACAGGAGTGACAGTGATGAAGTCATTGGGACCAAAACATTTTTTTTCTCGGTTATGATATGTGTTAGCTCCATCTAGTGTCCTCGAGACTTACCTAAACGAACACTAGATGGTGCTAGCAAAACTTGTCAATGTAACTGATGCATAAGTAAAATCATACTACTTGTTCTGTGGAATACCATAACACTATATTGTTCTGTGCTATAATATAAGGTTATACTACTTGTTCTGTGCAATACCATAAAAACTGTATTGTTCTGTGCTAATTAAAAAGGTCACTCAATATAGACTAAAAAGACTCAGCAGCAACGACACGAACTTTCATTATCATATCCAGCAATATGAGCCGGTAACTTATTACGTTAAAGAAATTAAAAATATTTTAATATAATTGATGTCTTGTATTTACGCGAATACCACACACTGAAATAATATTAATTTTAAGGATTTTATATGATACATTTGCTGTACAGACACCAATCGATCCAGCGCGCCTTTCTCCACATCAAGCGTACAACAAAATTAGCAACCTTTACTAGAGTGCCATAAATTGTCAATTTACTTGCCCCACCGGGTCTCGGGTTATTTTCTGATATACTTATCTAATAACCGCGACGTTCGTTTAAAAGTTCCGCGGGGTGTAACGAGATAATCACAAGTTGGTAACCCCGTCTTGTTATCGTATTGTGGCGGCTCTAATCAACTTGTAACGAAGTGGTTTTGTTGAGCGGTGTGCACACTGCGATGCTGAATATTTCACTATATGGTGTAATTGTCAAGCAATTAAAACAGGGTCATTTATAAAGGGTATAAAGGGTACCTTTGCACCTGTGCTTCTTAAACGTATTTGTAATCATTATTTACAGTCACAAATAAAAAAAAATCACACTATAATTGAAATAAAACTATCTTTAAGGATTCTATCGCGTTTATTTTTTGTTTTCACGTTTCGGCTGCTTTACAGCAACCATGCGGTCACGGGAGGACTGAGGTGGTTGACGTCCTAGTGTCATAGTTTGACGGGGGTACCCTCATATTTAATATTTAGTTAGAAATTGAAATTATGACAAACCATATTCATAAAAAATGCGCTAAAGCGCATTCTTAAAAGCCAGTATGCTCTTTCTAAATCATCCAGTATACTAATGGTTTAGCTATGTTTGTAGTAAAAGTAACCTAAATGTAGAGCCCTAAGTATTCATTTCTACTCGATAGGTATACGTCGAGTTAGCTATTATGTAATGTTTGTTTAATCTTAGTGAGGTACGTGCGCTTCGCTCGGCGCATCTCAGAATTAAACACTCGTGCATCCTTACCCTAATAACAATATCAACGCGTAATCAAGACTTGAACGCGAATATGAATCACCATCCACCGCTGCCCGTCAGGGAGGCAGGCAGGGGGCCCGCTTGCCGAATTAACTGCGCTTTAAATTTGTCCATTTCGAGATCAACTTTGGATAGGTACATACCTATAGCCCGATTGCAAAAGTTTTGATGTGCTATATTGCTGGAATGATTGTAATATTTCGGCGAGATTCCGTAAGTTTTCTTTTTTAGAATTACCACTCTATATAAACTGGAAACCTAGGTAGGTACCTAATGTGGCGTAGTAATACTCACTTTCAAACCGAGGCGCACTAAGCAGACCTTTTTGGCCGTGCTATTAAGAAGGTAAACAGGATAATTAAGAAATTTTAATTAGTAGGATATTTAAATGTCCAGCATCTAAAATAACAGTTTAATCTACCATGAGGCCCTAGTACTAACTAGTTTTTAGAGTACCATTCGATCAGTTTCCCTAAATCCTTATTCGCTTCCACGCCAATGCCACATTGTTCTCTATACAGGACCTGCGCAATTCTCTCTAAAGTTCCTAAAACGTTAAATTCCCTCGTAAACACCGCGAGTGGCAAGATCGGATATATTCAGCGATAAAAATGTGGGAAGGCACTTGCATCGGATGGAATTGCGTATTGGGGCTCAGACGGGCGTAATCTGCCTGCCTACGGAACCCAAACGCTCCCGGGAGCGGTGCGGCGAGCACTCCGCACTGGTACCATAGAGTACTGTCAGAGGTACAGAATATCTAAGGCTGCCTATTGGAGGACCTGACATCTATAGAGTAATTTTATAGAGAAAGTTTGCCAATTGTTTTTGATTAACTAAACTTGTAAGAATTAAAATGGTAAAACTTGACTTAACGCGATAAAATCCGTAAAATTAGTTTTATTTAAATGAAAACATAAACTAATATGGAATGCCTATTAATTTACACCTAAAATAAATATTTAATTCCATGCTTCATTTACAGTAAACTAGTCTCAGTTTAATGACTTGATTACTTTAACTGGACTTAGGGATAGTTTTCTTGAATATACCATAAGAACTTTTTTTTAAAGTACCAAAAGTAAGTAGTTACCTATTAACTATTCAAAATGTTGACATAATATTCAAAGACCATACAAAAATTAAACTAATTCCCCATTTGATTTTACGGCAAAAATACTTTGTTGTTTGTAAAGTAACCAATTATTTCGTTCAGTCTTCTAAAAACGGTCATATTTTTTCGGTGATCTCCATTACTTTAACTGACGGAAATCTAGTGCAGCCCTCGTGTCAGTATGACTAGATGACAGAAGATTTCCACAGATAAAAAGTATCAGCTCTGCCCATTTCCAGTACACTAGTCTCTGGCTGCAGCATGGAATCGCGCCAGAACTAAATGAAATTGAAATTAGCTTTCTCTCCCCAGAGCACTCGCGGAATTTTCCAAAATAAAAGCGTATTACATTTTAAAATACGATACCAGCCGTTCTAGTAAATGGGAAAGTCGGAAAAACTTAATACTGTCTCGCGAGGACCACAGTAACTCCATCCTACATCAACTTTCGAAGTAATTTTAAAATGTAACCTCCGAATTTATAGACGTTTTATAAGAAACTTTATCAAACGTCATATAGTACTGTGCACAAGAGATTTGTTTGGCGCAGTTTTGATTTGACGATCTGATTTACTCAGTGGGTAGTGGTCCCAGGGTCAAATCCTGGTACTGGTTTTGGTAAACTTCACAGAACTTTTGACAGACCTGCAGGTATCCTCATGATGTTTTGCCCTCACCGAACAGCAAGTGATAATCTTTATAGAAAATGATATTCGAACCTGAAAAACCTGAAATCACATGGATGCGAGCCGGGGTTTGCACCTCCACACCTCCTTTTCAAGGCGAGCGTTCTACCAACTTGGCTACAACTGCTCTTACATTTATACTTATGCTTTACCTCTGACGCTATTAGATGGAGAAGAAGTATTTGGGCAACACCCGATCAGCCTTGCACAATCGGTACATTAGTCGTAACGTGACCTAATAAACGCCACAATAATATCAGAATACCGGTTTATTTGTCATCATCAAATATTAATCGGTCACCGGTGCGGGCGTCGATAAAATACGCGTTGTAGGGGCTTACGGGGACATGTTAGGGCTCAGAGGCGCGCCGCTCAAAATTCAGAGCGCGCATATTTGATGAGCCCGCGTGAGAACCGCCACAATACGTGCTCGCCGCCGCGCGACATGTATCTAACGACTGAATCGCTATACGCATGACCAGGGAACTGTATCTATTCTTCATGCATATCACCTGGGCACCAAGTCTGCTAACACAATCGATTCATAATCGAACAGCAACCGCATAGTAACTGTCACTTGTGACAGATGTCCCATACAATATCTGTCAAAAGTGACAGTTACTATGCGGTTGCTGCTCGATTATGAATCGATAGTGTTAGCAGACTTGGAGACCTGGGTTGTAGCACCCAGTGCAAGTGACGACCTTGACTGATTATCAATAAGAAGTAAGTAGGTACTTAGCGACCAGTATACTGCCGTTATGAGCTATGAGAGATTTTCGTTTACATTGTTGCGTACCAAAATTGTTAAAACTGAACCCTTATAGTGTAACTATGTCCGTTTGTCCGTCTATCTACTACACTAATGCTATCGACTTGTTGTATTATCCTTGGGGTCAATCTGGATCAAGTACTTTTTTCCCAACACAAAATATTAGAACAAAACGTTCAATGCCATTTTCTCGAAACTGCCTTTTCGTAGGCATTGCTGCCATCTTGATGTACTAGCTTGGAATAGCTATCATTAATTTACTTATTTATTTTCAATACCTACCTACCTACCTACCTTTATTTTATTTCATTGTTAGAGAAGGTCCCGCGTTATAAACGCACGGTTAGACAAAAAGCCGGCCCCCGAAGCAAACAAACGTCGTTTACTGACCATACGTGCATCAATTGCATTCAGCTATGAACGCGTTCGCAGCGATGGACGCGGTACATTTTTAAATTATTTTTTATAGCTTTGGAGGACATGCGAGTATGCTCCACATTAGTGTTTTACGTTCTACGATCCTCATTAAGTACCTACTTATAAATGTATCGGATGCTCACATCCTGCTGGGTCTATGATGCCTTCTCCTGTCTGTTTTTTCTGTATCATTTCGGGGACAGAACTAGAATCTTTGAGTGTGTGCTGCCGCAATGACGTGAATATAAACTATAAAACACATGACAATTTTAACCTAGACTGAGATTAGTGAGCAACGGCAGCGCCTGCATGCCAGCGGTGCTTTAAAAGCCTCAACGAACAGCACAACTAGCCCTAAAATGTGTAAGGTCCCTACTAATTTAATTGCTTACCGATAGAGCACCGTATTCGTAGTTACACATCACTATTAAGTGATTGTACACTTTTCATAGCACTTTTAAAATGATTTTTGACCGCTCTTCGGATAATATAACGTTCGTTCCATTCGATTCCAAAGAAATATGAATTCCATATTTGAAATTAAATTTTCTATCGTTCCTGTCCACATTTCACTGATTCAGGCACTTTATTTTCATATTGTTTTTATTCTTATAAGTGATTATTTAAAATTAAGACTGTGAGTAGGTACCTTTTCTGTTATCCGACGAAGCTTCACCTACATACCTCGTTTTGAAAATAGTGGAAAAGCATTCGATTTACAAATATATTTTTTTATGTAGACGACGGACTATTTCTCATACCGTCTCGCGTCTGTCCATCTGCAGACATTTTGAATTATTGTTTCCACAAATTTTGAAATGAGAAGTAGTGCTTAAAAATACCACACCCAAAACTAGTGGTTTGCCACATCGGCTTAGCTAACTTCGATACAAGTCACGAGTTAAATTAGTTAGGTTTTCTGTATTCAGTGCGCGCGGTGTTGGTTTTTTCGGTCCCACACTGTAACGCGGCCGTGCGTGTATACCTACCTACCTACCCGCCCGAATTGTGGACGTTTAACTAAATATTGGCAAGTAACTAGATACCTACATGTAGTACAAAGTGTTGGTATATATTCTATAGTAAATGAAGGAGTAGTAATGTACCTACTACTACGTCTGAATTATAACAGATAGGTACCTACCTACTATCGTCTATCGAGTAGGTAGGTATCGCATTAAGAGGGAGTGTGCCTGGTACCTGTAATGATAACAGGCCCGCCTCCTATTACATGGGAGTAAATACCATTGGCAATAGTCCACTGCAGGGCCTAGTCTTTGCCGATTTGGAATCGGACACTTATTCCATATGGAGCCGACTCTATCTGCCTAGTAAAGAAGAGATGCACGTTGTCGATGAAGTTTTCACGTGTTGCTTTAGCCTTTGTTAGCGAGTCTGGCTAGCGATTGGATCATAAAGCATAACCAAGTAGTCTAGATACCAAATGCTTAGCCTCTATTTTACCAAACAAACTGCAAATCGTTATTTTATCTATGCGCACTGCTCCTATAATAACGGGAGCAAAAGGTGTTTTATATTTTTTGGGAGCAAGTAACAGCCAGCCTTCATTACAGAGCATGTAAGAGCCTACCACTGATGTAGGTACCTACTTATACCACAGTTCTTACCTTCGTAGAACGCTGCGTTGCGTGCGAATGTTAGGTTTTTTTATCCGAAATTAGCTTGCTCGTATTTCTCAGATACCATTAAATTCATGATCGTAATAAAGTTGAATGTTGTACCTTACAAGTACAGTATACTCGTACATAAAATGAAACTTCAATATTTTACATCAAGATTTTATTATCAACAAAATATAATAAGGCAACTAAGAGCATTGTTAGGACAATAAATAATTATAAATTAATAGCTTGCTAACAACCAGATCTGAGTACAAAATATACATTTGTCAGTGCAAGTTACTACAAAAATAAATTTATACTAGGCCACTGAAAAGGAAGAACATCACATTTAGAGGTAGTCGGATATAAATATTCCCATAAGTAGATTATTACAGCTTGTCCCGCTAGGTAGGCTATCTGTCACACAACTGTCAAGTTAAATAAAATATAGGCACAGCAACGGCGACTTTTTGGGGGTAGTCATAGAGAGGTTATATTTTTTTTATTTTGTGAAAAAAAAAAACTAGTGATAATTTATAATATCGGTGGAATATTAACCATTATGTGTTCATAAACGTGCACGAGGAGTGTGGGAAAATAAAACCAAATGGGGAAGCATGACTTCTCCTAAGTTAGTCCTAAGAAGATCTCCTAAGTCCGGTGATTTTTCAGTAAAGTTTACGCCACTTTACTGATAGAGCTTGGGGGGGGGGGGGGGGTTATTACGCCTAGTCTACGGATTAGGCATAGAATCTCTCAATTTATATTGATGGGAATTATTTGTTACATGACACTGGGAAAATACCTATTATAGGCTGGGTGAGGCCATTATGAAAACCGCATCCAAATCGGTGAGGATGTTTCTGAGATTAGCTCGCACAAGCGCACAGACAAAAATCTAACAATCATTGTTTGCGGTTCCATTGCGTTGAAAAAGGCCCCCTCAACAATCTCATATACTCTCCAAGAGTACAGAGCAGTAAAATTTTAACCGACTTCAAAAAAGGATGAGGTTCTCAATTCGATTGTATTTTTTTATTATATGTATAGATAGTAATATCCATAGTTCAAAGATTGACCTAACAAGATAATTATAACTAAACAGCCCCAAAAATCATCACAGTTATATTTCACTCTCTATTTATTTGTTGAGGTCACAAACTCTTAGCTTTCCTGTCTCGCAATAAACTGGTTATAAAGAACTCTCCAGCTCTATATGACGATCGAACCAAAGGTCCACTGGCCGTGTACAGGAAGCCTAGTTCATTGCCTTTGTCCTCCCAATGCTTGAACTTCTCCGGAGTGACGTACTCGAAGACTTTTAAATGTCGCTTCGTGGGCTGCATGTATTGGCCTAGGGTGACACAGTCCACGCCAGCGATGCGGAGATCTGGAGATGAAAGTATAAATAATACCAGCCATTTTAATGTCCCACTGTTGGGCACAGGCCTCCTCTCAATGCGAGGGGGATTACGCCATAGTCCACCACGCTGGCCTAGTGCACGTTGGCGGACTTCACACGTCTTTCGAGGGGTTCTCTCAGACAAGCAGGTTTCCTCGCCATGTTTTCCTTCACCGTTTAGCAAGTGATAATCATGGTTGATAATGAGATTCGCACATGAAATCCAGAAATCCCAGAGGTGCGAGCCGGGGTTGGAACCTGCGATCCTCGTTCGAGGCAAGCGTTCTACCCACTTGGCTATCACTGCTTTGAAAGTGATGGTGATAGAGGTGGTGGTAAAGGTATAAAATTAAAACTGAAATTTACTTGGGATGTGAATAATTTTCATCAAACTTATATTGTTCTTTAGATTTCGTTGCGGATTTAAGACAATTAGCTTTTCCCCGGGACTGTCCCCGAGGGTGAAAACGTTGCGACATCTGCTACCATAGTACATTCTGGCTGACAGCAGTAACATTGGTTGGAGTGTGTGGCAGACCCATACAACGAAAGTGAAGGCCGTAGGAATTGTCCCAATGTACCAGTGGTTCCTAGCGTTAGGTCCACTGGAAACAGGCGTCAAGAAGCCACAGGTACTGGTAGTAATTAGTATGTAAGTATCTCTGGACAAAATCAATATGGATTAAGGACACCTTTATATATGTGTGGAATATTCAAGAAGCTTCTTCTGAAAATAGTATTTGTAAATGGTTAAAAAAATACCTTTCATAGTTTGCTCAACTTGCTCGTCGGTTTCTCCGAGTCCGAGCATGATTGAGGACTTGGTGATCGAGTCGGGGTTCACATCCTTGGCTGTCTGCAGAACTTTTAATGTTTGCCGATAGCTAAAACAAAATTAGTGTTACAGAGAATTACTCACATACAACGTTTTGTAGGTATATAGTACAGTCGTTCTGTAACTTGATAGGTTGAATTTAAATAAAAAAAATATTTTTGTAATTTGACCATAGCTGGATCATACTGGGATCATAATCTTGTACCACACTATTGGTATATTAGCTAATTTATTTTAAAAATTACTGATTAGCTGTTGGTAGTGAACCTGCTTTCTGTGCCGAGGGCTCCGGGTTCAAATCCTGGCAGGCGCAAACTTTATTTATGAAGCAGGAATGATTGTACCCAAGTCATAGTTGTTTAATATCTATATAAGTTAGTATTATACTGGGATCACCCCCAGTCCATTGTACGTACGGCACTCCATAATACAAAGATTGCTGAGATAGGGACCATACAATTTGTGTCATCGTTTAGCGGAATTATTAAAGATAAAGATAAAGATCATTTATTTGTGAAAGCATGAGTATAACATGCAGGCCATGTCAGATGTTACATTATGATAAGATCAGTCATGTTCAGCCTTTAAAGCGTACAAATGCAAATTAAATGTAAATCACAGACTTCTTATTAACTAAATCATAATTTATGTTAATCAAATTCAACGTTAAAATAATATGTCAAATAAAATAACAGTTATTAGGTCAAAGTTCAAAAAACTATTAATACATCGTATTTGATTGTCTGTGTTTTTTATAGCTTGTGGCATAGAGTTCAAAATCGTTGATTACGTTATAATTCACACAAAATGTATGTAGATTACGTACCCTGCTCTCGGGTCCCTCACAAATGGAGTGAGTCGTTCGACAGTCTCTATGTTGTGCGCAAATACGTCGAGTCCGCAATTGGCAATCGGCTCTATGCACTCCCGGTTCGCCCTGAAGTCAGGCACCAAGCATTCCACCAGGATTTCTTTATTACTGCAATAGAAAACATTATTGAATGGAGTATGTTTCTAAATAACTCATTACAACCCTTATTCCTCCTTGATTGAAGTTTATTTTCAGTCAACCTTTGTTTGCATAATATTAAAATATTATTTGTGGTGTTTTCAGTGGTGATGGGATGTCTTCTAATAGAACTTAGATTACCAGAAGGTCCATAGAATTATATTTACGTGTGACATGTTCGAAAATAAAATGGATTCACAATTAAATCAATGAGTAGCTTTAAATAATATATATGGATTATCATTACTTACAGCTTTTTAATCTCTCTGACTGTTTCTGCAATATGTGATGAACCGCCATCAGGTAAATCTAGAAAATATAAACCAAGATCTGTCATAAACTGTGAGTAAATATTACTTTAAAGTTATGTTTCAGTCTGTGTACATGTGTGATGTAACATTAATTTTCTGATTATGTAGAGGGACTTTTTGATGTGTCTGGTAACATAGGACGACAATGGCCTTAATTTTCCAACAATTATTATACTTATGTTTACGTTATTTAGGTGCAATTAAATAGCGCAGTGCATACCACTATTTCCGATCACAATATTTCAGACACAACCTAGAGGGGCTAGTGATTCGAATGATACTGATCATATTACTGATACTGAGAAACCGCTCACCATCTCTGTCAACTGATGTAAGTACAATATATCCCAAGCCCCACTGGCTGATCGCGTGTGCAGTGTTTTTCGGCTCATCTGGGTCGAGGGGAGGTGGTTTCCTGGACGTCTTCACTGAACAGAACATGCAGCCACGGGTGCATGTATCACCCATCAACTGTCAAAATAAATTCGTCATTAAGATACGCTAATACCGCCATACTACTACGGTCTTAGAATGTAGCTGTATGGATTTTAATAAAATGTTGTATATAGTAGTTACAAATACACTAAACTAATTGGTAGGTAACAATCTCATGGAATATTTACCATGATGGTTGCCGTAGATGTGCCATGCTTGCCCCCACTCCAGCACTCTCCAATGTTAGGGCACCGCGCTTCCTCACACACTGTGCTCAGTTTAAGACTTCTTAATTGTTGTTTAAGCTCACTAAACTTAGAACCTGTAATATAATAAGCCAATTTGAAAGTCTGTTCCATTGACGGTGTTTATGTGCGCCCACTGTTGGTCTATTCATGGTTTTAGCAATGCATCTATTCCTTGGGCCAGCCTGGTCATACAAGGGCCACAGCTATAGACGTGTGGACTTACCAGTGGATTCAAGTGGCAATTTCGGATATTTGGATTATAAAGTACTTTTGGTCTAATGGTTAATACAGGCAACACACAAGAGCTTGAAAGAATGTTTGCAATAGCCTAGGCTAGCCTGACATGTGGATATATCATTAGAGTTGATTTTGCTACTAGGTTTTTCGGAAGATCCATGTACCCAGGTAAAGAACTAGAGAGACCTATACTTGGAAGGTAAACACTTATTTACAGCCTATACTAGAGTTAAAAATAAATACATAAAATATTTTGTCTTCTTTCTTACCCTTTTCTTATTTCTTATTTGTATTGAAGTCTACATTCAGTCAGCTTGAATTTGGTTGACCACTTATATACACAAATTGATTACCATCTGACCTCAGCAACCCAACTAGCAGAACAATCAGTAACTGAGTGTACCGTCTTATCATAATTTGACAGGCTAGGTAATAATTACAATAAATAATAATAAATTTGATTTGATAACAAACCTGTTGGTATTGATGTTTTCAACCAAGGAGGCAGCCGTAGCCGTTCTGCCTCTCCCTTCTCCCGTTTGAGTTTGCCCTCGTACTCATCCCAATTCTTCGGCCTGTCCTCCGATACAAAATCCGCCAAACTAGGGCCAGCTTTAAGCTTTTCCCTTATAGTATCGAGTTTACTCGTGTGATTATACCTTTGAATCTAATAATAGGTTAAATTAGACATACATAAAGCTTTACAATAAGGGTTCTGCGCACCTTAGTTTATGAAATCAATTTATTACGCAATAATGAACAAATGAAGATTTCAAGTTTCAAATCGAGAACTTATCACTTCGAATTTTATTTTTCGATAGGTTATTTGGACACTTACGTCATGACCTCTGCACAAAAATGTTGATTGTATTTTATTACGAATCATTTTGATCACCACAATTAATTTATTTGTATTAAAATTATCATACCAATTTAACAGAAAACAAACAAAGCCCAGCCAAATTACAAATCCGTCCAACAACAAAAATAGAGATGGGCTATACATCAAAATTTGATTGACATCTCTTTTAGAAGACTTACCTTAGTCGATACTCGTAAGCAGGAACGATGAGTATGTACAAATAAATAAAAAAAAATGATAAATACGATCCGCGCCTCAAATTTTTTTTCAGACATTCAATCAACTACATTTTATTATTTCACGGCAAATACAATATGGAATGTGGTTGCCACTTGTGATCGCCAATATTTTGGCACTATTGTCATCAAAGACAGCTATATTCCTATTTATATGGAGTTCCAGTAGATTGATCTCTTTGACTTTGCCTTTATTTTATTTGAGCCTACTGGCCACTACAGTGCAACCGCAAAGAGGAGAGTAGTTAAACGAGGAAATACAATTTATGACATAGGGCAATACTATATGTCGTCTGTCGTAAAGTTCATGAATACTGTCAAACATTATGAAAAATGTTCTACGGGGATGCCATATAAACAAAATCAAAACTTTTATTCCATAAAATCTATCAATGAATTATATAGTAAGCGCGTATCATTTAGTAAAATCTAGGCAGTACTCTTGCTTGCATCGGAATGTTGGCATTACACATCTTGAACTCTTGCATACCAACAAACAAAAGTCGTCTCTATAGTAAGATAATCTTTTGATTCCGGTACTGTACCTATTGACGTAACGACGTGATGATTTTCTTTGTGTGTCTACCTACTTACTTGCAACCATCATGAAATCCATGTCGTAGTTTACTAATTTCATGGAAAACTCAGACATAAGTAAAATTTCAGGAGACTCAGGGCTTAAAGGTTGAAGTCTTATGCATGCAAACGTTACGCAAATTATATAACAATATCCTTTATGTTAGAATATTTCAAACACTGACGAAGTAACCAATACAGAATAATGTAAGACTACTTAAATCGACTAATTGCTAGAAATCATTGTGCTGAAGGAACATGCCTAGCATCTCGCGTACGTCTGTTGATGGAATTAAAAAAAGAACTTGTGGGTGCATTCAAACAAAACTAAGACGTAGTGCATTCTGTCGTAGGATCAAAAATTCATTGAACTTTGTAGTATACTCTGTAACTGTTATCTGTGGTGAAAAAAAAACAGAATAAAAACAAGCAAAGAAAGAAAGAACAGTCAAGAAAGAGATAAAAAAGAAGCTTGTCTTGTTTCAAAGTGAACAATGAATTTATTTTTCATAAAATATGAAGTGTAATGGAAGTTATAGATAATATTATTAGTACTAGAGTAATCTACATACCATTTCAAGCTTTAGCATAGCTTTGTGGGAGTGGGAACAACGTTTCTAAACAGACCGACTGACCTTGAGCGTAAGCAATACAGCTGACAAGATAACCTAATCCAAAATAATGAACCATTATATTTTACCATTTTTATTCCGATAATCATGAGAAATGTGGACTCGCACCTACTAGGAGTCAAAATGGATGAAGCCGTCACGCACTATATAAATTCTCATCAACCGGACGAGGTACGAAAACAATAGTTTTCTTTGTGACAATTTTTTTTCTATCCGACTCATTCTTCGGACTATAAGCATTTATTTTTTATAATAGTTTAATATTATATGTATAATCCGATCAGTCATAGATACCTAAAGTTACGAATATAAAATTCCAACAATGCCAAAAGTGGTTCACCAATTACATCTAACATTAACTAAATAGGTACTTTGATAGTGACTGGATGGCACAGGCTTCTTCGGAATAAGTTGGTTTGATCCAATTGCTGCCATGCTGGGTATCGTTGATAAATATGACGCCATTATCCACTTTTCAAGACATCTTGTACACACCCAGTATTCTGTCTAGTAATGGCTTTCAAGAGAGCCCAGCATATTATTTTTTAAATCACACTTGTAATAAACCCTACCTTAAAATTTTATTTTTGAAATATTTTTCTACACTTCACATGGTAAATTATAATAATTAACTTTAAAATAGGTACAGGTTGAAACCCTACCCATATAAACATTTTTAGCTTGAGCAATGTTCATTCCCATAACTCCAGAAACTATGGACTCCCTTGCCAAGTAACATCAATCTTGTTTTTAAACTTCACTTATTCTGTTAAGTCCTGGTGCCTTTCTCCATTCAGTAAAACCAGGATTTGTCTTGTTTACAGGGTGTTCACGTGGATGCCAACTCACTGGCCCTCAATGTGCAGGATGAGGGGGGCAGGGTTACTATCATGCATTCTCAAAACTTCATACCATTATGCCGGTGAGATTGGATCTATTAGTTAATCTTAGGAGGAGGCCACGTGCTTTGCAGTGCTCTCACAATTCACAGATGGCATTTGCTCCTCATCAAATCGGGTGTGAAATAGTTATTTGAGTAACATTTGAGTACTCCAACATATTCAACAAACAAAATGTCTGACCCCTGACAAGATATTGAATGTAGAAATATTATACATTTTGTCTCTGTAGCATTAAATTTATTTGTAACATGAAATTGAAGTACTCCTTGTGACTAAAGCGAAGTTTAAATGCATGTACAAAAGCAATACAAATCTTTTTGCAGAGGGAAATTAACAAATGTATTTGATAACCATTCTATCCTATTCTGTTTTCTGTTATGCATTTGTTACTTTTGATATTGACCTAACAGTTTAAGAAACAATAATTCTGTCAGGCCAGTATCAGTTGATCATGACACGGAGGGGTCATGGGCCGGGGAGGAGCTGCTGGACCCTGAAGGTCGGCTGGCGGCGCTGATGGCGCACATCACGGCGCAGCATCCACGAGGAACACATCAGTCACATCACAAGGTATTAATGAAATTCTCTATGGTATACTCTTAGTTTGTATAGCATGCAACAGTTAAAACTACATATGACTATGTATCTTGAAATTGAATTCTAACTTTCTTGTATTTGCAAGCCGGACATTTCTGATTTTCCTATTGGATGAAATAAAATTGTGTCATCATTGTTTAAAACAAAACTGACCTTCTATGCAAGCAAACTATACCAAGGCCCCAGTTGTTATGCTAGGCAATACTTAATTTAGTTGTTTTTTTCAGGAGTCAACAGTTAGAACTGATGTGGATACATCTGTGATGCTGGACAATTCCATGAGACTCTTCAATGGACAGACTTTGGTATGTCGTGAGTCCTACCAAATTCATTTAAGGAGCCATTGCCCATGTACCTTCCATTAATTTGGTTACACAAACTAATATAGACCTAATGACACAGTTCTTAGGTTTATTTTACGACAGCTTGAGGTAGTGGTTTGAGTGGTGGCTTCTGGGGTGACTGCCACAGGGTAGCTGCAGGTCTGATTCTGAAGTATATTAACACAATTGGCTCACATGTCTGTTTTTCCAAATTTTATGTGACAATTAGGATTCCAATCCCATTACATTGTTAGTCAAACATGTAAGTAGATTTACAACCCTGGTACACACCAGGGTTGTAAATCTACTGTTAATAGGTTCGCCCCCAGACTTAAGGTCTCAGCACACATATGGGATCGGAAAGGGATCGTCACCGTATCGCCTCGAGCCGTTCAGAATGGTTTGTATTAAACTCCCTACTGCAACGCACACTAATCGGAATAATAACGTAATCGCCTCGCCTCGGAACAGGCTCCGAACTTGAATTCCCGCGCTTACGGCTCATCGTCCCCGCGCTTACGTTTCTCCGTCCCCGCGCTTACGTCTCTCCGTACCCGAGCTCACATCTCTTCGTCCACCCTTTCCCCTTTCCCCTCCCGCGACTTGCCTGCTAAAGACGCCGCCATTCGCAAGGAGTATTTCATTCGTGTTGCGCGTATGTTTTATTTAAAATTTTAAGTTCGATTCAAACACTTCGTTTGGATTCAAACTGATCTGGTGCCAATCAGGTCAGCCAGGGGGCGGCGAGGCGTAAGCGCGGTGTCGCCTAGCCGTAGCCGAGTTGACGTACAGGCGCTGCTGATACGCTTTCGTTACGTGCATACGGTAGGTTGACGCCTGGTTGACAGCGAGGCGAAAGGCGTTACGGTTACGATCCCTTTCCGATCCCATATGTGTGCTGAGACCTTTAGTGTACTGTACCCATACAGACATTGCTTAGTTTGGAACCATACGGAAGGTGCGTTCCTTTGAGGATATTTATTATTATTAATTTCGCGCTATGTCGTTTTTCAATTTAGGATCAGTCATCAGAGCCTATAGTAGTGGAAGTGCCACATCTACCTCCGTTACCGCCGCTGCAAGAAATGAAAAGATGCCAAGAGACTGATTGGTTTCATATCAAAACAAAGACGGTGTTAAAAGTAAGACATCAATTACTGTATTTTTTTTCTTTTTAAATGTTACATCACATCACTATCACCACACTCGGACAAAGAAACATATTGAAACACAAATATTCAAGCCAATTTGGGTAGTACACGCAAATTGCGTCCTTACGTGAACCTGAACTTGCGTGAACTACACAAATATGTTTTTTGTGCTTCAACATATGGTTTGCTACTATTTTATTCTATTTTTTCGTTTAAGTCACAATAAGTACAATATTTTTTTATGCACATGGTCTAGTTCAGAGTGAGGTGCCTTTACAAGTGCAAAAAACAGAAATAAGTGTTTGCTAAACAAAAAATATCTTAATCTAATATACAATTTATTATAAAAGCAGACAACTTCCATTAAATTATCAATATAGAATTGTAGAGCAAAGATTATCTCAAAAATATGTAACTAGCTGTCCCGGCGAACTTAAAATCAAATGTAGGATAAAATCAATATTTGTTATAATTTTTTTGTGAATTCCTCCCACGTTTTAATAGTAATTCTGCTATGTGGGATGGAAAGAGATATTAAAAAATAAATAAAAAAATCGGCCCAGCCGTTCTTGTGTTATAAATGGTGTAACTAACAAGACTTTGTTTTATATATATAGATTACAGAACAAAAATGTTATTTAAATATTTTATACAAATTTGTAGGTAACTCTTTGTATTCTTTGATCAGGATCAGCCGGCAGACCCTGTAGTTGTGGAAGTGCCGCGTTTGCCCCCGCTACCGAGACTGCAAGGCCTCAAGAGATGCCAAGAGACTGATTGGATAAACAATAAGCCGAAAACTATACTTAAAGTTAGCACTTTTTTGACCAGCTGCTAAAGCCTAGCCGTTCCTACATTGTTCTCACATACCCATAACAATGTACTGCTCAAAAATGTAACGGATCTTTTTAAAAAGAGCATCCATGGAGTTTCTTGCGCGTTCTTCTCCATAGGAACGGCATTCTGAACGGGTGGTAAAGTTGTAGTTTAGCATTTTATAACTACATATATTGACGATTCATAAGTACTGCACTTAATGGTTTACATGAATAAAAAAAATTCTCATTCTGATTCTGATAAAGTAAGCGTGAATCGCTATTAAATATCTACTAACTATAAGTTTCATAAGTAGTTCTACTACAACTAATACTTGTATAATAGAACACCTACTCTAAAATGATGATGATGACATTTAATCCTTTACGCTATAGTAAAATGATGGATACATCACTAGTAGTGTTTGTAACATTATCTAGTGAGTTACACATAATACTTTGCTTTATTATGCCTTGCAGTGGATGGTGCATAGCTGATGATGAAGTAGGTTTCATTCAATACCGTGCTTTTAGTTATGGTCGACATATGTTTGTACCCAGAACGACGCGACAATGGCTTCTGATTCGGACGCGTCCGTACTGGAGCTGGGTTCGTGCGCGTCGCCAGTGCATTGCAGACAAAGCAAGAAGAGTCTGCCGCACAAGAAGAGAATATCTCGCAAGCTGAAGAGAAACAACGGCGAGAATACTCCGCAGCAGGTAACAAAAAGTTTTTTTTTTGTATTTTTTTTTTACTTTTATGAAATCGGTTATCAAAGGACAATCTCATGGGAACTGTGAACCCCGAACCGAGTTGTGTTAAAATCAATATTGGCCAATTTTTTTTACTCATGAAATTGGTTAAGGATTAAAAAAAATTGCCAATAAATTCTTTTTTTATTAAAACACGGCTTAGCACGTTATTAAATAAACTAATTTTACAACTCGTGTGCAAGACCCCTATCGATGCATTACAGCCCGAATATCCGCTCGATTTAAGTGTCTTTTCCATGAGCTTTAAAACTTAATGGCTGGGAACTCGACATATTCTCGGTGGCCGTAAAATATTATATTTAACCATAGAAGTGTGCAAACTGTACCATGATAAGACTGCAAGTGATTCCTAGGCCTATCACGTTAAGGACCAAGGCTATATCGACGGCGAACATTTTCCATACTGTAAACTTGAAGGGACGTTGCTCTATGTACAACAGGCAGTCCTCGATCCTCTCGTTTAAGTAAGGATCTGAAATTGAACCATAGAGCAGGATATAATTTATAGAACTTGGCGATAATTGGTGGAAATCCATTGTTAAACAAATGGGGGAAGAGGAACCCACCACTGACCCTCGGCTTTTCAACTTTTCCAATTATAAACGAGGCATCCACAAGACTGCTGGGCTACGAAGCTGCTTCGTAGCCAAGCATTCCTTAGGATGCCTCGTTTAGAGGCGAAGCACGTGTCGAATACTTTTTTAGATTCGCTTCGTTTCGCGGAGAATTGCATTTTATTTGAGATCCCGTCACTCGTGATAGATACACTCTAGACTAACATCTTAGAGGAGTTCGGTGTTGCTGGCTTCTTAATTTAATTATCGATCAAACTTGTTTGGTTTATAATTGGAAAAGTTGACAAGCCGAGGGTCAGTGGTGGGTTCCTCTTCCCCCATTTGTTTAACAATCGCCAATAAAATAATAATGGTCGAGAAATCCAGGCGCGAAAGCGAGATAAATAAATATGCAGTGCCTGGTCGTAAATACTATACATCAGCTTTTAGGCGTTATAGTAGCATCGTCCCTGTCACTCATACCCCTGACCAATGATGTGTAATATTTACGGCTGGGTGCTGTATGCGTAATTGGCTTGCGAGTGCTAGTGGCAAACAATCAATAAAACAGTGTTTGTGAAGTATTTTCTGGTGTTATTTAATACTATTCTGCTCGTGTGTGCGTCGGTGCCTAGCATGATGGTGGATCAGCGTAATGAATCGCCAGTAGGACTGTTCGGCTAACCATCTTACTTATATTCTCGCAAAATGACACAAAATCATATAAATAGACATAAATGGCATTGAAACCTCATTGATAGGAGTCCAAATAACTTACAAGTAGCGTCTCCTTTGCATACAAGCAGTTGATTCAGAATGACAATTTTGATTCTCCTAACTTCCCGGTTTGTCAAGGTCACAAGCGCTCCCGGCAGTAACAGGAGAGAGCATGTGAGAAATGAGTCTAAGAGAACTGCCGCGATGTTCTGTCCCTGAACATACAAATACATACTTTGCTACCGTTGTGTAACCTACAAATGTATACATATGAACCCAAAATGGGAATACAGGTTGATTCATAAAGGGTATACTAAGTCGATCGAGCGCATTTGTTATCACTGTATAAAGTCAAGATTTACAGGGAGGAAAAAGTAGCTATTAATGATAGTATATTTGACCCAAAGATGACATCCATTATTTTAAAAGTAACTAAAACTGTATTTTAATATACCCCTCAGAACCCCTAACCAGCGATTCCTGTCATACCTGTGCTGGTTCGTTTATGAACTACTTATTTGTAAATTTAAAAAAAATATTACCTAAAACTGTGCACACCTCTACTAAAATTCAGTCTGTAATATGGTTTTAAGTTAATAATTAAATAACACATTTTCAGTGAATAATTAAATAACACATTTTAAGTTAATAATTAAATAATACTTACCCTTAAATTAACAGCGTGGACTAAATATACGAAACCCATTATTCTTTGGACGACGAACACGACACTTAATATCATCTGAAAGTATAGCGTTCTGTAAATTGACTTTTCGATAACCATCTGGATTGCTTTGTATCAAATGCAATTGATATAACAATTATACTTGACGTTTTGTAGAACAATAGGTTTTTGTTTTCATATGCGTGCAGTATTTGTACTATCTCCGGGGAACACTTTTACTCCTGAGATGATTTTTTATCATGAGGCGATTAGACTTAGTATCGAAATTTCTTTCTTTAAAGATTGCTATTGCTATCTCTTAAGTGGATATTGATAATGATAATACGAACCATAAATTTTACCGGCGTATCTATTTTTCTGAATATGTCCAATAGATTCTTATAAATCACGCTACAATGCTTCATATTCCTCTCAATTAGAGTCTCATCCAGCCTGCTAGCCAACATTTTCTTCTTCAAAACATTCCTGAGAGCTTTCATTCTGTAGAGCGTTAGCTCAAAAATTATGATTCGCGTGATGCCTGATAACATTACCATTGTATGCAAAACTGCGTTCGTAAATGCCTTCAAGAAAAAGGATTTACAAATACTGGATTGAACAATGCACCACAGTAGAGTCCCCGTTGTCCTCTCTATTAGAACGCCGAGAAACAAAATTCTTGCCATAGGAATATCCATATCTAGAGCCACGTCCATCGAGCCATCGAGTTTCTCGAGCTCTTTCAAGAACAACTCCATGTTCTCCGAATATCCAAAAAGTGACAACACCAAGCAAATACCCCAAAACAATGTCGGACTAACCTGATTTACGGAATCAAAATGTCCAATCGAAAATGTTGCTTGTTTGCAATAGTTAATGGCGCATACTATACAGTATATTTTCGCACAGATATCAACGAATATGTTTGAACTGATCTTGTAGTACAACCCGCCGCAACGACGTACTAGCATAATTGTTTGCACTGAAATTAAGTGCTTGAATATTTTTTTGAAAAACTTTAAATATCTGTTGGCCATTGTTGCGAACGACTGCACTACCGATGGTAGAATGACCCAATTAAATATTATTTGTACAGAAGTGAAGTTAGACTACAATGTAGGCGAGGTCAGTGGGAATGGACCAATGAAGTCCGACAAAATGTTCTACCCTAATTCAGTTGCATTAAAGTTTATTTATACTTGATCGATAATTTTATTTTCGACGGCGGACCTTTCTGATGTCGATACTACTATGAAAATCTATCTACCTATTAGGATTCGTTCATGTATCATATATCGTGGACATTGATCGGGGATAATATACGTGAATAGCCATGTAACACAATTTTAACTTAAAAAAAATTCTTCATACACATTCGAACTCCTTAGGGGGTCGAATTCCTAAAAATCTCCGGTGCAAAATTTCAGGATTCTAGGTCCGCCGATTTGGGCTGTGCCTTGTCTGTCAGTAATTAAATAAATACAATAGAGTCGATTACCCAAACATAGAGTGCAGTATAAATATATGCCACATGAGATGTGTTTAAAATAATTTGAAGGTATATCGCAGGGATATCGCTGTTTGGTCATTTCGGGTCATTTTTTGTATGGTGGATTACCTCCACGGCTTGCCATGGATCTGGACCTTTACCTCTCAAAATAGTGGTCTCTAACAGTACATGATTATCATCACGATAACATTGCTAAGATCGGTCTGGGCTAAAATCCGATCTGGACATGAGCTAGTAGCATCGAGTCGTGTTTGGGGTTTCAGGACATAGTGGTGATAAGCTGCACCGAGGACGGCCAGCAAGAGGAGATTCTGCCGGACAGCTATGTGGCCTCCGTGCAGCATCAGAACCACCTGCCAGACGATGCGCACCATATGACACATGAGGTAAGTCTACATCTGTCTTTAGACATCCAAAGCACCGCAAAAGCGTCTGCGCTATCACGGAGGGGACTCTTCCCATGAAAACGGCGACCATGAAGTTTCTTACCCCTTTTTCTCAATAGAAATGGCATTGTGAACCGATAGCAAAATCGTAGCTATTCACTGTGTGTCATTTTGACGATTCAAAAGTATTATTCTGATTCTCTCGTACCGGTTAAAGCCACCTTGAAACGAGCCAGCAAGGCACAAAAATAATGGGATAGCTGACACAATACCAACAACTGAATTGTTAAGTTTAGTTCAATTAAAACCGGTATAGTGTATAAGATGGAGCTTATTTGTGATAGATTCGTCCAGTCCTCCTGTGTCAGCTGTGCGGAGAGTTCTACGGTGAAGACCAGCTCAAGTTCTACCATCACTTGAAGCAGCATTACGAGCCCCACGGCACCATCATCATCGAGAATCCCGTGTCTGACCTCGGCATCGATAAGGTACTGGCAGAAATGTTAAATCGTATCGCAAACTAAGAGACCCTACGGACCCAACACATGTATGGTGTAACTCCTAAAAATAATATTACTTAAGGACTGAACAATTGAGTATGGTGACCAGCAGTGGTATCATTATGACCACTTGATAGTTCTCTCATACTAGAACTGTCAATAGTGACAATCACGATGATATTGCCATTCCATTGCCTGTCAACGCCAGTCATGTCAATGATCTTCAAAATTATTTCAAACTGCACATAAAGAATATACGTTTCTATAGACATATGACACCCCCGATTTATAGACGTTTGATAAAGTTATAAAACGTCTATAAATTTGGGGGTTGTTTGGGTCCCAACCCTGCATATATTTATTTGCTTGCAGATGACAACCTCCTGCATAGTTGACAACGTAGCAACCCTACCAGACTCTATAGTAGAGCTCTCTCTAGAGAACACAGTACCGAAGACAATGTACCAATCCATCGATAAACACATCCTCTATTCAACAAGCGATAAGACGCTCAATTTCGCAAGCAATAAGGTTCAATACTCCGTGGCGAGCATGGACAAAGAACCGAGCGTGGTGCACACGGATGCCGAGAAGCATTTGTACGAGAGTCTTGATAAATTCGACTTTTATAACTGCAGTAAATGCAACAAGACGTTTAGGAAACAGAAGCAGTGCGAGGCGCACATCAAAGAGGAGCATTGTAACGCTAAGGTATGTATATACTTTTATAAAACTATCATAATATTACCAGCCCTTTTTAATGACCCACTGTTGGGCACGGGCCTCCCCTCAATGCGACGGGGATTAGGCCATAGTCCACCGCGCTGGCCTCGTACGGGTTGGCTGACTTTACACATATTTCGAGGTATTCTCCCAGACATGAAGGGTTCAGAAGACATTGTTTTTTTTTTATTACATTATAGGCAAGTATTTGATCTCGATCTCACGTGATGGTAAGTGACGATGAGATCTACGATGGAGCATACTTGCCTAGGTAGGAAGGCGGCAGTAGATCGAGACGCTACATTCACTAGGCACATGCAGCGCAGCCGATCTGACCCGCCATCCATGAATGGCAACACCGAACATCATGCCGGAACACGGCTAGGCCGCTTGGCGACATGGCTTTGTTCAGTGGGTGGTGACTAGCCACGGCCGAAGCCTACCACCAGTTAACTACATTGATAGTATACTATCTCGAAGACCTTAAAATTACATTAAGAGATCCTAAATTTGTATGTTTTTGGCTTCACAACTAGAGTTACTGCACCTTTCACAGGTCCAATATTTAAAAAATACATGATATATTCCATCAATCCCCCTCGAACTGAGGGGAGGCCCGTGCCCAGCAGTTGCACATTAAAAAGGGCTGGTTATTATATTATATTCCATCAGCTCGAAGACATGGCGGAGTTCAGCGAGCCCGAAGACCTGATGGAGGGCATCCATGTGTCCGTGGAGGACGGCGGCGAGCACTACGAGCAGACGATACTGCCGCACCTCACCGTGGAGAACGGGCACGTGCACCAGGAGCACGCCAGGCAGTGGTGAGTTACATTACTCGTCGCTCTACCAATACGATTGAGAACCGGTAGAGTGAGCCTGGACTTTTCGGGGGGGGGGGGCGAGCTCTGAATCACAGACTGAGAGTGAAGTATATGATATTTCTCTCGTGCCCAAAAACGTGGAGTCCAATTCTTGTAGTGTGATAAATGTTTTGGATTCCATTTCTTTTAGATCCGAACAGTCGAGAATATTTTAGTATGTACTCATAAAACAGGGGCGGGGGTGGGGGGAAGCGGAATTGAACCCACAAAACCCCCCCACTCGCAAGGCTTACTATCCATTTCTGATTTTATTATCTCTTGTACGATACCCATATTAAATACTAGCTGCGCCCGGCGGTGTTACCCGCGATAAAAAGTATGAAAAATTAAAACATCTATCCCACGGGAACCATACATTTTACCGGGATAAAAAGTAGCCTATGTGCTATTCCAGACTATAATCTATCTCTGTGCCAAATTTCATCCAGATCCGTTCAGTCGTTCAGGCGTGAAAGAGTAACAAACATCCATCCATCTATCCATCCATCCAAACTTTCACATTTATAATATTAGTATAGAAGTATAGATTAAATAAATTAAAAATAATAAATAAAAAAATTTAATTAGTTTCGTAGATCATCGAAAAGTATATGTGTAGCTATGAGATATTTTACAAATAAAGCCGCCATGCTTAATGGTCATTAAAAGCGGTTCAACAATCGTGATTGAAGTAGTCCAGGCTTAATGAAGGTGCGTAGTCGTCCGTCTCATGTTGTCATGGCTGTTATGACAGGTACCTGCGCGCGGCGGCGGGTGGTGGTGCGGGCTACAGCGGCGCGCGCGACCCGCCCGACCCGCACCAACTGAAGGTGCTGAAAGGTATGTCATATATATATATATATATAGCAGTGCACACCATTTTCCAAGATGATGTCGAAATCGCAATGACTGTCGGTTCATGCATCACGGGAAAACATACGGATGGATTTTTATAAAACTTAGCATGGTGATACTCATACGAAATCGCTGAAGAATATTTTAATGCATTACGTTTTGGATTTCGTGTATTAGGCCTCTGCCTCGAATTGCCAGCGGGGCGGCGGCGGCGGCGACGCGGGAGAGGAAGCAGCTTATGCGTAAAATCAAATGGACCGCCGCTGCCGCGCCGCTGTGTTCGAGAACTGGTCCATTTGATTTTACGCATAAGATCCTGCCGCTCCCGCGCCGCCGCCGCCGCCGCCCCGCTGCCCGCTAAATTCGAGGCTGCGGCCTTATTGTACCGTGTCCATTTGTTTTTATTATATTTTACTAGAGGAAGTATTGCAACGAATATTGGAGACAGACGTGTCGGCGGAGGCGGGCGGGTTCTCGGGCGGGCTGCTGGCCGCGCCACCCCCTCCCCCGCCCCCGCCCCCGGCCGCGCTGCCCGCCCCGCCCACCCCACCCGCCGCCCCGCCGCCACCCCCCGCTCCCCCCGCCACCGCCCCGCCGTCGCGCCGCGCCGCGGGGGACAAGAAGGATCCTCAGAAGCGGTTCGAGTGCCCGCAGTGCCCGCGCGTGTTCATGCACCGCAACAGCTTGCTGTACCACCTGCTGTCGCACAGCAGCAAGCAGCAGGTGTGCCGGGAGTGTGGCAAGGGATTCTACACTTTGAATGCGCTTAAGGTGAGAATTTATTCGGTGATAATTGCTTGGACGATAGACTCCCGAAAGAAGACTCTAGAAACCGAGTTTGATGAAACTAAAACTGCATCATTAGATTTTGAAAAAAATATTTCCCTCGGTAGGCGGAGATTTCTTGGTTTTGAAAAACAAACAATATAGTGTATTATTGCACCATCCGATAATGTCGCTAATAAGGATCAGATTCTTTAAATAATGACGTATGTCAAACTAAAGAAAGTCCTTATTTTTTGTTCGCGCCACTCCGTCTAAAATTATTTCGTCCTCCAAGACAGTATCCCCCTAATTTTGTTCCAGGTTCATAAACGGGTCCACAACGGTGACAAGCCGTGCAAGTGCGACATCTGCGGACGCGACTTCCGCCAGTGGAGCGACCTCAAGTACCACAAGATATCTATACATTCCAACCAGGTGAGCGCACCACTTCCCTCCCTCGTACATACAATCTATTCTAAAACTAACCCTAGTTACTGTTATATACAACGTTAGATCCTATCACTGCTGCCCACGACTTTGAATGTGTGGGCTTCGGAGTTCCTGGACAAATATCCTAGATAATAATAATAGTTATTTCCACAAGCATAGTTACAAATTATTTGTGTTGCGGTCCCAAACTAAGCGTAAGCTTGTATCTTCGGAACCTGAATAATTAAAAAGATGAGTTGTTGTATCTATAAAAATTATGATCTATATAAATGTATATCTATAAAAATGTTCTGTATCCCGCGTGGTCCCAAAAAGTAACTTATGTGGTCTGTCACCTTAGATTTCATAAGTAATAATGACAGTGAAAGCATGCTTTCTCGACGACGTTACGATTCCATTATGAGCTCCTGGTTACCTTAGCTCACCTTACCTTAGTTAACGAAACCAAGTTGGAGTCTAAAAGCAGTTGCTGTAGCTAAAATGTATGACCTGATTGGTGCAGTTGGTAGTCACCTTTATTGTGCGGGGGTCCTGGACTCGAATGTGGTAGGGACAGACTGTGTTATGATTACGAATGTTTGTACCCGCGTCATGGATGTTATATACTGGGTTCGTCCTCAGCCCATTGCACGGTACCCACAATACAAGCGTTGCTTAGTGCTAGGGCCCGTATTGTTTGTGTGTTCGTCTGGCGATATTATAATAGTTATCTTGTGTTGGTAGAAAAAGTTCAAGTGCGAGTTCTGCGGCAAGGAGTTCGCGCGCAAGTACTCGCTGGACGTGCACCGGCGCATCCACACGGGCGAGCGCAACTACAAGTGCCACTACTGCGCCAAGACCTTCCGCGCCTCCTCCTACCGCCTCAGCCACATGCGCACGCACACCGGTCAGTGCACTACACTACACCACACCACACCACACCACACCACACTACACCACACCACACTACACCACACCACACCACACTACACCACACTACACTACACCACACCACACCACACTACACTACACTACACCACACTACACTACACTACACTACCAAAGAACTTTATTTTAGCCCCCACCGAATATATATTCATTAGATTTTTTTTAGGTCAATCAGAGTAAGAATATATTTTATATTTGTAAACCGTTATAGTGTTTATGAATCACCAAAAATGTTACAAGATGTTATGCTAAGATTTTACCACCCGTTCGGAATGCCGTGCCTATGCAAAAGAACGGGCAAGCTCCATGGTTGGTTTTTTATGAGATGTCTTTGTATTTAATTGATTGATATCATAATATTGATAAATATAAGCTCGGAAAAGAAAAAATGGACCATTTGTCTCATGATTTGAGGATAAAGTATATGAGAACATTTTGAAATAGACTCTAAGACCAATATCACAATGGATTATCTACTAGAATTACCCTTACATGACGTATGTACGGATCTCCTTTATTAAAATTTTGTGTGTTAAACATTTAATTCCCAGGCGACAAGCCCTACAAATGCAACCAGTGCGAGAAATGCTTCCGCGTGGGCGCCGACCTGCGCCGGCACCTGATCATGCACGAAAAAGTGCGCAACCGACTCGACGAGCAGAAAATCAAAACAACCAAACAACAGAAAGACACCAAGAAACCTGTTAAAACTGAAGAATCAGAACAAAACGACACCTCGACCCGGGTATTGAAGAAAACCACCGTCGCCTCCACCACTAAAACACCTCAGAAAAGTCCGGACAAGAAAGCGCCAAATAAAAAGAAATCCAGCGCCAAAAAGGGTGCCCCAAACGTCACCATAGACCAAATGGATAGCGAATATACCAACAACGTAGAGGTATTCGATACCCGACAAGACGGGCATTACAAATTCAAAGAGGTGTACGACAATGGCTACAAGGAAGAGCTGGATTTCGGCAAGCAGATGATAGCGTACAAGGAGGACCACAGCGACAGGGAGCTGGCTATGCTGCGGCCGATGTTCCGCAACGGAGTCTGTGATACTGACGTGATAAAGGGCATATTTCGCGGTGAAAACACCGATGGGAAGATGCAGATTTTCACGCACGTCGAGAAGAGTAAAGAGTATAACAGCCCGGCGGTGTCCGGTTCCCAGTTGAGTGACATGCGCCAGCTGGAGAGGGAGGTGCGCAGTGACATACAGGGCGAGAATATTGAGAACGGGTTCATAGAGCGGCTGACTGCGTTGTATAATATACCCGCGGTGTGAATATCGCTGTAGGCAGTGGCGTAGCATAGGTCATTAGCACCCGGTGCGGATTTCAAATTTAAACAAATTGGGGCATGATAACGCCAAAAAAAACACAGAATATTTTTTTTCTTTTGTTTTGTTGCCGTCCGGTGCGCACCACACCCTCCCCTCCCCCCATGCTACGCCACTGGGTGTAGGCTGTTCGACTTTATGTTAATTATCAATGGTGCACAATATACCGTTATCCAAAGGGATTTAAATGATATGAATTATGTCGTATTCGTTTGTGATTGCACGTTTTTACCATAGATTCTTCTCCACAAAACGCTTAACTTTTTTTTCGGACGTGTATATTTGGACGGTCCGCCTTAGAGGTGGCGCTGTTCTTAGTGAATAATTGTATGTTACAATATGGCACAAGTATACGCTATGAATATTTTCCGTTTGAAAATGTATACTAAGGTTTAACGATTTAACTGAATTCACGTCATACAAATAAATGCCGCAATAATATTAATATACAAACAATGAGCAGTTACTATTAATCTATACTAATATTATAAATGTGAAAGTTTGGATGGATGGATGTTTGTTACTCTTTCAAGCCCGAACGGCTGAACGGATCTGGATGAAATTTGGCACAGAGATGGATTATAGTCTGGAATAGCACAGAGGATACTTTTTATCCCGGTAAAATGTATGGTTCCCGTGGGATAGATGTTTTAATTTTGTCATACTTTTGATCGCGGGAAACACCGCCGGGCGCAGCTAGTTACTAATAATATAAGGACCAAAATGGACTCTTTAGGTTAAGTATTTGATCAAATACAGAATGTTTATACTTCGTGTACCTAGTGTAGTTAATTTTGCAAGAATAATAATTAATAATAAATTAATACGTTCAGTTATGTCACAGAGTAAATAATATGTAATGCATGGTTAGCCATCTGTCATATTGCAAACGTCACCCTACCTAATTTGAAAGCTGTACTATTGTATGTAACTTGTGGGTTAATTTTCACATTCAATTTTCACTGTCAACTATCCACATGACAGTTTGCGGCAAACGGACTCACTACGCCCGGCGAAAAAGCATATCGCCGCCGCAGACTGGAACCGGTTTTGCTGTGAGAATCAATCGGCGCGCGCAACACAGCAAACTGCGTAGAATGAGCGCAAACTAGCAAACTGTGAACATTCCATTTCAAATATATGGAAGGGCGTACTAACCGATACGCCGCTAAAAGTTTGTCGACTGGGGACACAGCCTTATAGTATTTTTTATGTATTACGTATTTCTGCGCCAGAGTTTAAATTTTTCGTACACTCTGTATATTATATAGTTACTCTGTGATAACGCTGAATCCAAGACTGATACTTGCGATGTTGCTATAAAAATGACACTTGCGTTACATGTACTTGTTAAACGCAATTATGTTTACTTAATATTAGTTTGATGCATAATTTAAATAATTGTATAAAAAATATAATGATTTGTTGTGTTTAGTGTCAGGGAACAGATTCCACGGTCAATATTTGACGACATGATTAGCGCAGTTGGCAGTGACCCCGCTTTCCGCGCAGAGGGTCCTAGGTTCGAATTGAATTGAATGTTTGTACCCGAATCATGGATTGTAAATATCTATATAAGTACTATATATTGAGTTCGCTCTCAGTCCATTGTACTGTACTCATAATACAAGCGTTGTTTATCGGTACATATATTTTCTCCATAAACCATTCATACAGAACGGATCGCCGAGAACTATTTCATCGAGTTCGAAGTTCCAGCAAATCTGTACCTCAAACAATCCTCTTCACTTAGCGTTTTTATAACCTAAGCGTCTTCCATCCCTCTCACACCACTGATGTCATAAAACAGTATGTGAATGACAGCATGTTTTCTTGATGATGCTACGATTCCATTAGTAGTTCCTGCTGGCCCTACTGTTCGAAAGTAAGTACTTGGCTTTGTGCTGGAACAAACAAACGCTAACCACAACGGGCGACAGTCCTGCCAACATAATAGAGCCATAATCAAATGGCGAAGGCATGAAGGCACCAAAATAGTCACCTTTACAAGTTATTGTATGAGAAATCTGTTAAAAGTGACAGTAACGATGTCATTGCCATTTTGTTAACAGTATTTGAAGTCTGATCTAACGCCCGAGATATAGAGATGGACATAAGGTAATGACTCATTTCTTATAGTTCTTATCAGGCCGTGTGGAGCCGGTATGAGATTGAGCCCGTCCGAGATGAGTAGATAGTACAGAGGGCGCTCATGTCGTTGATATGGTAGGTATCCCCCATATACTGTAATACAAATGGTCTAAATAAATAGAGTCAAATACTTTAAGAGGTTAACAAGTAGGTCGATGCCGTTTATGTATAAAATATATTTGTAAACTGGATTTTTCCCTGGGCAAGCGAACCAGTATAGTTTTACCGCGCATTTAGCACTTAGTGTTATTCTTTAAATGTAACATACTTTGAATCCTTTTTTGGGAATGTGACCTTTGTAGCTTACTGATGGACTTCTTAAAATATTTTACACTATTATTGTTACACCTTATATATAAATATACTTTGTAGAACGCTTTCATCCATGTTTCGTTGGCACTTGCTTTGTAATCTTTTTGTTAATTTACAATTCTACAAATATGGCGGACTCCCATTTTGATCTTAACACTAGTTATATTAAGGACTAATTAATGTTAAAAAACCTATGCAACCTCGTCAATATTTAGTTCAATGCCCAATTATAACAAAGAAGTGACATTTTTGACCAAAATCAGTATATGATTAATTACTTTTTAAAACCAAGTATCCAGACACGCTAGCTAACGTTATTTCAAGTGTTGCCTTGCACATAAGGCACATTAGAATTTCTGGTTGTCATTCTCGGTCCGGCTGTGCCTCTTACGATATTCGAAATCAAATGGCGTCCTGCTGATTATCATCTTATTTAAATCGTTTAGTCAAATATTAGAAAAGCAGTAGGTTATTGAAATTATATAATTTCTTAATAGCAAAATCTTCGTGTTTTTACGTTTGAGACAACTGTCTTTTAAAAATAATGAAAATATAAAGGTTTTTCAAATTCCGTTTTTTTTAGCAAAGTGATAAAATGCTTCCCTATGTGATCAAGTTGATATTGTACCTAACTATTTATAGATACATAGGTATGTAAAATACATAAAAGGTACCTACCTAATGTAAATATCATAAATTATATATAATTAAGTATCTATATGATTTACATTGAAATAATAAAATGAGTTTTCTGTTCTATACTAATTTTATTTTTACATTACCTACGTCAAAAATCCTTTCAACCACCATGCTACCATTTCAACCCAATGTTGTTGCTTTATTTTTCTATGTAAGATAATTTGTCAACTTCCTCTGTTTCTCAACGCTTTCTCTAATCTTGAATAGTTTCAGTGTGAGCCGATCAGTTTGCTAGTAAATCTCCTGAAAAAATAAGATGAAAAAGCATGCAAGTAGTCCCTTAAAAATAGAGTTATGAACCCTTTAACTATGGAATCCAGTCAAAATATTAAACACGTTTGCGGAAAACTCAGATTTCTGTAATTAAACTACATGAACTGTAAGATAATAATAATTTATTAGCTTGGCATGTAGGCCATCGGGAATGAAACCTCGCTCTCGCAATGGACCATCACTGGTTGTGTTAACATTATCCCAAATATATTACAATCCCGTAGCTCTTAAAAACGGCGTATTTGGAATAGCAGGCTGCTGAGTAATCTGGTGTTTGGATCATTAAAACATCAAATGAACTCGGTCACGGCGATGCGAGCTATCCGCCGATCCAGGGAGCTTCCGCTTGAAGCCAGGCCAACAATCCCAAGTATTTCCCCCTTGTTTAGAATTACTCACTGGAAGTAATTCTGTGCTGTAAATGAAAGAGAATGAGCATGAATCGGTGGCTGTGACATAGTTGATTGCCATTTCCACAGATACAACAGACATCATCCTTAGGTATCCACGCAGAGGCATGGATTTAACATTCTTAGGTATCCACGCAGAGGCATGGATTTAACATTCTTAGGTGTCCACGTAGATGCATGGATATATTTATCTTGCAGTTTTAGTAATTTGTCAATATAAGTATTCTTGTTTTCCCTTCCCTTGAACTAAGATAGAGCTTGCGCTGGGAGTACCCTCACGTAAATAGTTTAATGGTCGGATGGGGATTCAATCCAGAACCTCAAAGTTACGAGGACAGCCTGCTAACTACTAGACTGTTGTCGCTTCTCTACATCCGTTCCTGATATACTATGCTCATGTAGGTTTCGCTAGAATTGGTCCATCCCTAGTAACAATAATTTTGCGACCAACTCGCTCAAAAAGCTACTTACTCTGCACTGAAATAACTCAATGATCCAATTCTACTCAAGTATGACATAGTAAAAACCTAATACGTAGTACCTAAGCTACCTCTATAAAGTGTCATTCCACAAACAGCCATCTCAAATAAAACACGTCAATGTACCAAAACTCTATTTCTCGGTAATCTTGTCTGATAAAAGTAACAACAGTAATTGACGTCAATGCAATCTCGGAATCTTCTGTCACTGCAGTTGATTATCAAACAGATTGTGAGTCAGTGTTTATGTAACCCTAGACTATAATACCGCGTCCATTGAGCATCGTACGCACGTATATAAACAATAGATCTGCTGAACATTCCTGAAATATAATAAAGTTTATTAATAGATAGGTATTGACTAAACATGTAATGAGGATAAGTTTATTGTGTAAGAAACCAGGGTTTAAATGGATAGAAGAAGTCTGTAAATATTATAAAATCGATGTTACTAGATTAGCATGACGCTTGCTTTACTTTTGAGGGAGTTAGGTGAATAAATCCTCAGCCACTACATTGATTGACGACGGAGGACTTGGGAACGGACGCTCCAAGTAATCTTTTGTGTCGTAAACTTCACGACAGTTCTCTTACATACCGTAAATACTTACCCCCAAATTAATAAACGTTCTATAATTTTATCAAACGTCATTTAGTACTGCGCAAAGCAAAATTCTTGTGCGCACTACTAAATGACGTTTCACAAAGCTATAGAACGTCTATAAATTTGGGGGTTAGCCTCTGCCGCAGTACCAACGTGTGATGCATTTAATATGCTCATGTGCAGATATAACGCGTCGTGTAAACTCCTTGCAAATAAATGCGCGGGTCCTATGTCTCGCGTATGGACCGCCCGCACCTTCCATCACCCGCGCAGTCTGTGGCGCACGCGCCAAGCAAAGCCTGCTGGACTAACACTAGCGAAATGAGCATATAGCCCGCCCATTCACATACTCCTGCTATTTGCATTGTATCCCGCAAAGAGGCAAGTACATGCACCAGTTACTTCCACTCATGGCACAATAATTATTACGCGCATGCCAGGTATATTCTTCGCGTGTAAGATAGGTCACGCCATTGGCCATCTTCTATCAATGAGCGGAGTTAACTCTATTCAAGACGTCATCGTAGTCTTGGGCCACCGTCCTCGGAAGGAATACTGATAGACTTATTTTATATATTACTAGCTGTTGCCCGCGACTTCGTCCGCGTGGTATTTAACAAAGACAACCGTTGACAACAGCCTGCTCGCCCATTCTGAGCCCGCGGGACGCATTGAAGGGTTTTGCTATCAAACTTAATCAGGCGCTGCGCTGCAACATTGGTTTTAATTTTTTTTCGTGAGATCGTATTTTTTTTTTCTAAAATAAAAGTAGCCTAAGTTACTCCTCGTTACATCAGCTATCTGCCAGTGAAAGTCCCGTCAAAATCGGTCAAGCCATTTCTGAGATTAGCTGGAACAAACAGACAGACAGACAGACAGACAGACAGACAGACGGACAGACAGACAGACTGACAGACAGACAAAAATTGTAAAAAATGTTGTTTCGGTATAGGTAACGTGTATACATCCAAATGCACTTAGTAAAAAGCGCTTATTTTTATATTACAAACAGACACTCCAATTTTATTTATATGTATAGATACCAAGCGTCTATGTGTACAAGAGCCATTAAAAATATAAGGAGGGTAGCTAGGTAGTATAATTTTTTAAAAAAAAATTTACCCTACGAAAAAATATAGTATTGTGGGAAGCCAAGTCCAGGGTAATTTGTCTGAGTCTACATACGTACATCATAGGAACGCCCAAAAAGGGAAGCTTAGAACTCGTGTCAACAATACGTAGCTACGGTTTTATTTCAGTGTTGCACATCATTTATATCAATCCACCGTTATATCTTCTAGGAGTGTAAATATAGGCTTTATAATTAGGAGCAGCCGAGCGTCCGATCGGAGGCATGCGTGGGCCCGCCTGGCATATAATTGATAGCCGCTAACTGCCGATAATGTTTTCTCGAAGCGCGATAAATAGAACATGTTTGTTTTGTAACATTCAATTCACTATAGACGCTGATGGACATGTTATTCCAAAGTTATTTTGTGTATTAGTAGTAGATATTTTGGTTTGAGGTTATTCAGGGATTGGCTTAATTTAACTCGTGGAGCTATTTTCGTTGGGCATTATACAGGTTCCAGATATGAGGATGATTGCCTCCGGAAAAATGTGGTGTTTTTGTGTCTTTTAGGTATGCTTATTGCATTCACCTTGTTTGTTATTTGATACAAAAAAGGTTTAGAAGGTATAGTTATCTGCTGACTGCTGCGTTGATAGATAGATATTTTTACTAAGTTTTTGGAGCTCATGGCTAGGTATACCTTGGGTAACCTTTTTTCTTATTCAATCAAATCAAATTTGCGGTCAAGTAATTTAAAGGTACTGTATCATAATGAGCGATCCAATGGAACAAATCTCAAAGAAATCCTACTTACTACACACATTCTAGGCCATTTCACTTTGGTTTAGAGGTTGAGCGACTGGGCGGTTCGAGTCTCGTCTGGGAAAATTGACAATTTGTAAGTGCCCCCGTAGGCCTATACGAAATAAACGATTTGACTTTGACTTTGAGTGTCTGGCGATATTGATTTAATTTATGATTTTCCAACGTTAACGCTAGGGGCGCTGCTGTGAATTGTATGGGCAGATTCGATCTTTGATTATCAGTAGCTATTCAATTCACACAGTCGTACAGGACCCGAGCTCTCATATCCCAATGATGCTGCGTAGATACTGCTCATACACGCTCCAATTAACCCCTAATCTAAGCTATCCAGACACTATCTCCGACCCGCACACCCGCCGCCCGCGCCGTGGAAAACTCCACCTTTGCACACGACTGCCAGATCGAAATACTTGTGTTGTTACTCAATCCACCAGAAGCGAATTCCATCAAGTAAATAGGTACGCATTACGGGAAATTAATTTTAACACCGCGCCCCACGCAAATAGCTGGGCCACACCGTACACGGTCCGAGCTACGCATTGTGTGTTGGAGATGTGGGAAAACAACTGCCTAAAGGTTATTGAAACAGTCACAGAAGAAAGGATTTACTAAAAGATTCGTTTATTGTTATTGCGCACTATTTTTGGGACTACTGCAGAGACTATCTCGAATAGATAATATTGCCGGCCTATGTTGGTGGGGATTTGAGAGTGACATTTTGAAACCTGCCTAATTTAATTTATTATATCTGCCTGTGCTAAGTATTTCATTTTATACTATTTTTGTCTTAACAATACTATTAATATTTTTAAGTGCTTCGATAAAACATAGCGGTACGTATTCTGTAGTTCTTTCAATAGGTGACGAAATAGTGTAGAAATCGGAGAGAAAATCAAAAAGAGTTGTAAGCTGTCAATAATGCCATGCTTCGTTGCCAAGAGCTATACAATACCCGTCTCTGTATACATTATCTGGGCGGCTAAACCTATTGTTTTCACAAAGCTGATTCTATTGGAAAGTGTAGGTACCTACGAAAGAAAGCTTTGATTTCATCGCAATGTTTACATGACTCAGTGGCTTGTCTTAATCGAGCACTATTGTGTATTTGTTTATATAGAGCTTAATGACTCCTAAACACCATGGTGTAGCGGTGATTCATACATTATTCGTACGCAGTCACGGGGTAGACTATCTCTACGACTACTCTACTATCTACATGTCACCCTCCTTTCCTAAGCGTATTATGCCCAAGAAGCTCTCTCTAGGTATGTCCCAGATTCAGCCCATTTTCCTAAATTGTAATGTCACATTTATCGCTCGGAAAGAATGCTTGAAATTTCCTGGACAGAATTCAGAACAACTACAAAATTGTTCTGAAACTCACAGCATCATGTCGAACGCGGGAAATTGCCCATGAGAGTACCAGCCAAATTAAGGCTTCCGCACACCTATGGCAGCATGGATGTAAGGGTCGACTTACACTTAAGTCATGCATTGAGATGAATGGCGCTGCATTTTCAAGCGAACGAATCCTGATGTAAGAAACACGACCAATGTTAAGAGTGCATAATTATTAAGGCTGCAGTGCACCATCTATGGCATATTTCACACTACAGATTCTCTATCTATCTCGATTTGACTGTATTAAAATTTAACCGTGAATAATGATTCCACGGTTAAGTTTAAGTACACGCCTTAAGAAGTTGCGTGTTTGGTAACGTAACAGTATGGTGGTCGTATTTAGGATCATATTACAAAAACAGCATTACACATAATGTGTTACCCATGACGTAACACATCAAAGGAGTTGTGCGATGACTTGCCCAATCACTGGCTTAATTCTTTTACCACAAAACACGTGCTGTATAAAGAAAAAAACGGCACGAGGCCAACCAACGGAATTACCGATTGCACTTCCGCTCATTATACTATTTTTTTTTATAAACTGTTATAAAAAAAATTAAAACATTATGATTTTACGGTCTCGTATTGGAAAAACAGATTTGATTTGAACTAATTAGGTGTGCCCATGACGAAATGTAATATAGGTATCTCAGAAGCGGTGTTATATTATATATTGCGTAACCATTTTATAGTCAGTCAAGTAACTATTTTATTGTTACGCAATATTTCAATTAATAAAACAAAACAATTTTCCCCATAGCTACCGGGCGATCCGCGGATAGATTGCAAGTGATTCCGGCGGATTTTCTGAAAACCTCCACAACTTCATAGTGGGTGAATGGGATGGATGGAAAATAGGATGAATTTGTTGATAAGATAGCTGCACTATAATGTACTGATACAAAAATTTCTGTTAAGTGTTTTTTTTTGAGCCACAACACAAATAACACATTAAATACTGATTTACCTAAGAAGTATGAGACAATTTTCTGCCTGTTCATTAAGGAAATAATTTCGTTTGAGACGCCTCAAGTCGCAGCGTCGTAGCTCAAGTATTACCATGCCATAAGGTCCTTAAGGCCTACTGCCTCGACACAAGCAGTTTTATCGCCATCAAATCAAAATATAAGGAAGCGTCGCTAGATTATCGATTAGCCTTAGGTACTTATAACCGTAGATACAATAAATAAGTCGGTAGCACAGACCGTGCATGTGGGTAGGATAACTGATTGTCACAGATCTTCCTCAATTTGCAGTCAATTTCCTGTCATCGTTGTTGTCAAGTTTTTTATAGAAATTAGGGAAAACACATCGTTTTTACACCGTATAAGGTACCTATTCCCTCATAGCAAAAAGTGGCAGGAAAACATTATCAAAACGAATGTTTTAATCTAATTTACTATTGTTCGTTTATTTAATTAATTGGAACACTCTGCCTTGAGTGTCAGAGAGAGAAGGGGGGGTCCGACTTTAGCATGGGAATCGGAAAAGTAAGTTGAGGTACCTACATTTTCATTATTGCAATATACCTAACGTTACTATGGTTCGAGAAAGCATTACATATGTTCATTACATAATTCATCGCGTACCCACTACTTGCATCCATTTGCTGATGTTTCAGATAAGTACTTTATACCTAAAAGAGTGCAATTTTTTAAAGATCTTCTTTGATTGAATTGAAGATAAATAATTGAGGAGATAAAAAAGGAAAATAATGAAAAACAACTCATAAATACTTTCAATTGCTTAGCTCAGTGGGTAGTGACCCCGCTTTCTGTGCTGCTGGTCCCGGGTTCGGCTCTGGTAGGGACAAACTTTGTGTGATTAGCACAAGTGTTTGTTACCGAGTCTATCTATATAAGTATTATACACTGAGGTCACACTCGTTCCATTGTACGATACCCATAATACAAGCGTTGCTTAGTTTGGTACCGTATAGGTGTGTTCGTCTGGCGATATTTATTTATTTAATTAAATATACTTGATGTCCCTACTAGGCAAGATAAGGTGGCAGTGATTGCAGGAAACCTGACTGAAACAGGGAAGATAATTATTATGCAATGCTCTTAACTACTTGGGTAAACCCATAGCACTATGGGAAACGGGAGTTTACTTATCTATATATTATTTTCCGCATATAACTAACTATATATTTTATTGCAGTCAGAATATAAAAAAAACATACTTACATAAAAAAGTAAGTAAGTGTTTTTAGGGTTCCATGCCGATATGGTGAAAACGCGGAACCCTTACCGGGCGGCTATAGATCAGTCGACGAATATGTATCAAGTATTAAATGTAAAATACGTGCTTAAAAATAAACCAAAGGAGGTTATCATTATAGACTATAGTTTTTAATAGCATCATTTTGTCTATGATCCTAGTCATAGATTGAATAAGGGTAGGTTACTGGCACTGCAGTCCACCCATATTAAGACTATCCACTTGTTGAAGGACACACTACCTTATGTAGGTAACTACTATATCATGAAGGTTAGGTACATAACTATTATAATATACACAAACCATAGGTTGCCTGTAGCTGTGACAAAAATAACTCACTACCTACCGGACTGCACCAATATTAACAACATGTATTGCGAAAACGCTAAACCAGAATAAAAGATTCCTATACTGATTACTTATAATACTACACACATTGAAATAAAACTCATTTTCATTTTCGTTAAATAAAATGTCGGGAACCTAAAAACATAAAATAAACGCGATAAAATCTGTAAAATTTGTTTTATTTCAATAAAAGATTCCCATATAGTTTTCCTTCGATGTAAGGCTTAGAGGGGTACAACTTTGAGCCTTTTGCGAGATAAACGACCCGATGCGCACAGTTGGTCGTGACCCTGTTTTCTGTGCCGAAGGTTCCAGGTTCCAGTCCCAGCAGGTAAAAACTTTGTGTGATGAGCGCCAATGTTTGTACGCGATTCATGGATTATGGATCTAGATGGGATCGCCTCCCGTCCATTGTAAAGTACACATAATATGTAGATTTACAAGCGTTGCTAATTAGTAACCTTAGAGTGTGTTCGTCTGGCGATTGTTTTATTTTATTAAACCCCAACCCGCCAGCACCCAAATTTATAAAAGTTTTAATCAATTAACAAAAGCTTAAAGATATTTTTGCGAGCGAAAATTGGTTTACAATGCAATTATAAATAGATAAATGCTTTCTAAAAATTTGCAGATTAATCATGGTTGAATTATTGAAAACTTTGCATGTCTGTGTAGGGTTTTTATTCCATAACAAACGAACCCCGTTTCAACGCATTTATTTAAATTTTATAACTGGTACCAAAATATTTCTTATCTACGTAAGACGGACATCAGTTCTGATGTTTCTAAAATATACGCATCGTAGTAACATGAATTTCAGATTGTTATTGGTCTGAGGATGAGCGCATGTTATATCTTTGCGTGTCCACCATAGTTGAGCTTATAAAAGTGATAAGAAGTTAAGCCCAGCTACAAACATGTATGTGAAAATATTTCCAATCACTTGAATGATAAACCCAGGTGATATACATATACCCCCTGCCCGCTCTACTTTGACTCTGAAAAGGTTGAACCTACATAAATCTTTATCGGATGTTTTATTTTGTTTTGATCTTCTTTTCTTTATCATTGATCATTACATACCCTTCGCAGAGTAGGCGTGGCTGTCATGTCAAGATTGATGTAAAACACTAGCCATGGTGGCCTTAATTTGGTGAGTCCATCTCATGGGTAATCTGAGGTAAACACTCCTATTGAAATCAGGCGTCTCGCATCACACCACACAAATCGTCCTTTACCCCTGCGCACTTTAAAACATGTTCGTTTGAATGGAACAGTTATGGGGTCATAGCAACCGCAAGGAAGAGTTGTAAAGTGACCCTGTCGCAGGCTGTAGAGTATATGCCTACTATATAAAGGTCTGTTAACATATAGTCGTTATTCGTTACCCATATAAGGTAGGCCTCATCGTGCTGCGTCAATTTGACGCAGAACGTTAATGTAAGGCACTATTTACAAATTAGGCACGATTTGGCACACGATCCATGGAGCTGATCGCTAGGGTCTCCACTTCCTACCAAATGGTCCAATAGGCATGCTGGCTAGTAAAATTGGTAAAGACCCCACGGATTGGCCCTACCTATTATGAGTGCCATTTTTGTCAATAGCTGACGTTGGCTAAGGATCGACGTCAAAATATTTTTTTAATAAAAGGAGAAACAAATAAAGTAGCATAATGTAAAAAATATAAATTATCATTTATTTAAGTACTTCATAAAATTAAACTAATTAAATAATTACACTAATCATGTCTATCATTTAGCTTTTAAAGCTTGAGTACCTACCTCTGTCTAGTAAAATAAATTATGATGGAAATAAATAAAAAAAAAAAACCTATGAGATTCTATGCCTTTGGCACATTCATAGACTAGGTCCCTATACCGTTAAGCTTACTAAAATCGACAAAAAATATTCATCATACTTACTAATAATTTCGAAAATACTTAAAAAAGAGAGCGCAATAATTATTTACAATGTCAAAGAAACATTTGACTAGAAAGCGAATACTTTAACATAATTACTTTAAGTACTTTATGAGTTTCCTAAAATGATACTTATTAATGGAATAACTACTATCACAATTAAGGAATAGCGCGAATATTCTACTCGTCATTATCCTAAAATACACTTAATAATCATTAATACAGTTTCACGCGTGGCTATCCACCAACATGCTTATTTACAAATTAAACATAATAATACTTAAGTAGGAAAAGGAAAGTACAAAAGACCAAAAATATAAAAAAAATACTTGGAATAAATTAGCGAGGACTATTCACAGCACCTTTTGGCCCCATTTCACCTTAATAATTAATTATAATAAATTACTTAAGTCTATAATACTGTCAAATTATCAACTAGAGACTAAAGGACACTTGACTCAGTCGTATTAAACTTAGGCTCACTTACAATACGTTTTATCTCAAATTAACATTCAAAATTTTCTATGAATCACATGCGTCGTATCGACGGGTCCATACAATCTTGTAATCACGCATAAATCACGTGTACCGAGCATCCCATCAAATTGTCTAAGTCTTCATGTCACAACGCGGAACTATCTTCTAGGAATATAATATTGTAACCACCTTGAATCACTGCTGAACTCAGCTGTTTAGACTCTCCTCCGAACTTCGCAGGCGCATTTAGATCGATTCCACCTCATATTCTGGTTCCGCTGTAACAAAAGACAGCCACATTGCAAAGTTTGTCCGGAAAACCTTTCGATTTTCTCTAACAAAATAAACTATTCAAATGACTAGAGTGAAATTGAGATTATACTCCCAAGATTCTGCCAATACCGGTAAATTAACTACATTAATTGATTTGGTATAATGTTTTAAAGTTTCAAGATTACTAAAGGAACCTTAAATCAAACCTATTTGCATTTCAATTAAGAACTGTTTGATTGGCGATTTCTAAAATGTAACTATTATTTATGAAATGCTAATGTTTTTCCGAGCTACAGACACATAAAAAAAATATTTGATGCACATCGACAAGCGAAAGATTGAAAGACAATGGATGTCAGACCTGGCACAGCGACACGAGTCCGGCGGCAAGCGTGAGTTTGCTTTCATCTGGTCAATATCTCGACCACCGTCATGAAAACACCTTATGATACACTGAATGAAGGATACAACATCGAGAAAGGAAAAAAGCGAATGTTAACAGCGCAAGTGATAGAAGACTAAGTGCCGACGCTTTTTCATGCGCGTGCGCTGGTCCGAAACGTTAGTGCTCACAGACATCCATTATCTTTACCAACCTTTCTGAGGCAACTCCTCCTCTCCTCCAGGTCGGGACATTGACAGGAGCACTTACGAGGATTGTACACCCTCGGGGCGGCGCACACCTCCGGCGAGAGCGCGCAGCAGCCGCAGCTGACGTGCTCCTCTATAGGGTACGTCGCGCACGTCTCCTTGTTAGTCTTCAGGTTGTATATTCGTATCTGTAGATAATGGTATTATTATTATACACTGTACAAACATACATGACGATCGGCTTAGTCATGTTAGAGGCGGATCAGTTATATCATCATTATCATCGAAGACAACCGAGTTGTGCAATCTCTCAAATATACAAACTATGTCAAGGAACAACTCAGAATAGACAGCAGATAATGAGATTTATAAATATTTTCATCAATCTACAATGGAATAACATAATATTTTATATTAGAAAAAATATTTGTATTGCTTTTGTAAATGGTAGAAAATATTCAATGAATTTGGTGGATAAAGTTGATGGAGATAATCCCATTATTTTGGTGAATAGTACGTACCGGTATGTGCTTGGTGGCGGTCTCGGTGGGCACGCAGGTGCCCTCGTTGACGTACTCGCAGAGGCCAACGCATCTCTTGACCCACACGGCGCGAGGGCTCACCTGGGGAAACACGCTCACGTCAGCTTCGACCGCACAATGTAACATGCGGATTTTCTCACGCGACTGTTAATGACTCTATGTTTTGTGACCACGAACCGCTTACGGATATAGAACGCAATTTGAATTCACAAATATTTGATCGGGCCGATTATTTGTTCGTTAATTATGCAAATATTAAAAACAAATCTCCTGGGAATTTTTGATGCAGGTATCGATCCATTAATGGGATTAATAACCCGATGTTTGCGACGGTTGGGTCAGTTGAGATACGAGCCCAAAAAGGGATTGAAGATGGAAGCAAATACACTGGAATCGGTCGTCTCATAATAAAATGTAATGGAACGTTGACAACTGAATCAAGTGGTTATCAAACAATTATTTAAATTATAGTACCGTACCTACATGATGAATAAGTAACCGGTTATGATGATCTAGATTAAAGATAATACAATTACCTGTTCGTGCGCTGAATTTAGCTTCAAATATTCAAAGACTTCTTTAGGCTCTCCGCATTTGGACTTTTCTATAATACTGTCACGCTCGCGAGCAATCTCACCGGAGCATGCCACTGGGAACAAACATTACCCATTAGAAAAGTGTCACACGCAATGATCGTCGTTTGAGACGACTAGAGCAATTGTTGCATCATTGTCGAAGGCTGTATATTCACCTTTCCTCGGCACCGGTATGATATAATCCTGTGTCCCCTTCGGGAACTTAGGGTGGTGCTTGTGGGCGACCACCACGCTCAGCACGAGACACAATACAATTTTCATCATCATTATCACTGTACACTGTAATTATCACTTCAATCACGATATTTGTCACTGCGTTATCGCCGGGGTTCAGCACGAGTTCACTGGGTGCTGTCACAACACTGCGTGTTTCTCCTTGGACGGTCTGTTGGAGTGTGGTGTCGACCGCGGCGGTTTTCTGTTATAAAGCCCAACCTGACTCAACACGTGTGGGTCTCGCCGCGGCGCGGTGGGCTTGCCGGCACGGCCGTTACGTCACACCTCCGCTCTCGTCGTCACTGACAATACTGTTTGCACAGCTGATAATACGTCACGGCTACATGAACGACACCTTAACTGATTAAGGAAATGCGGTACACTGTTTTGGGGAATCAGGCGCCACCGCTCTCTCGGTTCCGTTGTTAGTCATTGCGCAATGCATGTACATTTTGGTAACCTGCACTTTTTCAGTTTTGATTAATAGTTTGTAATATTGAACTTTGTTTGAATGTTGCTAATTATTATTTTATTTTGTTCACTTAATTATTATCTGATATTAGGAAACAGATTTTTGAACACCAACCTCTTCTAATAGGTCTGTCTTGAAACTCATATGGACACACTGCCAGGCCTAGGTGTGACAGAGAATGAAACCTTTTTTTTTTGTTGACGGAGGGGAAATCTTCGATAGATACCCGGCCTCTGTGTGGGAGAGGGCCGGGTTATGTGGGATTCCTACCCACTAAAACCCCCCCGGTGGCCGCCTTCGACACATGTTGGAGGGGCTCCGGGATCTCCAAACGGAACGCACCGGTGCCCCTCTTGTGCCTCGTCCCCTTATGGGGGCCCGTCTCGGGGGAGCAGATGTTTGCTCCCCCTGCGCCCTCGCTGCGCACGGCGGCGGGGAGCCACGCCCGCCGCCGTCCTCCTCAGGAGTCGTCATCGTCACCCGACGTCCGGGGCCCACACCCCAGTCGTCCTCGACCGCGAGGGTAGCCCGTTATTTAAGGCCCTGGACATCAGGGCCGAGAGAATGAAACCTAGGACCTTAACTGAAGAGCTCATTACTTAAACCAACATACAGGAACCAAGTCGGTATGTGTAATTGCTCAATTATAACATACCTACTTTGGTTAAATATCAAAAGAAAATTCAAGAAACCGCACAATTATTTGAGTATTATTTGAATATTTGTGTTATCAGATAAGATTTATTTTATGGCAGTCACGGGTAATCACGTCGCCGTCATTCAAGTCGGTATATATATTTTTTGGCATATCTTACTTGATAAGATACAGCATACTATAATTGTACCAAAGTAGTGTTTCTCGATAACTAAATTAAAATGGGACCCTTGCATTCCATATGATGCGCTAACTTTATTGAAAGAGCCGATAGCAAGACGTTAGGGCTCAACCAATTTAATTTTATCCTTCCAAAGATGAAGGTCATTAATTCTGCTTTTATAATGAGTCAAAATCCCTTTTGCCTTCCCTTTTCCTTATAGTAAGGATTTTAGATAGAAAAAAATCGTTAATTAATGCCCCTGATAGCCATTCCCATTTCAAACACTCGATACTTACACGACACTTCTTCTTATTCTTACAGCAGTGTCAGCCCACTGCTGGGTATAGGCCTCTCTTCTGTCACACCAGTCTACCTATTAAACTACTTGGTCTAAGTCAATAAGGCCTGATTATGTGTAAATTAGGTCATTATTTAATCACTCATTGCAATAATTCGTTTGTTGATAGGCATCATCATCCAAGTTGGTAATTGAGGTACCTCTTTACCTACACAGATAATATTTGGTATTGAGTCTTTTGTTTATATTGCGAAGCGTTTCAGGAATATCTCGAGTTGCTAGATATACTATAGAACTTACGTAAACGTAGTAGTACAAACGTTGTACTTATTTAGGGTTACAACTATAAGGTACCTTTTCCACTTCTAAGAAGAGAAGACTATGCCCGTTTACATCGAAACGCTTGCGATGCATAAACTTTCCATTTTCCTAGAGTTGATTCAAATCAAACCAATTAACTCGGAAGAATAGTCCACGCCTAACACGCTAAACATTCATACCTCGAAATGAATTATGAAAAGTAATTTTTTTATTGGAAAATTCTGAGAATGGGCGCCACACGTCATTCTTGAACACAGGCGTGACGTCACGCGGTGATGGGGGGGAATGGTACCCGCCCCGACCTAAATCCGCGGTACGGCCATTGTTAACACACGCGTGTTAATGGTACAAATCACGGGTGACCGCATGAGGAGCGAAGTTAACTGTTGGGGTTTACTTAACTTACTAGCTCTGAGATTTGCGGTCTTTTTTCGGATCAATAGCACAACATACTGTATAGGTTCTGGATTCGATCCCCAAAATGGCCTATTAAACATTGACGTTCGTCTACTCCGACAGACTTTAGTTTAGTTTGAGCTTTGAGGGGCTAATAAAAATATTAGTAATATGTGTATCGCACATTTCAAGAAACCTAAAAAATAACTGACCCGTTAGAGCGTTCTCGCGGCAGATATATGGATACTCAGAAGACGAATAACAATAAGATGGATACTCGTATAAATACATTATGTTAGCTGCCATGTCCATATTATTATCAACATATAATTATCCCAATTCTTTACTAATGTCTCAGATAATGAGGTCCGTTTGTGGTCGATCTTACCACTTATCAATTCCTTATTAAAAATAATTAATTAAGTAAGTATAGATTATGTAAACAAAACGTAAGTAACTCTAAAAAATGTAGAATGGAATGTACAATTACATGTGATATGGAACGGAATACTTTGATAATTTTCTCGACAACTTCTAGCACGTTCTTTCAGAGCCATTCTCCATAACTGAATCAAATATTCGATATGACTAAGCAACCGAATGATTCGATTTGACCACTCGCTGTTTTTACATAGTACCTTTCAAATAATAACTGAATCGGTCAATAATACAAGACTTGTGTTGTGACTTGGTCTGATGACCCAGTAACCACAATAAATTTGTCCCAGTTCGTATATTATGTTTGACGCTAGCGCCTCTACTTCGGCCGGTGGAAACTTGCCACGGTAAGCTCTATGCGTGAACTGTGACGTCATAATAACCGTAGCTTTTACATGTAATGTCGACAATTCCATTAAAACGTTCAGCTCCCTTGATGTTCTACAATTGAGAACTGGATTCTGCTTTTTTTCTTTTTGTTGTCTTAAATCACTCGTGAATAATCAAAGTCTACCACCGGTACCGATTGTTGATTCCACTATTTCAGTATTGTATACACACTTAAGTTTCATTCATTATTAATAATATGTAACTCATAAAACTATGACGTATGCAGATATGATAAAACTTTGAAACCCTTATTTTAAAAGTTCCCTTTACCAACGTGTAGTTTGGTTCAACAACTGCACTTAACGTGTTAAACCCAAAGCATTTTCCGTGCGGAAAAATATTTCATAACTCCAATTAATAAGCTAGCTATGTACTTGGTTTTGATTGTATAAATATTTATGAGTATCTGGATTTGATAAGAAATGTATCTATTTATTCTTATATAAGTTTAAAATATTTTATTATATACAATAATTACAAAGAAAATAACTTAAATATTTACAAAAAGTGTAAAATATTTGGCCCATGCGGTAGCGTGCTCAAGATGCTGGCCGCATTTTCTCGCTGAATAGCCAAAGCTACTCGGTGAGTGTGGAAATGCCCAGCCCTTGGGTCGCCGGTTGCGTCGACGAAGCTTTCAAGTTTCGCTAAAATATCAATAACCCATTAAATTAATCGAACAAATACACAAAGGAATTTTCACCCATGGTTGTCTGTATGTAGGCCGTACCATGCATGCACATAATATGTGTTTTGAATGACGCAAAGGTGTCGTCATCGCGGAAATTAAACTGATTTCTACAGCCCCTAATGAAGTGAATCCTTAAAATGTATGCAAATATTTTTAGGCAACTGCTGTAAGAGCTATGGTACGCTTTTTCTGTCTTATTGTGTCATGTCCTTATCGACCTTATGAATACCACAAAACATAATATGGCATGTATATATTTCAATAGTAAACACATTTATTTAAGAAGGTATATTATTGTAAATCAACACACTACCTCACAGGGTCCTAAATTAAGAAACTTGTGTTATGGTTACCGTATTGATTAGGAGCGATTCCATTTTACCCAATCTTAGAGCTAATAAGTAAAAGACCATTACATTCAATCAATCTGGCTACCTATGACTATAATCATCAAAAAGCTGCGTTATTCTTTGACTTATCTTGTCACTAATAAGCTCATCGTTATCATCATGACATTACCTCGTATCATTTGTTAAATAAACATAAAATACAGTGCCTAATGATACCTTTAAATACTTACCTAAATAAATTGTCAAATAGATATTTCTGAAACTGAGATAATTAAGTATTAAACTCTGTTGCAAGTTTCCCTTAGCATGATTTTATTATGCATTCATTTCCTCTTGTAATTATCAAAAACCTGAATGCTTCTGTTGACGAATTACACTAGGCAGGTATTTTCCCTTTTCCAAATAATTTTCGTCATTGTAAAACACGAAATAGGAAAGTAACGCAACTTGCGTGGACAGATAATAATCTTCTAGTGCCTACGTATGGAAAAACCTCGGAAAATTGTCCTTAACACGTTGAGTGCGGTGCCATTTTCAGAGGACTTTCAGCCAGTGCGGTAGAGACCTATTCGACCTCATAACCGAGCTTCACTGTAGTGCGTATGAGACCTAATCCATCTCCTAAAATAAGGTATTTTAAAAAAACTCATATCTTTATCAAAAAATAAGATACAATCTATGTTCTTTCTGTAAATAATAGAGAATTAACTGTTCTATCTCAAGTTTGCTACGCATGGGGATATGAAAAGTGGGTTATGAGATATAACGAAAAAAAAATTAGGTATCCATTGAATCTCGCATCGCAACTAAAGATAGATCCGTTTGGGTTGTGACTAGTAATGGGATTAAACTAAAACCCCAGTTATCGATAGCTAAACTTTTTATGAAGTAATCATTTAAACATAGTAATATTGATTTCTTATATTTACGCGAATACTACACATTGAAATAAAACTAATCTTATGGATTTTATCGTGTTTATTATTTGTTTTTTACGCTCCCGTCGTTTCGGCTGTTTTACAGCAACCATGGTCACGGGAGGACTGACCATGGTGACTGTCCTTCCGTGAATGATGAATTATGATAATCCATAAAATTAGTTTTATTTCAATAAACATAGTGACCTAAAATATATTTAAGAAAAATGTTCCTCATTGAAGCATGGTAAACACATTTTTTGATCGCATTGCACACATAGTTGTAGATACACACACACACACATACACATATTTATTCGTTTGGCTGTTTTGGATGCATCTGTGCTACTATATGTAAGCCGTAATTTACTGTGACAGCCTGTGCAACGACTTTTTTTGCTACCACGCTGACAAAATATAAGAGCGTATTTTTTTTACATGGAGTGCGCAGGTACACATTATCGACATTTGAACAACACTAAGCGCGAGCTAACGGCGCCCGCGCCGCCCGCGCTCCGCTCCTTGCGTCTATGACGCCTGTGTTTTAGGAGGTCCGAAAGATCTCTTCACGCAACAGATGTATATTATTACAACTCAGTGCGTTAGAGACCTCATCCATCTCCTATTTTTTTTATTACATTATTGAATCAAACTCGCAGCGGGAAGTAGGTATGTATATTTGTCTCTGTCAAACACATAGAAATAAAGAAGTTACGACCTCCCGCACAGAGGTGGAGAACACGATTTTCGGCGCCGCACCAGCTGAAAGTCACGTTAGAGTTCTTTTAGACCTCCTAACGCAGTCAACGTGTTAATACTTTGTTATATCACATTGGTGGACTTTGAGGTTATCTGGGTCTAGACGTGTTGGGAATAAGTTGAAGTATTTTAATAAATGTTTATATTTAGACCACGTTTTTATATATGAATGAGGTAAATCTGGGCTTAGCTTATCATTAGCTGACGTTCTTTACGAAAAATGTGGAAACCGTTGTGTACGAATCGGTTACAGGTTTTCAGAGAAGTTTTTAAGTTACTTTCAAACAGAACTTAATATGCAAGGTAATGAAGGTCACTGTATAAAGTGCATAAAAATCACATGTTTCTTCTCATTCACTTAGAATTCTGTGCGTATACAGTACCCACAGCCATCTTAATTAAACTCCACTTTATTCACAAATAAATGTCAATAAAATTATCACAAAGATTAATTGCCTCGACAGCATGGTCCACAGGTGACTATAGGGCTGGTTCTTTCCTCGCCCAAAAATGCAGCAGTGAGGAAATGTAGCTGGCATTCCACGGGGACAGATCTTTATGACAAGCAAAAAATAATTCTTATAAATTAAAGTCAAGTCTTAAGATGGCGTAGCACTAAAAAGTTGTGAGATCTTCTAGTCCACCAGTAACCAAGTCCGAGGCTAAGTATTTACAGCATATGTTGAGAAGATATTTACAGTAACTGCTAAAACAATACATGATGATCTGGATCATCTGCTTTTACGGCGCTGTCGGAGGAAAGCTTGCGCTTACCAGCATAATGAGAAAGCAATGTCAATCATACAATATATTTATGATTTATAAATATATTATATAATAAATATTCTTTAATAAGACCAGCTCTTTTTAATGTTCCAATGTTGGGCACGGACCTCCCATCAATGCGAGAGGGATACGGCTATAGTCCACCACGCAGACCCAGTGCGGGTTGGCGGAACTTCACACGTCTTTCGAGGGGTTCTCTCAGACATGCAGGTTTCCTTACGATATTTTCCATCATCATTTAGCAAATTATAATCATGGTTGAAAAGAGATTAACACATGAAATCCAATAATCCCAGGGGTCGAGCCAGGTTTTGAACTTGCGATCCTGGTAACCGAAGCAAGCGTTCCACCAACGTGGCTATCACCTCGTTTTATTATATGGTACCTATCCTATATTTTTATTATATTCTATACCCATTGCTGAGTTATATAGTACCTATGTACCCTTGTTTTAGTATAATACTCGGTGCATTCATTAGCAGATTGCAGGCTATGGACCTTATCACATGGCGGGGTAACTGGCGCACCGCTGGTGACCTCGCCGTTACTCTTAAAATATATAACTAGTTTTTGCATCCGCGTGGACCCACTTTTTATGTGATTGAGTTCAATGTCAATGCACGTAGAATATGAAAATGAGAGCTAAGTAATGAGAGTCCATTTCCACGCAACGCATTGAAAGAAATTACACATACATTACGTAGGTACTACACCGACGGTTTTTTTCTTTTTGACGGTATATGTTAAATTTTCATACTCAAAAAACTTGTAAGTATTCTTATTTGTAAGTAAGTTCTAAGCTTATTATGCTTGTAAGTTTCAAAAATTACAGAATGGACTGCTATGGATACTTTATTTTAATTTTGAACAGAAGTTATTTTACAGTTTTTGTCGCGTATTTTTACATTGAGACAAAACTTATTTTACAGCATTGCAATTGTTATTGCATTGCAATTGGCTCTATATGGAAATGTAAACTTCCCTCTATCGGTACATTGAGGTAAAGTACTAGACAAGTTGACGAGATAAGGGGTACTTTACGCAAACGTCAACTTTTCTAGTAAAACGGTAAACACTAGCGTATTATGACGTCAAGGGGCAATGTCATAGTGTTGCAATAGTGCACGGGTAAAGTGTTACGATGCGTGTGCCTACTGTGAGGTAAACGAACGTTGAGAAAAACCACCGAACTAGGAGATTAAGTACCTTCTGTGGGTAGATTGTTTACCTGCTAGCGTAGCTCCTCTTATATATCTGTGCGTAGCTCAGACGAAGAAATCATATAGACGGAGTGCCGAGCAAGCCGAACAAGCTATTGTAGCACAGAAAACCATGCCGATTTGTGTAGTACACGTATATATTGGCGTGTACTACACAAATGGGCTGGGTTTTCTGTGCTTCAATATACGGGCTCATTCAGAGAGGGTATATTATGCCCAGAACATGGGGCTCTTAAGCGCATTTGTGGTGAAAAATATATTGTTGGCAATAAAACGATAATTGTGTGATTTATGGACAACAATTTTTTTTTTCATTAGACTTCCGAAATCTGACTTCGTTTAATTATTACTAATACGCTAAATAATCGCAAATTCTAGGCTAAGCATATTTTCTGAATCACCTGTATTGTTCTCAACACTCCATCTAAATTATTTCTTCGTCCGAGGCTACTTCAAGTAAATATGTCCCTAAGACAAGTTATTTACAAAACAAGTACTTATATATTATGACGACATTTTTATAGGGGTTTTAACGTCGGCCGGTCGACTGGGTAAATTTCAGAGATAATATTAACGGCAATTGCTTTGCTTTGGGTATGACTGGGATCGCTCCCAGTACAGCTTGGCTTAGTTTGGGACCATATAGTTGACGTGTGTTTATCTCGGGCCGATTTTTATGATCTTTGTTTTTTTTAAATTTGAAATAAAACTTATTTTACAGATTTTATCGCGTTTATTTTATGTTCCCATATTGATTTCTTATATTTACGCGAATACTACACATGGAAATAAAACTTATTATACAGATTTTTATTTAATTTGCCTTCGTCCCGAACAGTAGAATAACTATGATATAACATTGGAAATTTTTACATAAAATAACAATAAAGATAATTTCTTTTCCCATTCATTTGTTTCTGAGGCGTTACGTAGTTCGCCGGGACAGCTACAGTTAAAAATAATTCATTCAAATCATAATTTTTACACTCCTTTCTAAGGAAAAAGAATACGGACTTCACTATATGACGTAACATAACCATAACATTACCTTCCGAATTACCTTTTACAATTACAATAGGTAGCTCGTAACATGTAACTGTTCTAGGAACAATTCTTGCTGCCATCAGGCTGACATGCCTTGTGCCTGGCACATACATCACCTTGGCGTGATGAATGATAGCAATGGCCATGAATAATCTAATTAGTTTAGGCCTAAGAAACCACTTCAGGCTAGTTTGTTGAAAATTCCTGTATGTAAGTAGGGATGGTGATTTTTTTATTGATATTATTTTTAAATGTATGCTTAATAAACCACTACAAAATTAAATAATTTATTGAATTATCTATAAACAATGAATAAGAAAGAAAAATAAGTTTCCGATTTAAAAAGAGTTTTGAAATCACCGCTATAAGAGGTGCAACAGAACTTTTACTAAACTTCATCCTTAGTTAATACAAATTTGTACTCGTGTATTATATAAAAATAGACTACAACGTCGGGAACGTAAAATAGAAATAAAATCGCGATAAAATCCTTAAAATTTAGTTTCATTTCAAAATAGACTACATTTTAATCATAGTAATTTTAACCTTATTCTCGTCGCTTTTGGGTTTTTCCAAAATTCATGCAATGTGTGAATCATATCTGTAATTGACAATGATTACAAGTAGATCATTGTAATTATTCTTATCAATTAAAATCAGTAAAAATATCATCATGAGTACCATATTTGTGAAATTTAAATAGTTTTTACGTTACTAATGAACGACATTCGCCAAATGTCGCAACCGACATGTAGGTCTGTCGGTGATAACTGTTCACACTAAATGTCTCGAGAGCTCTGGTAGAGCAGCGACACTTACGGCAGTATTTTAAAATGCTCCTCTGTAGTTGTTTAGTTTAAAATCGGACGTCGGCATGTCGGTTATGAAATGCGTATTGACTTATGCTGAGCGCGGTAGCCTCTTTCCCGAGGTAGCTTAAGCGTTTACCTCGTAAATCCACGGATCGACTGAGCTAGGCAAAGCAGCCTAAAGAGGTGGCTCGGTTTATTCAGTACATGGCTAATTATGTATGTTTCTGTAGATTCGAGCCATTTGTATCCAGAATATTTTGCCCATACTCCCAGTTGCCAGTCTCAAATGAATAGTCCAGGATTATACAAATCGACGATTTTTATAATCTCCGTTTGTTGCTGTACGACTGATCGGTTTGTCTAGCTACAAGATTTATCATTATTTATAACGATTAATGATGGATGCCGGGCGTGTGAGTAATCTAGCGGATTATTCAAATATTTCAGCGGTTACCGGCGACTTAATTTAGGTTTGTAATATAAACAGAAGCGTTCCTACGAAATTCCCACGCTACAAGCGGCATAACGCACGCCCGGGGCAGCGCGGTGCTTTCTTGTGGTACGGTCAAATATCTGTTGAATAACTTAGATTGGTATTAAATGTGTTTCTTTATAGCAATATTCGGACATAATAGGCTCTGCTGCTCTACATTTTGGTGAATATACTATTGACAGTTGAAAATATGTTATCTAGAGGTCCGTTTGACACACCGCGTTGGTCCGTAGGAGCACAGTGTTAGCCCGAAAGCTGACAATCGTTGTCTAGCTAGGGATATGAAGGGGAATAATAACTTCAGAGTGACGAAGTAATCTTTGAAAATGCAACGAAAAGATAATACCGGTTCAATGAATTTTATTCCATGATGCACCGTTTGAAAGGCGTCGATCTGAGATTAGCTTCGATAGAGATCCGTTTTGTGATACAACTTCAAAAATATTTGACATAGCGGTAGGTACAGGATGTGGTTCAGTGGCTTTTGGGCGATGTCTTCATTTTTTAAAAATAACAGTTACCTAACGCCAGGATCCGATTTTACTTAATCCCTATTAATAGATATATACGTGTGATTAAAGTCTCTAATTTATTAGTCTATGATGTCATTCTGGACTCATTTTTGATCAATCGCAGTGACATCATATTGTAGGTTAAAAAAAAATAAAAAAAACGATAACTGTTCGTTTTTTTGCTGATGTAAACACTGTACATACCCTACCATGAGTTGATTTAACAATAAGAAATAAGCGTATTGATGGGATCAATATTCTCCGAGAGTTTAGCGCATCATACTTACTAGGATGTATAACTACAGATGCTTCTCGCTTGTATAGATAGGTAGGAGCAGGTAAGTATCATAATTACTAGACAGTTTTTTCTTTAAATATTTGATAACTGATGATGCTAAGCCGTGAGTCAAAGCTAACATTATTGTATTATTTTTGTTTGAACAATAAATATTATCATGTTAACGCCTCTTTGTGCTTCTTGAGAATCCGGTCAAATGACAACATTATCTGTGACGAGAGCGTTGTCGCGTTTGATTAGATGCGCACGATATTTGATTAATCTTATCATTGGAGCATATTCTACTGTTGCGCGCCTCTGCAACGCTGTGTTTGACTAGTATCTTTTGGATAATCCTCTACAGTAATTGCGACCAATACTCGAAGAACCAAGCGTCACCGATAAACGATATATCCCTACGCTTTTATTTTTGAGAGAGCAGCATTTAATTTAGGGTTTCGCATTCCGATCCGGTTGTAGAGTTAACGAAAAAATGTAATGACAATTTGTAAGTGCCCCCGTAGGCCTATACGAAATAAATGATTTGACTTTGACTTTGACTTCGGATTTTCTTAAAGGTAAATTTGTTTTGTTAATTGTTAATTTGTTGTTGCTTTTTTATCCTCCAAATGGATACAGGATCATCCCTGTGCAAAGGGTCATCCCTGTGCATTTTGTTTTTGCAAGCATAAATAATGCAGAGTTTTGGTGTTTAATTCGTTACCCACATCGTATACATAAGACTAGGTTTAAACGTAGAGATGTAGAACGTGATTATTAATCCCAAGAAACTGATATCAATCCGATATTGGCGAGATATCTCGTCTTTCAAATCAAATAACTACTCAACCGTAATTACCGTTTATTTACCAATTGCTTAGCGAATATTCTAATAATAGATAACTACGTATTTTCTAATCCGTTAATGAGTCAGTAAGAATTGATTCCGTTATTTTTAAGGAACTAGTGTCCAAAATATTCGATTATTCATAAACAAGTGCAATATGGGATTTCCTTTCGCGTCGCTACTAAATGGAATTGATCGCATGTCACATGCTGATAATACTTACTTGGATCATAGATTAAAAATATGAAGGAGACGGCAGACCAGGCTTAAGAACCAAACTACAAACGTACCGTACTTTTTTCTGCAAATTCTTTTGGGAGAACTCAACAACTCAACTCAAGAACTCGTGAAACAGCAAGTAATGTTGGTATATACATACAATATACTAAGGAAAAATCTACATACAACCATTAGTTTTATACAACGCTTAAATATATTTGGACAAATATTATTGCTCATAGGGCTTTGGCAGAGGTTACAGCTTGGGTAGCTAAGTCCATACTTGGCTTTCCAAGGCGTACCCTCTGCCAACACATGGATGTCTCAGGCTACAAAGGTAATTAAATAAAACAGTATAACATCTACTTATATTACATATTCTACGGCACGAGACATTTCAAATGAGTCAGTTTCGTAGAAAGGTCACCTCAAGTTTCGGCAATGCTATCCACATTCAGATCTCAGATAGGGCTTGCTTGACTCACTAAAATATTAATGAGTATTTTCACCTCACAATTCTAATCGGATCACGCGGCATGCTGCTGATTTGATATTGTTATAGTTTACGGGTATGACTCTATTATGATACTTTTGATATATCTTAAAGTAATTTAGATTTCGCATCGATGCGGGAGTTTAATAAAAATCTCTATTCTTGTTCCTATATCAGCTACGTTATTCACATAATACCTCAATCGTAGTTTAGCATCTTTATACTTACGTACCATATTATGACATTAATCTCTTAGATTAAACCATTCATCGGATCCTGAATTTTACCTCTCGGGTCAACCCTAACCTAAAAATACTAATGCATTATAGAGTTCGAAGAAATTAGGCAATACACTCCTTCCTAAATGATATTAAAAGTTCAGATAATGTCAGGGCTATTTTAGTAAAAGGCATTACTCACAGTGTAGTACGCATTTACAGTTACAGCTTACTTACAGTGGCGAAGGGTGATATTCGCATAAGGAAAGCTGCAGAAAAATCCATTCCTGCGAGTGTACAAAAAACATAAAAAATGCATTATACTCAACGTAGTCAATGTTCTAGATCGCTCATTAAAAATATACCTACATTAATATTTTATTCTGATGAATTCAACCAAGATTCTGGTTAGAATCAGTATCAGATTTTTTGTACTCATGTAAACCATTAAGTACAGTAATTATGAGTCGTCAATGGCATTTCTATTGATAAGAACAGGCGAAAAACTCCATGCTTGCTCTTTGTAAAAAGATCACATTAAATTTTTGAGCCGTATATTATTTTGAGTATGTGAGAACATTGTAGGAACGACTAGACAGGCTTGAGGAGCTGGTTAAAATAGTACGAACTCTAAAGTATATAATTACAAGTGAATGACTACAAGGTTCCCACATTTTCACACACAGTTAGTTTCTACAAAACAACACATAGTTTTGAACATAATTATATTTATTTAAAACAGTTTACTAATGTATATTATCTGCAGACATAAGACACTCAATTTAAGGCCAAAGTTACTCTACCTTACTCCATATCTTAGCAATTAGCACGCGCCGCCCCATTGCAATAACGACCTAGGTGACATGCGTTTACCACTTCCCAGAGTTTCCTTCCTTCATTTCGCAGATGATAATTATAAATAACATAAATGTTTTTATACATACTTATCATTCTGTTCATTGTCATTGAGTTGAGTAGGAGCATTTTTAAAGTAAAGATTCATCTAATAATGGGTGACCTTGCAACATGCTATTGATGAAGAAATTTCTTCAAATTCATTTTCCAGTTCAGTATGCAGTTACACCTATTAATATGGTGATATATTTTGTACCACCTATGATATATTTTGTATAGTAGTCTTATGAAAAACACCATTATTAGTGCAAAAAGATATAAGTAACAGAAGTTATCTAAGACTTACGAAAGAACCTAGGTATAATGCATATTTTTATGAGACTCTTGAACGTTTATGGCCTTTGTAAAATCGACTTTACGATCACATACTTGAACGTCTTTAGTTAAAAATGTAGAGTGGTAATGGTGAGTATTCGTGATTCTCGACATGTCGCGTTGCTCTCGTTTTTATTTTCGTCATGTCATGGCGAGGCCAATAAGTTTAGATGAGTGATTCACAGTGTCTTCGACATGTTTTTCATGATACGTCATCGTTGACAAGTTTCTAAACGTTCGAAGGTTCATTCGCACCTAATTTGTAACCTATCCTGCTTGTATTGTGTAACCATTGTAGAGTTTCAATGAATGCTGAAACTATATGATTAATTGGACTATGAGAATTAGATCGATATATAGATGCCTCTTATTGTGTACCGGTAGTATCAATTTAATTAAAACACAATTGACAAAAGAAACGAACAGCAAGTGAATTTCATTGGACTGTATTATAGTCTTACATGAGATATCTTACAGACAACTTTAGAGATAACTAGCTGCGCCCGGCGGTTTTACCCGCGATAAAAAGTATGAAAAATTAAAACATCTATCCCACGGGAACCATACATTTTATCGGGATAAAAAGCCTATGTGTTATTCCAGATTATAATCTATCTCTGTGTCAAATTTCATCCAGATCCGTTCAGCCATTCGGGCGTGAAAGAGTAACAAACAAACATCCATCCATCCATCCATCCATCCAAACTTTCACATTTATAATATTAATATAGATTAAAGAAGCATACCTGCTACAGTAGTACTTCTTCCGAAGGATACATATCTCAAACATTGATCACTAGCTTCCATAAAAAAACTGCTACTTACGTTAACGATATGTGATGTTCCAAGCAGTTGACGGATAAGACTGTCTAGAGATAAAGAAACTAGGCCAATATAGTATCAATAATATACTAGATAATAATCATATTTCTCAGACGATTGGCCAGACACCTTTCATAAATCAGTACAAACTGAAAGAATTCCAGATATTAAGTGCCAAATTGGGCATTAGCGATAGAAACTAGATCTCGTATATTAAAAAAGGCATTTTCCTCTTCGAGTTGAAAGCACGGGTGGAATGTCACGGGCGGTAAAAATCAGAGCGCTTCTGAGAACTGCTTTCACTGTATGATGCAACCGTCTGTAAGCTATCCGTCATCCGAGCCACACTCGTCTACACCAGGAGCTCGCTGCCGTTCTGATTAGGACACGCATGCCACGTGCTCTTGTTTAAGTGTTTATGACAAACCTATGCTGCATACAATTATTTTACAATAGGTACTTGCATAATTACAAATTAAACATTTCTAAAACGATAAAAGCAAAGCGTGGATTTCGTTGAGTATGATGATTGTTTTTTCTGCCAATTCTTGAGAGAAGAATGGTAAAGACGTACAGCTATCGACTACGTGTGTGTACATAATGAAGTCATGTCTATACATACACTCATACTCATACATAGGAAAAAACTTACAGAAAATTATTATATATTACATAAATACATAGGAAAAAACCTACAGAAAATCATTAGTTTTATATATTGCTTATGGCCATAAAATTAATAATGCTATTCTTGAATCATATTGAATGTAGAGAAGATAATTTATTTTTAGAGACTCCTTAACATCTGCTGAACGCTTTTAAATTTGGAATCATAATAATCAAAGCAAAGATTAGAATATTGTCGCTTAAAATAGACATGGACTCCTAGACTAATCGGCGTCAATCACGACGTTCTATTCTGGCATCCGCAAGTGTCTGCCGCCATGCCGGTGGCACGTGCCGGCCCGAGGCCGTGTCGCCTCACTACTGAACTATCTCTACTCTTCAAATATAAGCTCTACCTGGTAAACTATACGGTTAAAATTATAACAAACAACTTACAAGTACATCTCTGTGAAGCTTGTTACATAAATATGGACTTAAATATGTGAGATGTAAGGTTTAAGTTCTACTGTATCAATGCGTGAGTTTGTCACGTTTGGATAATTCAGTGGTCTCAAGGAGACCTACCTGCGGTATTTCATTCATGAAAAGTCCGAATGAGGTCGTAGCGTACTATGCTTAGTTAGTAGTTTAATTTCTTATTGTGGTGCCCGGTGATTACATTTTTATTTGACCTTACTATTTGATAGCTCTAGAACAGTACTTCCTTCTGCTAGTATATTTCGTAAGAGGCTTTAGAAATTTTACTTCAATGTGTCTCAATCAGCTCGTCTCCCAGTATTCTCGAGCGAGCGTGTAAGGAGAAGAGATCTACCTAAGTCTTCTCATCAATGAGGTTTAGTTCTAAATGTAAAGTTTTTTAGATTAAAACTCAGGCGCAGATGAATAGGGAAATTGTGTCTACTTATCTGATATAGCAGCAATAGTAACGAGATGTTTGGGTAATATATGCCCCTTCAGTGAGATTTCATATGAGTGTTTCTTATCAGTTGTAGTGTGTATATTTTTGAGAAACTAATTATTATTAGATTATGTATGCGTGATTTCTAAAATTCACGGGGGACAAGAATAAAGAATTTAAAAAAAACCCCTTAATCTAGTTTAAGGCCTTTGTCGATACAGCCGATGAAGCTCTTTCCACCTGTCTCTATATAGAGCGGCCTCTTTCACCTCGTTATACGACATGACACCAATCTTTCCTTTTATCTGACTCATGTCTCTTAATACTTGGTCTGCCTCGACCATGCTTTTCGTTCATCTTTCTTCTCCATGATCTTCTTTATATAGATATCATGTCGTATGAGATGGCCTATCATCTTCCCTCTTCCCCTCCCCTCTTCTTATACTCCATACACCCTCATCAAAAAAAAACTACCCCCTTTTAATTGCAAACTGGTGCAGGCTAATTAAACTTCAAAAGGTTATGCAATATGAAAAACGGCGAACAATATCTGTGGTTACAAGAATGATATACTTAGAGTCACCATGACAATACAAAATGTACACTGGGTGCCTCGCTGGAACTCCTAATGTTATCGTAGCGTCATCGAGAAAATATGATGTCACCGTCATTCTTATTTATGAACTCTGGGGTGTGAGCGGGATAGAGCACGCTTACGGTACCTTAACGCTACGTAAAAAATGTGTTTGAGCCACTGATTTAGGTCCTGATTGTTTATGGCACTTTTACCAATTTGACTTTTCGTCGTTATAAAATACATTGAAAATTATTATCAAGATAGGCGTGTGACCTTATAAGCTATCTAGCGGCGCCCCGCGGTGTTACCCGCGATTAAAAAGTATGAAAAATTAAAACAAATCTATCCCACGGGAACCATACATTTTACTGTGATAAAAAGTAGCATATGTGCTATCTCAGACTATAATCTAGCTCTGGGCCAAATTTCATCCAGATCAGTCCAGCCGTTCCGGCGTGATTGACTAACAAATATTAGTGGGATTTGATCTTCGGTTTCAATATCATTTAATATTACAATAGTATAAAAATACAATAATAGGTATACACAGTTAGTAGTTACCAACCACGTGTGGAGGGCTACATTCCTCAAGACTTTGTTAACTGATAATGAATTATAAAGTACAATAATTCTCATGATAAGAAAAAGGTTGAATGTGTCTGAATGGAGAGGTCACAATAACTGTATATCTATTTTTAGTAATCACGTATCGCGATAAGTAATTCAGTACGACACACCAAATACATTCTGTGACTTGTTACAACATGACTTACTAAATTATGACGAAACATCGTTTTTTTGATAGTAATAAAACGGATACTCTTATTATCTAACACATAAAGATTAAATTACTTTGCGGTTTACATGAAAGAACGCAATGATTACTCATAGGTTAGGTAGTGGGTCGGTTATCAAAACCCTGCGGTGGGTAGGTATGCGAACTTGGAACACGTGTGTGTTGCCAACCTGCTATTTGAATAACCTAGGTATCAATAAAGATGGGTAGAGCCGCTCTATATAAGTACCCATCGTGATTGATACCTAGGTTTTACAACTTAGGAGACTGTTTTACAATCCTCAGATAAAGATTTAACAGTTTTTCCATAGAATATTTTGTGAAAACGTCAAATTTATTTCGAGTATAAAACAGATCTGAGGTTTGTGAAACAGACACTTACTTAGGGACTAGTTTTGAAAGACGCACGGCGCGTGCGATCCATATGTTGCGTTTTGTAAACTCTATATTTTTTTAATTAATTCCGTGAAACGAATTGTTATCTGGTACTCGTGTTTGTAGTTACGCAACCATCGATATTACTCTGCAGTTTAATCTTTTGGCATAGGTATTAAAAAGATGTAGGTTCTAAGCTTTGGTCCTACTAAATATGTAGAGTCTAAAGATGACATAGCCTTAGAAAACTAAATGCTTACTACTGGCAAACAATAGTGATGTTTGGCACATGCAAATTTATACAAACTCCGGCCTCAGCCAAGCACTTCAGAGGGTAGCTAGCCCGGTTGTTGAGAAACAAGGTCTTCGGGTGACCTGAAAGGATTTGTGACTAAAATAATAAATCAATATAGAGAAACCGAAATTTAACTACGGGCTACCCGTCCAGTTATTTAAATGCTTTGTAAAAAATGGAACCCTGAAAAATTGCAACATGACCGATATATTGACTCTTCACATCCGTGTGGTAGTGACGTCATCACGAATGTTAATAATTAAGGTGAAAATGACGCGTTAGCGCCTAACACATATTGATACAGTTCCACGTGGTAACCCTTTCCCGGACCTCGCGGGCCAAAGTCCGTAGATAACAGATGTCAGATAATTTCCGCAGTCATCTCCTGCATACCCGACTCCTATCACAGAATAGCAATGGCATTAGACTTGGTAGTTTTCACAGTTTATAATACGGTCAGAGTTGATAGCGGTCAAGAGGGAAGCCCCTGAGTTACGTGCCGCATCTTCTCAGATGAGGTCGCGTTATAATCCGATTGTAGATTTAAGAAAAAAAATTTTGTATGTGCCCCTGTTGCCTACAGGGGCACAGACAACATTTTTTTTTCTATATACGAAATAAATGATTCGACTTTGATTTTGTTTTATGTTGCCCCATTATTGAGGCTTAGACTTGGGGCTAGGCCTGGTTGTAGGTCGAAGGGACACTTGGGGCACTCGAATGAGTGCTGGATAGTTTGTCTCACCAGTCATTATTAAATTTAACTTGGGGGTCTATTATTTATGCCCCAATTTAGGTTATTATTCTCCGATACTTCTGAAGTTCAGATACCTATATATATACTTAGGTAGGCATACTGTATTAATCGGAAGAATTCTTATCTATTTTCACTACAGACTCGACTCCCTGGGACCAAAGTCTACCGAAGGTCTGGTCGCTAATGTAAACCTAGCTTAGAGGATATCATTTTGAAATGTACAGCACCTGCGGGCTAAAGTGATGTCGTTCAATGTGATAAAATCATTATCGAGCAGATTTCGATGCAGGTGTTATTATGTGCATTGCGTATTCCGAAGCTTGTCCGATAACATTTGCGCTATGCATGTATTACAGTGATGCTTTGATTTGCGAAGAAATTAAGACTAGATAATATGTCATTAAGTTATTGAAAATCATTTTAATATGTGCGGCTTGCGATATTTTGTCAAAAGACATACAAAGTTAAGTTCAAGTTTTTAACTCGGATAAGAAAATGTGGGCATATACAAAGTATTGTTGAAAACTCAAACCAATAGGGCGTGGCATCAAAAAGCGTGCCCACTCTATCAAAAAAACTACTCATTTTTCCAAGCTGTATATAAAACTTTGTAGTCGTTTAACCTCCCCCCCCCCTACCCTCTCCCTTCTTCCCTCGTCATTCAAGAAGTGGCAGAAGAATCACTGCACAGATGTTGGCGGTAGGCGGCTCCTTGGTTAAATACTTAAAGATTTAAAACCCACATTGACGTCGTACGTAAGCCAGTTAAATAAATACTACGTGAGCCATAAATTTTCATTATGATGATGGAAGTGGGAAAATAAACATTTCATATTTTAAGATCAAAGTCCACAGTGTTAGGTCCATGCTGGCCGGCATTTCATTGACTTCGTAGGTACTCGCTGCATTTTAAACTAAATTAGTATTTAGTATTCACTTAAGTATGGTAAAACATAATACGAAATTTATGGAGAAATTTCCCAAAGCAGATGTCTCTTTTAAATTTTATTTAAATACGTCTGAATATCTCCCACTCACATAATTCTGGATCTTGCCTATTGTGTATAATGAGGGTGTAAAAAGTTAACAAGAATTACTCTAAAGAAGACAGAAGTATAGACGAAACATATCTATCTATAAACTTTTAGCGGAAGAGGGAAGATCTTCCAGCCAGGCAGGTGGTATGCCTGCCGGGGCGGCCGCTATGCCCCGACGGTTATTCGACGGTCGGGTCTTGTATATTACGTTATTTACTCCGAAAACTCTCATAGCGCGTTTCATTTATTTTATGGAGTATCGTCGTATATTCTGAATTGTCGGCTGAAGCGCCACATGTGTAGCTCGTGGCGACTATGAAGAAGTCGCTACAAACTATAAGTTAGATAATAAAAGGTGGACAGAGTTCTACGAACTCATGTGACGTAGGTAACAGATAAATTATGCTCAGTTGAGACAATTATGCCCAACGACCGCTATAAAATAATAAAGACCAACTTTATACGGGCTAGCTAAACAAATAGGCTAAACACGGTTATTTATAAATCTATGGGTATCACAGAAACCTCTTGGATTACAAAATTGTGTGTAAGGACGATAAATTATGAATTTGCAGTTATAGATAATGCTTCGAATACTCATGTTTCCCTGGTAACAAGATAACCTTCCAATCTCTTTATCTCTTATTCTCAGTATTATATTCGGGTTGTATCAAGGGGGAAAAAGCAATAAAATTTGACCGATTATAGTTTAATACGTACATAATTAAATGTAGAACACGTGTCTACTTATACTGACGAATTAATTTTGTACATGCATTAGGCAGGCACTAAGGGCGTGTTACTCCATCTGATGTACCCTAGCCCTGTTGGGACGCATAACGCGTTGAAAATAAATTCTGGACTAAGTTAATTTTAGGAGGCGGAACATTTTTTACCCGGAAGTTAAGTTCAGTTTTCTTTTTGACGCAAGCAATTTCGTTCGCCAGTCTCTTGATGACTTGCATTTAATTAATATCTGTGCATACAACTACCTAATGGTAATGGTATGTCGGGTTTTTAACATCAAGGTCTCAACAATAAAGTTCGGAGAAATCTATCTTGAAGACCATCTTAACCTTTTATTTGTAGCCGGTACTCTAATGACGCCGGAACAGTGACGTCATCTCCGAAACTCCCGCGATCTCCTGCATCGATCATTTAGAGGATCTAACAATTGTGACGTAAGACAAGTTCAATAGCCTTAGTCGTTGCACGATTTTGAAACCTCTCTATTTTAAATTAAAGTCAGAAAAGAACAACATAACATATACTAGAGGAAGCTTTAACTGGATATGATATTGATATCTTATATTTAAGCGAATACTACACATTGAGATAAAACTAATTTTAAGGATTTAATCGCGTTTATGTTATGTTTTGTGTTCCCGACGTTTCGGCTGCTTTACAGCAACCATCGTCAAGACAGTCCTCCCGCAAAATAAAATTAGTAGAGTGACCATAGATACTATTCCATAATAATACACTTACTAAGTATTATAATCTACAGGTTTAATTGAAACAATACTAACCTATTGAATAAATAAAGCCTAAAATACTGTAGTATGTAGTTGAAAAGCATTCGGCAGCCTCAATCATATGGGGGTGGTCCCCATATGATTAATGCTGGAGGTTGTAAGTAACTGTTGTGACCGAAAATTGGTGGAATTATGTTTCTTTCCCTCTCAAACGACAATAGTTCACACCCTCAGAGGCCTGAGCAGTTTCCACACGTGTGTTTAACACGCCCTACACTGACCCTCACAGCATGGTCAGGGTTACGTTGGTGTACGTGTCTCTTGTCAAGTGTACCTGCTGTTGTGCAATGTTGCCTCTGTATTCAATCCTATATAGCGGTATTGGTTTTAAAGGTTGATTTTGAAATGTATGGCCAAGATGCCAGTCTGCAGACGAAGTATTTCGAATTATATCGTTTAACCCATTTATAATGGCATCACAAAGTATGTTTCATCTAAAAGATGGTGTTTCATTATTGCTATTGTAAATACCATTTCAACTTTTATTTTAATTTGAGTTACTTATGATAATTTTTCTAATCCTTTATTTTATTTTATTGGTACATAAGACAGGTTGCTATCATATTTTAAGTTGAGAACTAGAACTAGGTAATAACTAGACAAATGATGATGATGATGAAGGATTAAATAAAAGAAAACTAACAATACTTGAAGCACAGATTGATTAATAGTTCCTACAAACTTAAAGCGGCAACCAATTCAAATATATAAGCCACATGATATAGAAGAATTTACAAAACTGACATGAAATAAAGGTGAAAAGAATGTTAACATCTTCATATTCGGATTCACGGTGTTGCTTATAAGTCAAATAAGAGTTTCTATTATGTTGATAAAACCTAATTTACTTTGCACATAATTAAAATAAGTTGCACGAGTAGATATTATGACGAATAAATGTGATATTTCCTCCGATAGTAATTGTTATCGTCGCACGTATTAATTGAGTGTTCGGACAGGTGCCACAACATTGGTGACTGATGTCCGATAAAACACACCGATAGTAATCTCTATTGAGGAATTAAATATTGCCATTGGTAAGATAAGCTACTGACCGCGAGCTGTGATTATTCCCCCAAGTTTTCCATCACGAAATTCCCACGGTAACATACATATAAAATGGGATAGAAAACTTTCACTGAACTTACGAATATAAGTAGTGTTGCATAATGCGTCGGCGCCATTAACAAAAAATAATCTCAGCATGAATTATCAACTTTTAAATATAAATAGTTAAATATCTAGTAACAATAATTAAAGTACTTAATTATGTTTATATCATTTTACGAGCTATGAAAATTCATGTGAAGCTGCATGGTCGGGTGGGTCCACCCGGATACAATGGGAATTCCCCGCTCCTTCGACTGTAGGTATGTTGGAACCACAGACTTGTATAAACGTTCAGACGTAACGTCGCCACTAGCAAGGTGAAACCAGGTTTTCAATGCATTTGCTGTCGTAAATTTCACCACACATGCATAACTTTTTGCCTAGTTAATAGTGCGGCTTAGACTAAGAAGTTCTGGGCATCGTTTTTATATGTGTGCGTGAGTGCGTGTGTTACTAGCTAGCCTCACTTCCACTTGTAGCGTACGCCGTGTGTTGTCAGATATTCTAATAAGTCTGTGGTTGGAACAGGATTTGTGATATCTTGTCAGCGGCTGCGGTCAGACGGTACATTGATTACTTAATTTAGTTAGTACTGTTGCAGATTACAATTAAATGCCTATATGTATCACCAGTACCAATTAAAGAATGTAATGTTTAGACTGTAATTATGAAAGTAAAAATATTGTGTGTGAAAACTCAAGGCCCATCTCACTATTGGCTTATAAACCTTATTTACAACTTATCTGACCGATGGCACGTACAAATTACGTGAGATAAGTTGTTGATAATGTTTACCACCAAAACAGTTTACATGTTTAAGGACTGTCTAACTGTTTTAATATTTATGATTTCGTATACTGACTTATTTATTTACTTGATTTAATTAAACAAATTTTTATACGAGTTAGACGAGTTTAGATTATCACATAAATGGGTCTTCCTTAATACATGTCATAATAAATTAGAAAGAAGAGGCGAAAAAGTGCACGGTCGAGATAGTTGAATGTTCTTTTTTTTTTTTTTTTATTGCATTATAGGCAAGTATTTGATCTCGATCTCACCTGATGGTAAGTGATGATGAGATCTACGATGGAGCATACTTGCCTAGGTAGGAAGGCGGCCGGTGATAATTTGGTCAGGAAAACGTCTGTCGGGTTCGGACAGTTACTACTTAATATAAAGTTACTACAATTGTATACTTATATACCGCTAATATGAATTGTGTACCGTCAATAAAAAGCAAATTAATTTCGCGTCACCGATTTTTCAGCTTATCTAAGTAACGATAATGATAAGCTGAATAAAAATGATTTCACAGAATTGGGTATGCCAGTGACGTCATGTTGATCGATGGTTGTGGAATTTTAATACCTTAGTAAGGTCGTCATCATACTGATTAAAAAAATCATAAAATTAGGTCTCGTGTTAATAGTATGAAGTAATACAATCAGCTTGCTCATAGTAAGCAACGCTTGTATTATGGTTACCGTATAATGGGCTGAAGTCAGGGCCCACAGCGCAGAAATCAGGGTCACTACTGAGCTGATCAGATCGTCAATATAAAGACTATTTTATATATAGCGACCAACCCTATTATCTGAATTTGGAAGTGAAATAATTCAGTAAAGAGCTATTCAATATAACTCCTCTGATTCTATATATAAGTTTCCACCTATCTATAAGTAATTTCAATTTGTCGGGATATGTTTATTGTTTAATCGTATCTAAATCGGGAGTGAGTCGTGATGCGTTTACATGGCGCCGCGGAAGTCCACGCACGTGATAAGCAATAATATACTCCTACTTATCTATAATACAACATTCCAAATGGTTTATCTATTAACAAATTATCCAAACATACCTGAGCTACAATCACGAGGGCTGAAAATGCGCTGTTTCGTCACAGTGGTGACGTCATTTGCCGGCCTTACAGGTCACTGCCTGTAAGGCCGGCAAATGACGTGACAATGAGTGTGGGCTCCCTGCAAATAAAGCAAGCTCACGAAGCTCACATGACTGTTTACGTGAAACTATTAACTACATTATATTTACACACTACCGTCACTTGTTCGCTAAACTGATTACATTGTTGGATATTCTTTAAGGATTTTTCAGGGTGCTTTTCGTGTAAATTTTGATAGGTATTTATGTTAAATAGATAAAATAAATAATTAGGTCAAAACTCACACAGTGTTATAGGTAAATGTGGTGGGTAGTGGAAAAGTGCCAGAACTGTAGGTACCTTAATGTTGTAGGTAGTGTAGAAGTAGCCGCGCTGTAGGTTAATGTGGTAGGTATTGCATAAAGAAAAATGAAAGAATCTTCAAATGTATCGCAAGAAAATAGCAAAATTGTCACAAAATCTGGAGGTATTTTACATCCCACCATCATCATCTTCTTCTGAAGTACGGTTCTGTATACTAATTGCTGTGATGGGAACCATTTTGGGTCTCGGACTGCCGACCCTATTTCGTTTTACTATAAGGAGCAAAACTGTCTTGGTACCATTACCTATTGGTAATGCTTGGTATGCTTTATATCCTTCGTGTGTGACGTCATGATAGTGAGTTATGGTGAAGGAGCGAACTGTGGAAATATTTTCTAACCTAGGTCCTACCTAGTCTAAGTATTTATCATGGAGCTTCTATTTTACGTACGGGTTTTCCCGTTTTACAGTCTAATCTGGTTGATAAATAATTGAATGAAGTCGTACATCATCTAATACTCAGTGGACCCGATAAAAAGCGTGGTGATGTCGGAAAGTCCCAGCGAGTGATGTGTACTCTGCAAGAACCAATGCGATTCGTTATATAGCACGGTCTGTTTCATGCTCGCCACCGATTGATGTCCGCCTGTGCATCCGTTTCGTTGCTATAAGGTCAGTGCACACTGGAGACCAAATATGGCCTGTAAAATTCATCGAACGACCAGTTTCAGAACAACCCAAAAATATTGCAGATCCGTGATAGCGTCAGCGTTGATCGTATTGTGTTCCGCGTTCTACGTTCCGTGATCTTTGTAACGCGTACGCTCTCTCACCGTACCAAAAGTATTTGTACGATGTGAGTACTTTGTATAGTGTTGTTCTGATCGCGATATACTCACAGCACATACGTACAGAAATATTGCTACAGTATTGAGTCTTCAGGGATCTATTATATATTGGGACATATAGAACTCACCAGTGAATGTGCTACGCATCCTGTAGGCCTGCTACCGCGTAGCAGCTGTAGCTTCAACTTTCAACTTTTATTTGCAGCGACAGTTGCAGTTTGAAATTAGAATTTGGAACTCCAATATTGACCAACAGTTATCATACCAATCTGTTGGATCAATTATTGTGAACATTCGTAATTAAATAGATGTGAGTCCAAAAGTGATTAACTAACTAGTTTTTTTACTCGCGTACCTTCTAAATGAGACAAAAAACTTAAGCGCATAATTGCATACCTATAATTAATCGTAGTAAGAGTTATTTTTCCGCCGGGCCTTCTCAGCGAGACTATAGATTTCTATTCAGGTGTTCCTACTACATTAAATGTGAAATTCTTACAGTTCTTTCATTAACAGAATTATAAATGAAATAAAAAACCCTCCATAAATGAAGGTATAATATAAATGGCTAAGAACATTATAATCATTGAGCTAAAGAAAACTGGCCAAGTGCAGGTCCGACATGTACATTTAAGGGGTCATCCGGTCGTGTTTTTCGCTCGACTTGGCGGAGGCACTCTGCGCCCCCAAACTCAATTGTGTGGTTCATAAATCTCAACCATTTCCTTAAAAGGGCATAATTATGGTACCCATACATCGTATCCAGATGACGTACAGTCACCTACGTAAATTCTAAACCAGCGCGTACGCAATAGTTTTAATGAGTGATTACCTACTAGCACCGACATACCGCCGTGACGGACGATCTAAATATTATACGTTATAAAAATACGCCGTCATACAAGATGTTTGCTGTAAATATACATATTTTTATGAAGATAGCTGAGTTAGTCACCATGGTTCATTGTAACTACATGGAAGAAAAAATTTAGAATTTTACCATATGCACGTGATGTTATGTGGGATTGGCAAATGTCATAAATACTTACCTAGTGGCCATTCGACGGACCCAATATCGACATAGTTTTATGTAAAACCCACCAAATATGGGAACCAGTTTCTGAGGGAGTAGACAATCAAGGTACCTACATATAAGAATTATTATCATGTCACATCCATTATTTTATTTATAAGTTGTATTTATTAATATGTTATTGCTATTGATTACTTGACATTGGCAAAATACCTACTAAGTTGTGTATGAGGCCATATTCATATCCATTTTATTTCATTTCGTCAAGTAAGACGAAGAAGAAGAGGGTGTACCACAGATATATGTACTGGCTGGCTGTAATAAAATAGAAAAAAGACAAGAAATAAAAAAAAAACATTTCAAAAATGTATCAGGCAATCCAAATGTATGTATAGACATTTTGGCGGGAAACTGAAAAGTCATGGCGTCAGTTGTGTTTTAATTACTAAAACTAGTGTTCCTGCGAGTTATAGTGAGTGATATAAGTGGAATATTAACCATTATGGGTTCGGTAAAGTGCACAAGTGTAGGTAATTGAAACAGAGTGACGAAACATGGCTTTTCAGTTTCTCACAAAAAATCCATGAAAAATCTTTCAGTAAAGTATCCATCACTTTACTGATTGAGGGATGGGGGGGGGTATTTTACTTGGGCCTAGCCTTTGGGCCTGTGCATATGCTCAAAAACATAAATAATTTATATTACTTGACACTGGCAAAATACCTATGGTGATGCCAAATTAAAAAAAAAAGTATAAAAGCTAGTTAGTAAGTACGTACGTCCAGTACAGAAATACACCATCATAGAAAATATTCGCGTTATAAATATAGCGTTTCCGCGCGAAATTAGCCGCGTGATTCATTCAGAGTTCAGTGTAAAAACAATGTAACCTTTATAGCGTGGACTGTACCAGATGTTTGGCGGTTTATGTAGTGATCGTTAAACAGATTTACAGCTTATAAATACTTTATAGATCTGAAAGAAAGACTTTTATGTACTCGCGTCCGACTTTATATTTATGGTATTTCTTTGTTTAGTAAAATACTTGCCTATTCAAATCAATCGTGTGAAAATTCCAAGAAAAGAAAAATTCTCACGCGTAACAAGAACTGTTTTTTCCAATAGTTGGGTTTTGGAGGACAGACGATAATTATTGTCGTTCCACACGTGTTTCACACGTCGATAACAGACCAAATCAGTGAGGAATACAAGTACCTACCTATTCCACCTCCTGGAAGATTATTGTCTAATCGAATTGATGTAAGGATATCCGAGATCCAAGTTGGTATATTTTACATCCTCCGAAGTTAAGCAAACAAACATTATCGGGTTCTTATTGTAGGTATCGTTCAGTTTGCCGCGCCTCTCAGTGCACTAAAAATGCAAGTCTTGGCTGTACTTGAGATCTCACAACTTTTTACGGCAAATGAGTTAAGAGACTTGGCAACGCAATTTTTACACGTAATATTTTTAATAGGATTTTTAGTTAGAACACGAATGCAAAATGATTATGGGGCGTTTCATGAGCCCGCTATACTAAATGCACCTACTAAAGTTTTACAGCATTATACATAGACAAATCTGGATTTTTTTCGGAAACACGTGAGAATCTAAACTAAAAATATATAATACCAACGCTCGTGCGCAAGTTACAACCACGCAACACGTTGTTAAAAATACGTTGTAAATCTTTGCTCGATTTTGGTCCTCTAGATACATGCAGCAGATCATAGATGCGGGTACTCAGCTCCCTAATAGATCGGCTGGGCTATAGGCCCCCTCACCCCTTTATAGTTCTATGCATTAAGGTAATTACGTACCTTTTTTTTCTAGCATAAAAGTAGAGTAGATACCAAATTACCAAAAAAAGTTAATGAGGAACATATCGCCAGCTAAACACGCGAGGTACCTTAACGTAGGCATAGTCCCAACGATTGTACCTTAGAAGGTACTATAAGGGGTCCATACAATTGGCTGTAGAGTTTGGCAAAATACAAAAAGATCATTTGCAAAACTTTGGCAGACAGGATTTTGTATTCTGACTCTTGGAAACCCCAAAAGTCCCAAAATAGGTATATCATGTTACCCATCCCAAGAAAATTACTGAGTGCATGTTATGCTTCGTTTCATGGTTGGTCGAATTGCAGAAGTGTCACTCTATTTTTAAAGAACATTTATTGTCTCTATGTCTGTGTGGAATAAGAACAATTAATAACATCTTGTCACCAGCCTGTCTGCCATACAGCGTTCATTGGTTTGCGACTTCACGTGACACTCGGCGCACGCGTTTGCGAAGGTGGGGTCGTGACGATGCGCGAGCGCATCTACGTCACGCGGTGACGAGACTAGCACAGGCGCGAGAGCTGCGGGAATGTATTGCACGAACATGGTGCAATGTGATAGGTAAGTAGATACTTAATATTGGGGGTTCGATGAAGGGAATTTAATTTTGAAATATTTTTACGCACTCTCTTTGGCCCGTTTGCAACTGAAGTGGAGATAACATGTGTGAAATGGACCAATTAGATTGTTTAAAAAATACACCACTTAGTGCCGAGCGGAGCATTTTTCCATTTTTGTGGACGACGGGCTATATTAGTGTCGGAAGTCAAGTAAAAGTATTATTAACACATACACTTTCCCTCAAATTAATAGACAGTTAATATATAGACAGTGTTAATAGCATTATATCGAACATTTCAGAGGAAAAAGTGGCTTTATAATCTATTATAACTTTCTATACATTTTAGGGATATATAAATAGAAATTCGATTTTCAATGTAATTATACTCACAATGTACCAACCGTATGAGAACACAAATACCCATTTATGTGTGCCGACGGATGTTATATAATTGTTAATTATAACAAAATTATTCCCATAGGTAAGTAGGTATAAACAGTTAAACTAGTCAACAATTTGGAAAACCCCAGTCAGTTTGATACTGAGTAACTTAGTTTAAGTTACAAGGTCGATGATAGATTTGTTCACGGCATGGATGTGTGACCATATTTTACCGTCTGACTCTGACGTCATCCCCAAACTCGCTACAATCCATGGCATAGAACCTTGCACCAGCCTTGACTATAAAGCTGAGAGCATTGGTTGGGATGTTTCTAATAATAGGCCGTAAGAAACTATGTGACAGTCGCAAGCTTGCTTGATACCATCTAAAGTAAAGCTGAGGTTCGTACCGATACCAAAATTTTAATCTCCCGAACGTAACATACCTAGGTGATACAACTTAACATGCTCTGTGGGTGATACTGTAGTAAATTCCCCAACATGGCATAGAAGATGAATGGTTTGGTTCGTGCCTCCTGATATAATTACAATTCATTACAGTTGCAGTTTTATTCCCGTGGTTAGTTGCTAATCGTTATTTGACAGGAGCTTAATTTGCCCTTTTATGTTGAGCTGAGATTTGCTATATACTACGACATTGTTTATGAATAAAAAAATAAAAATTCTTGGTTATATAAAATTAAAGAAAAATAAAAAAGAAAATCATTCTTTTTTTTCGCACAGTTTTTTTCATCCTGGCAATAATATGCGGTTGCTTACACGTCAAATGGTTTACCTCAGTTTTCGATTCGATAAAAATGTTCAATATTTATCGCTAAAAGCGTTTAATAGTTAATGTTAAAGTGAAGATAATAAAAATAAAAATATTGGGATCAGTTGATGTGTAGAAGTAGTACTTAAATCATTCCTAGACGTTACGACTAATGCATAAAATAAACTAGGCTTATCAAAAAATGGGTGAGTATTTCGATTATAATGTGCTAAAATGATTATAGTTCGCTATTAAAAGTGTGTAATGATTTAATTGTTATAATGTATCGCAGGTGGTCTATTTAGTTACTTTCGTGGTTTGCTGGGTGCGCGAGAAATGAGGATTTTGATCCTCGGTTTGGACGGCGCCGGGAAGACGACGATTTTGTATAAACTACAGGTCGGAGAGGTGGTCACAACAATACCTACGATCGGTTTTAACGTTGAGCAAGTGACATACAAAAATCTTAAGTTCCAAGTGTGGGATCTTGGTGGACAAACGAGTATCAGGTGAGTTACTGATGCTGTGTAGGTTAGGTGCAGTATCATGGGTATTGTTAGTTTGTATTGCAGCTCGACGTAAACAAGGTAGCCAGACATAACATTGATAGCCATGAAAATTACTATTTTTGTGCATAAAATGTAAAATTGGTCTCTGAAAGCAAAACTTCAGCAATGCTTAACAGATTCTGATCGCGGTCCATCCCTGAAACATCCTTGATCAGCTACTTTGGTAAGATCAACTATTATCAGCTGCCAGTTAGTTCGCCATAGGGATTATTAATGATTGTATACTTACTGATTGATTATACATATTCTTATTAACATTACTAAGAGCTGTGTGAAAATGTACTGAATATATACTTTTTTTATTATTTCAGGCCTTATTGGAGGTGTTACTATGGGAACACAGATGCAATCATATATGTGGTAGACTCGGCAGACAGAGATCGAATAGGAATATCCAAAGATGAATTAGTTCACATGTTAAGGGTGAGTATTTGGATTATAGCATCATGGCAGTGTTACTAGAAAATGAATGAATAAGTACTTATTTCATATTTTTTCTAATTAAAACTGATTCTTCTCTTATCATACTGGACTAAACATTTGGTTGTCAATAGATATATCCAAAGGTCATTCCTTGGAAATATTGGGAAGGTTACACTGCCAGTTGACCCTAGTAAAATTAGGCAAAATGCTACAGAAACACAGGATTTCATTTGAAGGAATGATTGAACCATGACTGTAAATTTTTAGTTTCTAAATTGAAATGTTGTGTAGATGTTAAGATAACGATTTATTATGTGATTTTCAATTTAGATTAGACTAAATATCAATGCAATATATGTTTACATGGTTTTGTGAAAAGTTTCTTGTAATTGTGTAATAATCTATCTATCTATACACATAATATAACTGTAATTTAGTATATATTAGAAAACAATAATCATAATAGTACCTAGTTAAAAACTTTCAGCCTATCTGTTCATACAACAAGGAAAAAAATATTAGCAAAGTGATAGCCTAGAAACCGAGATTAACATATAGAATATATACCCGTTCTGGAAAATAAATGAGTCCCCATGGGGTACAAAGGAATCTCAAAAGTTACTTAGATGCTTTTAATAATAATTGGGCTACGGATGGCTAACTTAACAGGTCAATGTATATTATCCATTATTTCTCCCAGAAAAACGAAGGTCTCTTCCGGGAATCAGAGGAAACAGTCCACACATACAAAGTTGGGGAAACATCTATTAATAATGTTACCTTGAACTGTTTTACAAAGAGGAATAAGTAATTTCATGAAGTTAGAGTTAAATAAGATATTTCATTTGCTAACTACTTATATTATTGACATTTCTAATATATTTTATATTTACGAAAAATATTGATAAAAAATACTAATATCTCCATATATTCTATTTGACTAGGTATTCGAATTTGTTGTAGTTGCTTGGCTTTACAGATGGCTACACAGAGTTTTATTCCTTGTTCCCAGGAAGAGGAGCTAGCCAACGCGATCCTCGTCGTGCTAGCCAACAAGCAGGACATGGCGGGCTGCCTCACGGTCGCCGAGGTGCACCAGGCGCTGGGCCTGGACGCGCTGCGCGACCGCACCTTCCAGATCTTCAAGACCTCGGCCGTGCGCGGCGAGGGACTCGACCAGGCGATGGACTGGTTATCCAACGCGCTGCAGGCTAGAAAATAACATCTGAGCTAAGGTTAGTCATCCACCTCCCATGCAAACCTCTACAGTACTTATGAATCGTCGTAAATGTGACAAATTGATGTTAAAATTCTACCGCCATTTCGGAATGCTATTCATTTCCGTCAAGATAAATGGGCAAGAAACTCCATATTTCCTGTTTTTGAAAGTATGTTGATATATTGATTTCTTATATTTACGCGAATACTACATTGAAAGAAAACTAATTTTAGAGATTTTATCGCGTTTCTTTTATGTTTTTATGTTCCCGTATGTTTGTTCAGTAAAGTACATTGTTTTGGATAAGGGGAAACAATGTAAGTGGTTGGGGGGGTATGCTCGCAGTTTTTAGGGTTAAATATACTTAATTTATTTCAAAAACAATAATATTGCCTTGTTATGTATCCCACCGAAGTTCATGGATTAGCGTAATGCTTGGCCAGCGTGAGTCCTTAAAAGCCTTTTTTCAATGATTTTTACGCCGGAGTAGTATTAGTTCCTTGTCAAATGACTAGCCTATATCCATGAATAATTATGTAGTTTGTGTTACTTGATTTTTTGGACGAATCGCCAGGAACCTTTTCATTTCCTGGAATAAAAATACTTGTTTGTTCACCCGTGTTATAAGTTTCTTTCGGTTCACAGTCAAACGAACTTAAAAAAAAATCAATTCATGAAAAAGTAAAAGTATTTAAAATTGTGGTTAATTCAATCGTTACCGAATATAATTTTTCGTAGACACAGCTTTCCTCTCGATGTTTTTCTTCGTCCATCAGTAAGTGATAATTATTGTTAAAAACTGTAGAATAATAAGGATACTTTATGATTCTTCTTCTTTCTGAATCCCCAGGGCGCCAAGTCTGCAAACACAATTGACTTGACTCTGAATGCTGATGACATTGAAATTATCACATTTGAATGTTTTTCGGTCAAAAGTGACAGTTTCGATGCAGTTACCATTTAATTATGACTCAATTGTGTCTTATGGCCCAGATTTGGTGGCAGTAACGGTTGACATGCAAGTTGTTGTCTTGCGAAGTTTAACTCTAGTACGCTACTTTTAAGCCTCCAATTAACTTTTCATAATTATAATTGCAGGCTACATCGGATTATGGCGAGTGATACAAGAGCCTGAAGTGTGCGAATGCGATGGACAGATATGAAATAGTCACATGTAACGCCATTAGTTTTAGTATGAAACGCCGTCGCCCGAGTCTACGCGCACTCTACTGCCTTTAACATGTGCCCACAAGAACATAGATTGTGGCCTCATTCGAGTTTTGAACCGTCAAATACCGATTGAGAAATTGAATCGATATGCAAACAATCGATCGCTCGATCAGTATTTGAATACATTCCAAACTTATACACATTTTAAAATTATTATACAGAGTCACTCAGAAAGGGTATACTATGCCTTGTACCTGCGCTTCATTGAGGTATATTATGTGAAGTTAGAACTTCGATATGTCGATTTAAAGAATAAAACATTGCCCACAAAAAATCTCAATTATCATTTTGTTGGGAACAAAATGTATTTTTAAATTCGACACGTTTCGAAATTCTCATTTCACATAGTTTTCATACATGCGTTAAAGAAGCTCACGATTAAGCAATGTATAACATTTCTGAGTCACCCTGTATATCTACTAGCGCCCTCTTGACAGCTGTCACTTGAATGCGGGCCTACACATAATTAAATGTGTTCGTTTTGGATGTGTTCTCCGGTAGTATTATTTCTTCATCATAATCTAATTACGTTTTGGAAGGTATCTGCACAAAATGAACTGAAGGTACAATCAAAATTGGCTCGGAAATATAAGCATACATAGCCTATTAAGTAGGAATTTTGTGTTTTTTTTGGGATTCCGTTCAAACTAATAACCGCTGCATGCGGTGCGGTGCTTGCATACCAAACGATTGGCTATGTCTAGTCTGCACGAACCTAAGATATTACTGAGTACTTATTTTTTTTGTATAAAGAGCACGTAAAAATTTGGGCCGACGGCGGGTTTTAATTGAAAATACAAAATTAAATTGTTTATTAGAAGGATCATATCGGGGCGTCGACGAGTGTATACATAAGGTATTATTAATTACTATATATTTTGTATCAGTGACGATCACCAAGCTATAATTTATATTATGCTGTAAGAGAGAATATTGTTCCAAATACAATATCATGTAATATATATTTGTTATTTTTTATTTTGTACCAACACATTCCTAGAGTGGCCTGAATTGTAAAACTAGTTGGTTGATTCTAATTATAATTAGTAACTACTCTATTTAAATGAAAGCGCAATATAAAGTGATAAAACATTCTAGCTAGGTATTATGATCGATCAGGCAGGACCAACCATAACGGCACAAGTATAAAATGCTTGATTCGTTGGGGGCTCTAGCTGATGTTTTTTTTCCGCTGTAAAAGAAAAGAAAGACATACGCAATCCAAACACTGTCAAAAATATATTCTGAATGAAGTACAAGAAATATCCAAAACACGAAAACAATAAAAATCAGGCTTTTTCAATTAAATTTAAGCATTATAGATCTCCTCGTACCAAGATTCTGCCAACAACAAGTGTAAAGAAGAAAAAAGTACTGTTCGCTTCGAAGGCGGAGAGTTCGGTTAATATCTTTGGCAGAAGAATCGGGACATCACTCACTATTAAAAAAATAAAGACTGACAAAAGTCCTTCAGTCACATTTTTGTCACAATTTCCGAGAACAAAATGGTTTTTTTTAATAAATCTTATCATAGCTTCATATAATGAGTCGTAGAGGTGACGATGGGGTGGGAGAGTGGCTGCCAGTCATCGGTAAGATCATTTGCGTATAATTATTCTTATTAACTGGGGACTTGGCTATAAACACTTGCACTAGCACGCTTGCCACACTATCTTTATAACGGCACGTAGTTGGAACCAGTGTAAGTTCGCTGGTGATCTATCTTGCCCCTCTCGTCCTGGCACCTATCTCTTTAAACGTGAGTAGATATCTACTATCTGGGAAAACGCGAGCGATGTTATGTATGGATAATTGACAGTCTCCGTGCGGCTGGTAACTACATATTATTTTAGTGGAAATGTAAGATACTTATATCTCCAGAGCAATACTAACATCATGCAATCAGCATATGCATGCAGACTGGTGGTCTATTTAATGAATAAGGTATCCCCCTATTTAAATAATGAAGAGATGATGTTAATCCCAAAAAAGTGGTTCAAATAGGTGGCTTAAAATACGGCTGCAGGTTCTGGATAACAGGCTTTGGATGTAGCCAACGAGCTTAAATATATAATTATTCGTAGGTAGCAGGTAAACAACAGTACGTAAAACCTTTTTCAAAGATGCGGGATGATTTTAGATTGGTATTATAGTTTTAACATATCGTTTTGTAGGTGGTATCGCAGTAGGCGCAGGGCTGCTCGCTCTTATCTACAAGATGTTCTTCGCGGGTGATAAGACGCGCTGCATCACCCTGTCGTACAAGGATCGCACGTGGCCCTGTCCCAAAAATGCCTTCGACGAAAAGACAAAGAAACAAAACTGCAATAAATAATGAATTGTGTTGATGCCTTTATATTCCCAATATTATGGTATGGGAGTTATGCCATCAGCATCATTGTGCGGGGGGAGCTGACGTCATTTAATGGCAAATGTTTAAAGAAAGATTAGTATGTACCTATCCACAATCAATCGTTTTTTTATGACGTACGAAATGCCAATAGCCCCGAGTCCGAACATTGAGCTTGGACGCTGTCACCCATCTCTACATTATATTTCGTTTGTAATGTGTCTGTCTGTACATTACTTTGATAAAATAGGTATATCGTAGGAGACATTATTTTCAAAACAGAATACGCAAGTTATGAATTTTTCGTTTGTCTTTGTCTAATCTACTGTACGAATTTGGATGCTACTTACCATGGCGATAGCTTATAACCTCGCCTCAATGTCAATATATTATAAGAAACTTGATCACGGGAAATAAAATGATTTGCTGGCATATCGTGGGGACTTCCTGCTATTACCTAAAGTTAGTAGAATAGATGGATGCCTAAGCTGGTGAATCTAGTCAGATTATCTTATTTCTTGCTTAGCTAAGTAGAGCAGTACTTGTCAATGATTGCGGAAACCTCGGGGAATGTCCGTATTGTTGATAATAGACTCTATAATCAACAATAAGCTCTATGCTCTATAATATAGAGCATAGAGCATGGTATTTCGACTAAGTAGGAACCTAGATTGATATAGAAGATAGAACTCAATTAAAAATGTTACTGTTCAACTCGGATTATTTCTTTCATGTCTTAAGAAGACACACTTGACTGATTTCAATCATCTCCGAAACCCTCATGTTATGTTACTTTCAACATTCATAATTGGCTTTGTCCGAAACCCGAACATCATCACAAGCATCGGTAAGCGATGATTATTGGCCGTTGGCTACCAACAGGTGCGTAAGCCAACCTGCGCCACAGAATTCGTTCTTATCACCTCCCGTTATGGTCTACAGTCGCCCAAATTTGGACAAATATGTAGAGAACCCTGCACAGTACGTCTTGTACGAAATAGCAGAGATATTTACGCTAATAAATGAACAGTAATAAGTGCAGATCAATCAACAATTTGTTTATACTTTAAGCGGTTACGTTAAGGTTTGAATTCTATAATGTATTTCAAAGTTTGGGACCGAAGTGTGCGGGCGGGGGAGGAGCATGCGGTCTGACTGGTTGCTCGAGCGACGACCGGAGGCTGCGCGCGCGCCGGCCGCAGGTACAACCACGTTCTTAATTTTACAATTTAGGCCCACGTGGTTGTCCAAGATTAAATCTCGGCTCGAAAGAATGTTCTTAAATATGTGCTCTTATCTCCCTACATGGGTTTCCTCGCTATTTCCGGAAATAAAATCTTGCGGCGTTTTGAGTCATCCATCAGATGACTAGGTCTTTTAGTACATTGCACATTCCTTCTAAGTACTTACTGTATTTTTTACGTTCAGTTTGATTCGTGTTTTATGATTGGTAAAGTGGTTTTCGATGTATTTAATTAATTGGATCGTTAGAAGTTCGATTTCAGGAACATATTTAAACATCATCAGACGTTTATGTTTCACATACGCAAACTAATTGGCGCCTAAGTACCTACTTCATCATGAAGTTAAAACAAGTTTGAGGTTGCCAAGGCATCCCACATTTTTGCTAAGTAACCATCCTCCAAAAAGATTACTTACGGCCATAAGCCGTTTTAATGGATATTAAATCCCAATATCCATCAAAATGATCGTGTCTGCAAGCTCAAAAGCTAATAAGGGCTTATAATTGCACCGTCGCGCCTGAGTGTACAGGGCCGAGCTCTGGCACGAGTCTTGTAAAGAATTTATAGGAGAGACGGGCGCGGGTCGCGGCAGTGTCGTGCGCGCCTCGTATGCGCCTGCGCAGCGGGCACTAGTGCGCGCGCCACCGGGAAAAGTAAAAGTTTTCAGTGCAGTGGAGTGCAGTGGTAGTGCCGCGACGTGAGCACGGAATGGATGGCTAGGTAAACGCGAGCTTCTTTTAAATAACAAAAAAATATTCCCACGTCTCTGGGAATTCGTTTGTTGCAGCCGAGCGAGAGTAGCGAGGCTTGTTTATTGTGGACTAGCAGCTACCGCGACTTCGGGCGCGTGGACTTTAGCTTTTTAACTACCCTGGTGGAACTACGTACTTATTCTATATACTGGAAAAATATCCTAGATGTTGACCCGAGTTATAACCTATCACCATGTCAAATTTCGTCAAAATTAATTCAGTAGATTTCCCGTTATGCACGAATAGATACCTAGACAGATATATAAATATCCAAAAATGGCGCTCTCTTCCTCTTGTATCAAATGTAATGTTGCCTACGATTATTTTTATTCCAAAAATATTCACCTACGTGTCCTACGATCGAGTTACGGTCTCATTACATGGAATATAAATTGGCTGAAACCTTGAAGCTTATGTTTTTGTTTTGGTGACTAGTAAGAGGTATGGGTTATGGCCAATACCTCCTACTGGCATGCAGTAAACAAATAATTAGACTAAAGCCAAGCTATTCAAGCCGCTGTAATAAGTTTTAAAAAGGTGCTACTTACTTTTCTAAGATTGAAACTGTCCACCAGGAAATGGTAATATTGAGTGTCTGATCATAAACACTTAAGTCTTAATTCACAAAATGTTAGTAACAAACTTAGATATTAGATGGAGAGAATAACTTAATAATAAGTAGACTACACCAATGAACTGCCCGCGTTTTCATAATCTGCAACTTATTTGTAATAAGGTCTATTACAGTGATCGAGACTAGCCAGTCATTGAATTAGACTCTTAATAGTATCTACCTACGCAGTGTAGGTAATCTGATTTAATACTTCCATTAGGACCCACTAGATAACAGCAACAATTTATTTTGCTTAAACCAAAGTACCTAACTATTGCTGCAAACATGATTCTGTCGAAATGAATTGTTTTTGAATCTAAATAAGTGAGTACCTATCCTTTTGGTTATTTATGAAAATTTTCGTTAAAGTTAGTTTCCCATTGTGATTATTTGACCGATTTGTGAATGATTACACAAGTAGGTACGTTTAGTTAACAGACACAAGGGGCCTTATGAAATTATAGACTAGTAAAGATAACTCGCTTGCGTTAGCCGATGTCATCGGGTCCCGCTAAACCATACCGGTTTTTCAAATGTGCTTTTTAATTTCGATTTAACCGGTAGTAACCAGTTGTTAGTCGCCAGCCAGTACGTAGGTGCCTAACTTATGTTTATGAAGGATCTGACAGTCGAATAATTGAGGTACAGAAGCCAACTCCTTTTTGACTCAATTTCAAGAATTGCTTATAAGCTACACGCGTTTGTAGGTTCCTAATGCCTCCTCTGTCTGTCGATATATCCCCGTAACTCCAGGGCCCCAAGTCTGCTATCCACAATCGATTCATAATCGAACAGCAACCGCATAGTAACCGTCACTTTTGACAGATATTGTTTGGGATATCTGTCAAAAGTGCCAGTTACTATGCGGTTGCTATTCGACTATGAATCGATTGTGATACCAGACTTGGTGCCCTGAATAGCTGATTGCTGTTTTGAGGGGGGGCTTTTGTTGATGGTTAGTAACGATAAGATGCTGATTTTTATGGAAATCTGATATAGGTAAAAGTGATGTACCTAATATATATATAGATATAGATTATAATAATAATATCGCCAGACGAACACCCCAACTATACGGTCCCACACTGTTCGGGCCCGGCGCGACGTAACCGCGCAATGGTAACGCTTCCATCATGGGTACCATATACAATTGGACGAGGGGTTTAAAAGTATTTTAAAGGAGGAGAAGGAGTTTTCGGTGAACGTAACTTGTAGAAACAGGCATAGCGGCCACCCCGCCAGGCACACCACCCACGTGGCTGGCAATCTTCCCTTTTCCCGACCTGGCTCTTACGCCAAATCCGACAAAAAGTAATCAGTTTTGCTAATCTAATAATTAGTTTTAGTATGTACAAACACCTACCCATCATTATAGCTACTGTATGGCTCATGCTATTATGGCACATGATTTGTTTAATAGCTAGAAAACACCATGTTATATTTATCATGATGATGAAAATCCCATGACTAAAGCAAATATCATGGGAATCAAACGCGTCTCATCAAGTGAAAGTGTAATTAGAAATTGTTTACTCACTTCACACTTAAGTATATTCTGTGGTAGTTATTAAAAATGTATCTCCGTAGGTAGACTGACGGTTATACAGCATGATTCAGAAAAGGTTTACTTACCCCAAATTTATAGACGTTTTATAACTTTATCAAACGTCATATAGTACTGTGCACAAGAGTTTTGCTTTGCGCAGTACTATATGACGTTTGATAAAGTTATAAAACGAATATAAATTCGGGGGTAAGTATGTAAAAAATACTGCTGAGTACGTTTATTGATAAGACCCAAAGATTAGTCAGTCAACCTTTACTAATTGAATGGAGTAACACGTAATTGAAGAAGATTAATAAAGCTGTATCAAAAACTTAATAGCATACCTAAGCCTATCTACTTATGTAATTTATAAAATACCTTTGTAATGCCAGAGGTCTCTACAATTAAATTCAATTTTAATGGACTTCTCTGATCTAAGCCTATTGGAAATTTCTAGATGCAGGTAATCTATAATAAAACACGCAATTAATAAATGTTTAATTGCGTACCGGCCGTGTTGTCTCTATACGCAATACTGCTGTTGATGTACAGTTAACGTCGTATATTTATCTATACAAATAAATAAAATTGGACTGTCTGTTTGTAATATTAAAATAACCGCTTTTTACTAAGTGCATTAGGATGTATACACGGTACCTATACCAAAACAACATTTTTTTTCAATTTTTGTCCGTCTGTCTGTCCGTCTGTCTGTCTGTCTGTTTGTTCCGACTAATCTCTGAAATGGCTGGACCGATTTTGGCGGGACTTCACTGGCAGATAGCTGATGAAACAAGGAGTAACTTAGGCTACTTATATTTTAGAAAAAAAAATGGATCTCACGAAAAAAAAATTAAAACCAATGTTGCAGCGCTGCGCCTGATTAACTTTGATAGCAAAAACCTGCAATGCGCCCGCGGGCTCAGAACGCGCGAGCAGGCTGTTGCCAACGGTTGTGTCTTTGTTAAATACCACGCGGACGACGTCGCGGGTAGCAGCTAGTTATTAAATATTGACAGTAAACAGCGCCATAACTTTCGAACTCAGTGGTAGCAACATTGAGTTATTCATCGGTATATAATAAGGCTTTGCTACCTATGTACGTACCTACTTCATCATTGCAAAGTGTTATTGAAATAACAGAAAGCCTGAAATTTGATTGTTCAAAATGATTAGTAGATATCACTATTCAAAAACGAGGGTATTTCTTGCGTGATTTAAATTATAGGTTGTATATTAATTGGTCCGTAGGTTATATTTGAAACTGATTAAATATATCTATTGAGTCCATTCAATATCATCAAATATTGCATAGGAATTATCCACTGAACCCCACTAACGCTGATTTACTTGACCTAACAAAACAAAGCACGGAAGTGGTCAGAAATCACAAACTCGCCCTCGATCAATGATTAAAAAATAGATGACATTTTAACTTTGATGTTTTCGTTACAAGTTTTTATATTGACTGTACTTTAGAAGTGTGCTGTGTTCTATCGTAATTATTGCCAATTCAGTAGGTGCAACCAGCTAGTCTTTAAAACTAAAATTTATTGAATTGATGCTAGATCGTTTTCGGTTTTGTAGAAAATAACAGAAAGACACACCCGGCTGGTGTCAACCCTTTTTACATTTTGTTTTCTGTGTTTTCAACCACCTGGTCTCAGACCGTGTATAGCTACACAAGAATGGTATCTGGGACCCGTGTAAATCCTTAATCGACCAGTCTTTTTCGTTTTTGGATGCCATTGTGTCAGCTACATCGCACAGGCTGCGGGGTCACCACGCCGCAAATCCAGAGATACACACATCTTAAATTCCTTAGCAAGGAATTTTGAACTGATAATGAATACCCGCTGTGTTGAGCGATTACTTTAATTTTGAATTGGTTTTAGCACGACTTGGTACTTTGAATATCAATTGGCGTACTATACCTAAGTATGTATACCTATGTATGTTATCAAGAACTTTCCAAGTAATTAAAGCACAACATGCTGCTGATTCCTAGAACGTTCGCAAATATATTTCGAGCATGGTTTAAGAATAATTTCTAAAATAACATGATGACACCACCGTGTAGTAAAATGAAATTAAGTCGACTACTTATAGTAAGATAGGAATACGGAATGGTACAGTCATGTTGAATTAAATGTGACCTGTGCCGGAAGGCTTGCCTTTTCGCTGTACAGGCACATAATTAATCATTATAATAATTGCTAGCGCTGATTATATTGGTACACAGGCTGGGTTCGACTAGACTAGAATATCACCAACCTTTTTATTTTCGCAACTTATAAACGAGATCAGAACTATTACTCGACACAGCCAAGAACAGCTGTATAAAGAAATGTTGTACGTACCTATAGTGTAGACAACAGAATAGGCAACATCGGCTTAATACAGTTCCTAGTCTTATCAATATAATGTATTTAAAAGGAATGTGCTCCATTTAAGTACGTTTAAAAACATAATTAATTTTCAAAAGTAGAGCGCCAGTGGCGTACCCACTGGTATGCGTAATACAGGTAGTGAAGTTACCGTCACAATCTACGGACCGGCTCTACATAATCGGTATCAACATTTTTGTCGTTTCATCGTAAAACAATGTTACGTATTTCCCGGTGGACGGCAAATAGCTCGGGATAATGAGCGGGGTAGAGGCTTCGGTGCGCCCGCGCAGCGCGTCGGGGCGTGCGCGCGCTGCAGACAGCTCTGATTAATGACGCGGTTGCTACCGGTCGTGTTCATGTTTAAGTAGTGTGTGTAATTGTCTAAATATGGAGATGTAAGTGTAGGAGATGTAAGTGTAGGTAAGTGTAGGAGGTAGGTAAGTGTAGGAAGAGGATACGTAGAGTTTGTACAGATTAATTGTTTATTTAGGAAGCTGCTTTAAACTACAATGATTAAAACTTTCGGTGTAAGGGAGAGTGGGACCTTTATATGTTACACCTACGGACTTAAAATTTTTGAACGTGACTAAAGTTTCTTTTTTTTTCGAAAAAAACATGGAACAAATAAGAATCAGTAAATAATGAAGAAGACTTATTTGATAACTCCAATATTATTTCCATCCTTGCTGCTTTCCCCACAACCAGTAATTTAGATAATACCATGCACCGATTAGGGAGTGTAAGGAAGCTGCGCCCACTTGGGCAATCGGCCGTGGCGATAGACAATGGGCGGGACTCGAACCCGGACCCTTGAACACCGGTGACCCGTGGAGTTGTACGCAATGATCTTTGATTTTAGTTGATTTCAATTAGGTTTTATATATTGTTCAATCATAAACTGATAATATAGTTATAGTACGGTAGGTAAGTACCTAATATCTGACTTTTACTTGCGTAGTTTTCTAGCTGATGCAATGCTTGTATAAGTATTATAATAACTGTCTAAGCTACGTTCTCTGCTCGTTCGCCATGAGTAGATGAATGGTTTGTCGATAGTTAGTATTTACTAGTGGTACATACTCTAATATATCTGTGGGTACATACATAGATAGGATGAATATTTTACTCAAACCGCATGGATTTCACGGGGCTCTTCTGTCGAATTTCGCTTTTCCAGTTCAGATTGGTATATACAATCAATTTGATTCAATTAAATAAAGATAACAATGAAGATGATTTACAATGCATATGTATTTTATGCTATTGATGCATTCGGGAATTGTATTCATAACTAAAGCATTGAAGGCATATCTAATGATAATTAAATTAACACTTAAAGCAACTAATAGTCTTACTAAGAAGATACTCGTAACTTAGAAACTAGTTGATAAAATAATCTCTCGGGGCAGCCACCACCGCACCGGGCGAGCGCGCGGGCGCGGGCGGCCCGGGCGTCCGGCACACGACCGAGTTCCGTGGCCCACAGAGAGCCCATTGTGCGCACGCGCATGGACTGCAACGCGATTCGATGACCATAACACTAAACAAGGGGAGCGATTGTTCATATTTGCCAAGCTTAATACTTTAGCAGTTCTTTATAGAAGACTGAATAAGAATAGAACGGTCGTTATTTATCGTGCATTTCAAGCGTATACCTTACTGTGCAATATCAAATGCGCTGAGCTATTATGAACTGAGTCTTCTTATTTCGATGTACCCATACCTCTGTATATGAAAGAGTGAAAACTTAAGATTTTCTGAAGCTGACCGGTCATGTCACATAATTGCAGGCCGATGTAGATCTGCTTTGTTTCATCGCATGTTTTAGTCCATTGTTTGGTTGTCGGTAGTGAGGATGCGTGCACGCCGCGAGCGGAGGCGGCGCCGCTGAGCGGCGGGGAGGGCGGCGCGGGCGAGCCGCGGGTGGAGCGCGCCTGCGCCTGCGCAGCCTGGACGCCGCGCCGCCAGCCCGCGCCGCACGAGATACTGCGACCAAAGCCTAGGAGGTAAACAGCTGATCAACTAAGGGCAAGCGTGGCGTTCGATCACTCAAGACCTCTCACAAAATAACACTCTAGCATGAATATGTAAAACCTCACATACCATAAAGTGTAGGGTCTACAATTATCATAACTCTTCATAATCGTATCAAAAACTTAACAAATTTGGTACAGTAATTTAGACTGATTGGCCCATTATTCCAAAAAACAGTGGTATGACTTGATACGACAATTTTTCCTTCTATTTACACCCAAGGCAAATAATTTATTTTGTACCTAAATTTAGGCCACACAATAGTATTGTATACATTTGTCAATAACTCTACAACCGGATCGGAATCCAGCCCCATGTGCTGTAGTAGAGTCTACAACGTTTGCTAACCTAACCGTATTCGGTAGCCCGATTGTGAAATTAAGCTTTTTCAGGAAGCATCTCTTTAGTTTATTTTAGATCAGTTAACATATGGGTTCTTTCTCGTACCCGATGGCATTTGTTAGCGTGTTCGAGTTAGAGGTGTTTTGCTGAGTTCGAAAGCAAACTGGGATTTCCTGTATACAAGTGAGTGTTTGAATGCAATGTGAAATCGACTAAGAAACTCCTTGATCACCTTATTCTTATATCCTTTCTCAATCAACCTGTATACAGTTATAAAACGTCTATAAATTTTGGGGTACATGAAGTCATAATTTCGATAAGTCAATTTTAAAAAGATAATTTTATTCCCAACAAAATACAAACGAGATTTTTTTGCGAATCATAATTTTTTTTAATTGACGTATTCAAATTTGGGCTTCAAATAGTGTTTTCAAATGCGCAAAAGAAGCCCAGGTTCAAGGCTTAGTATACCTTTTCTGAATCATACTGTATAACGTCCGAATCATTCCACCCAATTTTCGATGTGTTCCCAATCCCGCCCGGTCCCGGACACAGATGGCATTCCGAAGCGTTGATAAATCCTGTTTCTGGATTGTGAGGCTATATTTTAAGGTGCACGCCCTTTTGCACAGTAGCTGCGACTGAGACGTAGGGCTGCGCCGCGTAGCGACAGAATTGAGATTGATGGCTTTGAGATTGCGATATGATTGATTAAGTTAATTTAGATTTGTCAATTCAGACAAAATGAATTTAATTAAATTCAACTTAGGTAAGAATTAGGCTGCCCAAGATTAGAACATTTCTAAAAGACGCGACCAAGTATTTATACAGTCCAGAATGAAGGGATTTTTCGTGTTCAGTGCTCTTGTTGGGATAAGAAAGATACAGAATCTAGTAAATTACCATCAATAATTCCAAAAATATTTTTTTTTTTACATTTTGTCATTTTGTCAAGGGTCGACCCTATGAAACAGGTCCATTTTAAATGCAAATGACTAAATAATTCGTCTCGTCCCGGTCCAGGTGGACGGAATATACATTATTTTTTTAACAGCCGCGTCACTTATGTGCGGGTAACATTTCCAAACTATTTCTTTTAAGTCTAAGGAACAATGCTCAGTATTTGCAAGGTCACGAGAGTTCAACATGTGAGTGTTACGAACCAAAGTTTGTATTAACAGTAAGAACTATATTTGGACTTAGGCATGGGGTGGAAAGAAATTTTACGATTGAAGTCCTGTATCCTTTTACTAAAAGACTTATCCTGTACTTCGAAACCGTCGATAGTCGACACATGCCTTTTTAAATGACCAGTGACAATGCAACAATTACATTTAAACATCCCAACTCATTCAAAAAACTGTGATCTTCCGAAGCGAATCTTCGCCTGTCTGTTGCCCCATGTTAATTTTGCGTTTTATTCATATGATTGAGTACCTTATCTATGACGCTAAAACATTGAATATTCTTACAACATTGTCTGCTCGTGTATATCAAACGCTGTTATTAGCTATGTGAAAATTAGTTTTAACAATAACCTTTGAATGTGGGACTTTCTCTGTTACGCTTGGGATGGGAATAGTCTCATGTCGTTTATTTAGAATAAGGTGCTACACGCACAATGCGACTAGCCGACTAGGACTTAAACTCGAACGATTCGTCATTGTCTTTATCGCTACCCACAGTAAATCAAGGTACAACCTAAAGGAATTGCAGTGTAACAAGTGCGTCGGGGCTCAAAAGACACGTCCATAATTTGTCTTGTCTTACCCAAAACTGTACTATGTACCCACGATGTTAGACAAATTAGTAAATTTGACTTGGATTGAAGTATCGACCCTCCAAATTTGGTAAGCTACAAAGCTAGTCGTGTGCTTCTACCTAAAAGAGGCGACCTAAGATAGTCTTAAATATGTGTTGCATCTTAATTTCATCGCAACGATTATAACCGAATGAACAATACCCGTTGAGTGTAAGCTCCAGTGTTTTATGCAATGAAAGTAACTGTTACTTGATTCATTTTAACATCTTTCTCATATTTTTTGTTACGCTTTAATTGACTGAGGTAATTTGAGTTAATTTTTACTTTTATTATTCATTGAGTGTGCATGACTTTAAATTTCTAGAACTATTTAAATATTTTTTTGGAATATAAATCTGCACACAAGTATACGTACAACTTCTGAAGCTTTTTATCGGTAGGAGCATGAATGTTAGAATGCGCCCTGAGCCTTTATGGCGGTTTGAGGACGTCGTTAAGGTCCTCGCACAACATATCTGCACATTAGGCTGATTCCAAAAGCAAGTTTAACTTTGTTTCGTATTATCTAGATATAAGTATCTTATTGTCAGTCGTCCATCCATACATTATCGAAAAAGTTTTGTTTAAAAGCCTTCTTTGAGATATCCTCAGATAGTCGGTAGGGAAGTATATATATAAGACTCATTTATACCACATAGTTATTACTATAGTAAGTAAATGTTTATGTATGTATGATGGAAATCTATACTAATATTATAAATGTGAAAATTTGGATGGATGATTAGATGGATGGATGTTTGTTACTCTTTCACGCCCGAACGGCTGAACGGATCTGGATTTTATCGCGGGTAATACCGCCGGGCGCAGCTAGTACTACCTAAATATTATAATTTTTATCGTATAAAACATTGTCTTAGCGTAATAAGTTGTAAAGTCAAATCAGTCAAGAAATTAATTAAGTCCGCAGTCTGCAGTCCGCATAACAAAGGCGTTTGTTATTTATTGTCTATAAAATCAAAATAGACTACAAAGTGAGTAAAAGGCGGGCTATAAATATAACGTATCGTCGATAGTGTAACGGAAACGCGTAATATGCGTTACAATAAAATAGTATCATAACAACCTCTCTGGGATCCAACAAGTGTTCGATATGTTTTCGATCGGTTTTAATACTTGTTTATTAACTAACAAATAGAATATCTGTTTTGACAGTAGGTAATGCCTATCTTTGCTAATTATGTCATTGTACTTATGTGAATAATGAGCAAACATTTTGCCACAGGCATCTTTAAGAAGTTTAAGAAACAGGCCGTGAATTAAATACTAAATCTGCAGCAAACTACTTATTACTGACATCTTCAATGCGAATTGTAATTGAACATTGAATATTTTTCTTATCTTTTATCACTGCCATAATATAAACTTATCTTAACTTAACTGGAAATGAAATCATCGCAACACACCACGGACACGTACGATGGCTCCACGCGAGTCCAGCGCTGGGCAGCGTATCATTACGGGGCGGCGCATGAGTGCATAATAACCCCCAGTTTCAAGTGTGCTCTATATTTAGCGTGCACAACTTATGGTTTCGTTCACCTCGCATTCAATTCATACATGCTGCACGTGCAAGTATGTCGGTGTGAGTACTGATGTCTGATGATATGCAGAAGCATTTAAACAGTCTATAAAAAGACCGATTTTATTGACCGATCTCGATGGCCATTAGCGTCCGGCTCGAGCGTGTCTTTGGCTTTCATCAAAACGGTAACATTAATCCGTGGATAACACGTATGTCGGCGATGAGTGGCGACGCGTGCGACTGTAGCGGGGCGGCAACAATGGCACGGAGGGCTAACGGCGAGCGTCGGCGTCGGTGGCGCGGCGCTCAGTGCGGCCGGCACGTCCGCGCAGACATGCTGTGCCCGGCGCGATGCTCGTGCTTCCTCTGCCGCGAGCTGCAGTCCTGCCACGCCGCCGACGCCAGGAAACCCAAACACAACATGTGTGACAACTTTATACTTAAGAAAGCGGAGGCGTGGGAGCCTATGAAGTTCATCCGCGGGGCTGCGAGACTATCGGTGAGACACTGGCAGAGCAGGGAGCCGATAACGTCGACCAAAACGAAGATCACCACTCATAAGTCGACTAGCTGCGAGCAGCTGTACCCGCATCCTTTGGAAGACGAAGTGGGGCCGTTCGGGATGCGTCGAGCGCCGAGCACCGATCGTGTGAAACCGCAATCGGAGCACAATGCGCTGTTCAAATTACTTGGCAACTCTCGATCGAAGAAAATGAACAGCGGTGATGGTACAGACTCCAAAGTACGTCGTAGTGTTCTCAACTTCAGGAAGAATGAGAATCACAATTCGAAGAATGTTCACGAGAAGTACATTCCTTTGCCGCAAGTGTCGTCGCCGGCGGAGCATATTTATAGTGAACCAAAACCGTTCTTAAGGAATTCATACACAAAACTGGACGATTGCTGTCGACCACCTGTGTACCAAAGTGTTGAAAAGAAGAATGAAGACAACACGAAAGCATCTGCAGATAAAAAACAGTACAGCAACCGTCTCCCATGCTACGATGAACTGGCTCAAAGACTTTCCCAAGATAAGAGTAAGAAAGCTAATCTTCCTCTTACCGAAGGCGGTATAGCAAACAAAATAACACAAAACAACAATAAAGTTGTGATTTACTTTGGAGATTCCATAATTCGGAAGCACAACGATCAAAAGAAAGATGAACTCAAGTGGAAGGAGGAGGTTCCCCGGGAAGAAGTAATTTACGCAAATAGACTCCCAGATGAGACTTGTAACATTAGAATCGGGAGGGAAGTAGATAAAGGTGGAGGAACGCAGATGGTATCTGAAGTTGAAGTTCCAGAAGCTATTTATTCAGAGATTAAGGCTAATGATACTTCAGATATCACTATAAACGATGCGACATATAAAAAGGATGTTTTTGAAACGAAGAGTTCAGATGGTTTTGTTATTGTCGAATTTGAGAGTAACTTTGAAAGAGCCAGACAGCTTGTTGAACTAGTTCATGGGGGAAGTACGGACCATCACGAAGCGACAGTTCTGGATGAAGATGATCTTTGTGACTGGAGTTTCATACAAGATTGGAGGAAGAGGTCAGTATAATTTTTGTCAGACAATGTGCTCTGGATTAAAGTTTCTTGGCTATACCTATTCACAATTATTGTACAGTTACGCCGTGACCTGAGAGCGGTAGGTAATTTAATTGTTAATTGTAAAGCAGGTTGGCAAGTAAACTAGTTTATACTATGCCTTTGTACCTTTATACGAAATTTACTTTTATTTCCATACTAACAACAAGTAGGCAGAGGCCTTAATCATGTAGTTCAGGTGCGTTCAATGTAAAATGTGCAGCTTTATTTTGTCTGAAGCATATTATTGCTGGCTATCTACAATATTCGAAATCTTAAAAAAAACTAAGACCATTAACTTTTTTTAAAACAACAAAGTGTTTACACTATCTTGCTGCGGTTTTTAAGTCGGTTTATGTAAACCTACCAATTAACGCAATTTCGGTGAGTGCTTTCTTCACATATGACATTATGTAAGCCGCATGTTCGCGACTTGTGTTTGCGTTCGGAAAGACATTCGCGTTAATTGCATAGCGATTCCCTGGATTACAATCGAATTTGGTCGACGAACTCGTGTGATCTTAATACCGATAGCATCTCTTCCATATTAACTTCAAGATTCTCGGCCTTATTATCTTACGTAATGTAATATTTTTGAGGTGTTACTTGACGTCGTCGCTTTGAATTCCATTAGATCTTGTCAGATGTTCTTTTGTTCCGCGAATCACTCAGCTTCTTGTTAGATGTATACCTTTTGTTTCACCACTTCCTTGAGAATTTTGTAGCAACCTGCACACTGTTTTGTAAGTTATATTTATGAATTAAATCTGGATTAAGATTATACACTGGATCTTAACTACTCGTAAATGTTTGGGGAAAGCTTTTAGCGTATAGGTAACGAGATGAATAGTATACGGAAAGTTGCTTAGGTACTGACGGGCTAAGCTCTGGCCACAAAAAGCTTCAATGGTACTATGTATGTATGGGATGGAAGGGTATGCAATAAGCTGTGACAGTAAAAGTATAACGATTCGAAATTTAATCAGGGAGCAAATAGTGAGTATTAAAATGGCTTGTGAAAGGGAAGCCATAAATAAAAATATATCATATGGCAATTATTCCAAAGGGAAGTTGATTAGAAGTAACCATATCGTTAAGTAACCGCACCGCTACCGTACCGCTAAGCGTTGAAGTTAAGGTTTCACAAGTTACCCACTTGTCATATAGAGTACATCGTAATAGTTTAGATTGCAAAATGCGTAATTACGAGTATAACGCCTACATTACATTTTCGATATCTTTACGTAAATACCAAATTTGCCGACGTTAAAGATCATCAAAACACAGTTAATGTCCGTGAAGGGTAACCAAGGACATGATTTTCATAACATTCGTATTACCTGCGCGCATTATTTCAATTCCATACTTATTTCCGAGACATAAGGTAGAAACTCGCAGTGTACGGTGCTTTGATGGCACCACTGATGCCTTCCACGTATTGTATTCATGCATGGGTGATAGTTATTAAGCGACGTGTTGTGGTATTTGGCGGTAACGAAATGCTACAGCGTGGCGATGAGAACTAACTCAAAATAAAATCTTAAATTATACAGGATTACTTATAAAATAATAATGTCCTCTTAGGATGACAGGGCCGCAAGTCTGGCTCAGAGTATCCTACAATATTACCAGTTATACTAGTATCTTAATTTAAACTCTACCGCAGTGATTAGCCTTTTAAGCATGATGTGTTGAGCTGTGTAGAGCCGCTTTGTTAAGTATTTTCATAATGCCAGAACTGTATCATTTCCCACGAATTATTATCTAACACTTCCTTGACATCGTTGGCAATCAAATCAGTAATATAATATGCTTCTTAAAGTTACACTTTAAGGTTTATATTCAAATGTTTGTCGTCCGCCAATTAATGCTTTCTCCGCGGTTTCCGAGTATGACATGCACTTATAAACAGGATATTACGGTCGTGGTAAAATTATTTTACTTAACTAGTTCGTTTGTTTTGATTTCAAGTGTATTGCTATTTTTTAAATCTAAATTACCCAGTATTCCGGATTATAAACGGACCAGTGCTATGAAAGTAACTTCTCTTCACTCTCCAAAACCACATTAGGATTCAGATGATTTTATTTTGTCCATACCTACGCCGGTTTTGAACCTAATTTTCATTAATGATGAAAGCAATCTTGGTGAGTAATAAATGAACATCTTTGAAAAGCCGTGTCGCCAATTTAAAAGAGATAATAACTATATTATTGTCCTATACATTGTGGTAGCTTTGTCAAGATATCAAACTGTAATGGTGGTGGTGACCTAAATCCTTTTTTATGGCCTATATGCCTATTAATGGAAGATTATAGGGCACTGGCCTTGGGACAAGTTGCAAACCCGCTTACTTCCACGGACAAGTGTCACAGTCAACTGCTTATGCGCATTATGGAGACATAACAGCGTCCGATTGGTCGCGGCTATCAGCGACGCGTTGTGCGCGTGCGCATCCCGTTGCGCCGCCTGCAGTCACGAGCGCGCCTGGTCAGGTGAACTCAATGATCCGAGGCCCGTTATTGGCTATGCGTTAAGGCCAACCATTCGATTGGTTATGGTCGTTACGGGTGACCAATCGGAAGGTTGTTGACAGAGACGCAGAATGCTTGTCAAGTATTATTGTGCAAAATGCTAAGCCTAATTTGTACTGCATAGATTTGGTTCTCAGACGGAGATCAAATTGGAAACGCATTCAACAGTTTTTTCTTACAGTAGAGTTCATACTTTCGAAGCTAAATCATAAGCGCAATCGTATATGCCCAATGTCCTCGTACTTTTATTCACACATCTCTTAGACTGTGTCCGTCAAAGCTTTGCTAGCGGGTGAACTGGACAGCAAGAACCAAGACTAGAAAGAGAATCACGTGATCATAACGTCATGATTAAGTCACGTCATAATCTCTTCGTTCCTTATCGAATCAATACTAAACTATTCGGGCTTACCATGAACTCTTAATACCAGGCAGTATTAGGCAATTATTTAGGGATTTAATTTCCAAAAAATCCTCTTTAGCGTACCTCTAGGGTACTCGGTAAATATATCCTTGAAATTTCAAATGGATAAGTATGTCAACCAGTTTAGGCTGTGCGTCTGTCTGTTTGTCTGTCAGTCAGTCAGTGTTAGGAATGTTAATATAGCTCTATATCTTGTTTACAGGCCCTCGAGCGGTTGCCGTCCGTCGGACGAGGGTGCGTGGTGCGGTGGCGTATCGGGCGCGCGGGCGCTGCGCGTGCGCGTGTCGGGCGGCACGGCGGCCCCAGCGCCGGCCCACGCCCGCCGCTTGTCACCGCCACCGCCAGCCCACACGGCCACCACGCCTTGCGCTCCCGGTGCCTCTAGTAATAAAGGTATTTAGATTTATGCATCATTATGGGGTATAATACATTATCATTTACCTAAGAACGAGTATCAGGTGCCTACCAATAATGCAAGCGTTATTTGGGACATAAGTACAGCTGCAGTTTACGCTAGGGAATGTTCATATATTTTCTTATCCACCTTAGTTAAACACGAAGACACGGTCCAGCTGCCACCGGACACCCCCAGCGCTGCTCAATTGATGGCTATAACCGCGGTGTCGCAGCTGACAGCGGCGAGCGCGCCCGTGCGCAGTGCGCCGGCGCAGAGCAGCTACGCGCTCGAGCGACGGCCGAAGCATGATCATCATCACCGAGCAGAGCAGCTGCCACCTGTTCAGGTGAGGACTAGCATCTACTAGAAATTACAGACGATTTTCGGCTGACTATTGGACCTACAGGTATACAGAATGATGAAGAAATACTAAACCTTGACTCCTGCTTCTTTTGTACATTTCTAATCATTGTGTGAGGTCAGAATTCCATTATGTCGACTTAATTAATTAAAATGTTGTTCCCAAGAATTGATTTTTTTTAATTAGCTTATCAATAAATCTGACTTCACTTGATGACTACAATTGCACCGAATAAGCGTAAGTTCAAGGGTTAGTATGCCCTTTCTGGATCAGCGTGTATAAAAGCGCTGAATGTAAAAGTTGCGTAGGTACCATAAAGTATGAGTAAAATTGGGCAGCTACAATATTTTAAGAGAATAAGTTGCACGTTTATATATCATATAAATGTCGAATATTCTTATTTTTTTTAAAGACCGCTGCCTAGTAGCGTTTCACTTAGAGTTACTTAGTACTAGGTGTTATTTAAAAATTAGATTGAGTGTACCAGGTACAAGCAATAACGACCGCTAGATCTTTTTAAATAATGGTCACTTTATTCTTACATCTATTTGCGGGCGGGTTACAGATTCCACAGACACAAAAATATTTTTTCCATAGATAATATTTCCATGTCTCATCATGTCGTGCGCTCATGACTTCGATCAGTGCATGTCCACCCACCCACATGGGCACACCTCAGCATGTTAGGAGGTGGGAGATGTAAGATTATTCCACCTTTCCAAAACGCTGCTTTGAATTTAAAATGTACCTATTTGTTTTTGCAATAATGACGTTTTGAACTGGCTTTATCAATAGTAATGTAATCACATTCCCAAAAACGGGTTTACTTAAGTCGGTTTCTGCATTGAGTATTCGACAAAACATGATATCGAATTCGCGATGCATAGTTTAATGTTATCTTACTGAAAGCGACTGCTTGCTACAAAAAAAAAACGATGGTATCATCTTGTTAACGGTTCGATGGCTTTGTTTTTGTTATAGTTTGTGAGCACGTAAATCTTGCCGCTCCGTGCAATGGATTACAAATGGTACAAACAGACGATACGGAGGGCTCGTTGGTACTATTACGTAGAAAATTAAGATCAAAGTGAGTTAGCGTAACTAATTCGTATAGTGACTCATGTAATTAAGAACACCAAAAACACTTACCGTTATAATTATAGGTGCCAACAAACAAGATAGAGCTACTTATTATAACGGAGTTTTGGTATGTACGTAATAACCAGGGAATGGGCTCGCCCTCCAATTCCCTATAGCTAAGTATACGTATACTAAGCTAGATATTGGTGTACCAGGCTTGTTTAGTAGTTCAGACTTAACGTTGCCACTAGCAAAGTGAACCCAATTTCACAGTACATTTGTAGTGGTAAATGTTATCATATATAAAACATTTCGCTCAGTAAATGATCCGGCATAGAGTAAGGAGTGCTAGACATAGTTATTTATATATGTGTGCGTGAGTGTGTTTACATGTCAGACTTCTTAGCCTTAGCGTACGCTGTGTGCTGTCTGAATATTCTAACAAGTCAGCGTATGTACCTCAGTGTGTGTAGATGCAAACGGTCGGAATCCCCAATCGTCAGTATGTTAAGTGCCCACAGTCATTTACTGAAAACATTGGGAAACCTCTTCGCCCATTCGAATGGGCGAAGAGGTACTTGCAGTAATCATATTTCCGTCATCAATTGCCGCGACGAACGTGTAACTCTTTAACCAATTCTAACGATCGAGCATAACATAACAGTACGTTACCTAGATATAGCGCAACATACACACGCCAACACATAACAGTGATATCGTGGCGGTATTTGTGACGTCATTTCCACTTCCGCCGTATGAAATTATCGTTATTTACTTTGATATCTGTGAAGGGGTTATGACTCTCATTGTGTTACGTCTATATGTACCTGCAATTGAATATATTGTTGTAGGATCTAGCTTTATAAAAATAACCCTGGATTTACTATGGTCTTCTACCAGGAGTGAGAGCTTTTATCTAACGGTAGTGCGTCCCTTCTACTAGGGTGTAGAGTGACATTTGGAGAGCATATTATAGGCTAAGGACAAAGGGTCAAAAGTGACAAGGATATACTCCGACCAGAAGCGGTTTCACTCTGTTCGTATTTCCAATACTTATTCATTAGTCTGTGACATAATGTTACTTGCCCAACTCTATAATTTCAAAATAGCGCTATCCCATAAACCCAATCACCCACACAAGTTATAGTCCAGTTTCACTAAGCCATTGGGCTCTCCGTTAAGTTAGATCATGGCGAGCGTACATTACGACACAACGTCGTTATATTGAATTGCCCTGAGGTCACAAATACATGTTGAACCTACTTTAGGCTTCCATCATGTCTGCTATTACAACAGGTAATTAATTGCGGTCTATAATTTTATAGTAGCTATATAATTGTGAGGCATTTTGCACGTGGCTATTTCAGAGTTTAATTAACGACTTACCGCAGTTATCGCTTAAAACGTTTGGCCTATACTAAGTATGTTCTACTGTTTCTTTTTAATCGAAATATAGTTCTTTCAGCTGTTTTGGACCGATCGAAGTGCGTCGTAGCGAAAGGATAAGTAAGTTTCAGTGATGTAAGCACAAAGTGCCCATAGGAAAGCTTGCTGAGAGCTTCCTAGTATCCTGGGAACGAGACAACGATAAAATACGATATAAACGTCCAAGACTCGAGCATCACACATATGCTCCTACCGGGATACGAGTCTGCCAATCGGATTGGCAATTCGGATTTGGGATTGAATATAATAGTATTAAGATGTGTGGCCTTCATGTCTAAGTAGAAAGTTTTGTTCACGTCACAATCTAAGTGTATGCTTTACTGAGTTTCTTTATAGCGGATTTGCATAATAAAGTAGGTGGGTACAAGAAGGCTCATTCTGAATGCCACGTAATGATAGCTGCAAGTAAGCAATATAGGTTAACCTAAACTTGAACCTGAAAACTGGTGGTTAGTTTAATTAATTGGAACAGAACTATATTTTTCTACAGATTGCATCGTTGTTTCAGCAGTTGCAACCTTGGCTAGCTGGAACTGACCACTTGTAAACGTATTATAAAAAAATAAGTTTAAAATTTTGAAAATGGAAATCTGCCAATTTTATTGAGTATGTATTTTATTCATTTGTCATTTGTTTACGATTTGGCGGCAAATTGAAAATTGTCTGTGTCACGTCAGCATGAATTTTAACGCGAAAAAGTGATTTTTTATGATGTCACCCTCGTATGTAAGGTGTGACAGAAGAAGTGTAATTTTTTTAACAGATGGATCAGTACGTTATATGGACACGTTATATGTATAAAATAATTACGTAAACGATCTTTGATCCTGTTTTAAATCAGTGCTTTCAGTGTGGGGTATCATTTCTTAAATTTCGAATAATTTAATTTATTTCTTAATCTTTATAACCTACAGTTGGCCCTGTTACTCATTTGAACTCATTTGAGTTCTCTATATGAAGAATAGTTATATACCGGAATTGGGGTACTTATTTGCTTTAAAAATTGTAATTATACGAAGTAGGTACTTAAATTTAAAAGGCATGGCTGTAACAACAAACACGACAACATAGTTTTCAGACAATAGCCAATAGTTTTTAAACTAATTAGTCATGATCGCATCTCGATAATCAACGGTAAGTAATTATACCGAGACGCAACGGTGAAAGTGTTTACAGAGGTAAAAAATACAAATTTCCATTGTTCACCACGGAATCCCACGATCTCGTGATAGGGAAAAGCGCAGTCGGTGGGAACCTTAAATATTAAAAGCGAAACCACCTGCGACAATGGCGGCCATGTTTATTGGATGAATTTAAGTTTCGTAATATGAGTAAGGTGTGTAGGTACCATCTCGATGATTGATAACTTCAGAACCCAGGGTGTCGATTGGAGTGAGCTTATTTATGAACTTTAATTTTGAATAATTACGTGTGCCTACTCTAGAGCAAGCTTTTTTTATGTACTACTTTTTTGCTCTATCCCTTTCAGGTGGCATCCCTGATGTGGTATTAGTAACTAATAATCTACCGCAAAAATTTATAGAATGATTTAATTGCCCTGTACCTACCTACATAACAAAGCTCTATTTATTGAAAAATGGTTTTGTAACGCAATTGCAAATGTATTATAACATCTATAAATTGTGGGTAGATCTGAGAGCAATAATAATTGTATAGGGACAACTGGTTTGGATCATGATTAAGACGCTACTGTGGATACTAAAAACCTACCTTAATATTAAACCTACTCACGAATTCGGTCGTTTATTCCAGAACGGTGTCCGCGAGTGCAACAGCAGTTCCGATGAGAACAGGTCGTCGGGGCACGCGTCCATGTCGGACAGCGGGGGCGGCGGGGAGGCGGGCCGGGAGGAGCCGCGCCGGACCAGGCAGCCGCCGCACGCGAGGAACAAGCATCGACCACATAATAAAGTAAATAGTTCTATCCAAAGATGATGGTATATCGTATTATTATTATCATCTTAGGGATTTTATCGCGTTTATTATTAGTTTTTTACATTTCCGACGTTTCGGCTGTTTTACTGCGACCACGGTCACGGGAGAACTGAGGTAGTTGACGTGGTCATGTCATGGTTTGAACAACTAAATATGAGGGTACCCCGGGTACCCTCATATTTAGTTGTTGCTTGCGATCCGATCTACGCAGAAAGTGCTCACAGTGCCTTGAGGTCTTGCAATGGTGCGCTTGGTTTGGGATTTAATCATATTAATTACTGGATCCCAAGTCGGTGGTAGTGGTAATCCGTAAGATTATTTTTATTTCAATGTATGTATGTATGCGCGTAAATATAAAAAAAACAATTATTTATTGTTCAATTCGAAGAAAATTTTAATAATTGTCGGCTGCCATAAGGGCTATAAGAAATGAAATGAAAGGAAAAAAGTTTATTCGACACAGACACGAAGATACACAAATGGGTACATTTACATGAAAAAGTAGAAGTAAAGAACACACAAAGATACACAAATAGGCACATACATTAAAAAGTGAGGAACATAAAGTAGGTATTGTGGATCTCAGTGTGAGCTGTGCCGAAAGGCGTTTGGCTCAGCATGAGCTGGTGGGGAACGGATTCTCCTCCAGCGCTGATTTTCAGCTAAAGCCTCCTCAGTAGGACATTAATCATATCGCTTGGTAACCAAACTCAGACGCAATCGCAGATACACACAATAAATGTATAAAGTATAGAATAGAAATAAAAGTAATAGAATAGAAAGATATATCATTCGTCGTAGAGAATACAATCCTATTCCTTGTCGCTATCTTAGGTGTAACTGACTTCACCATGGACGTGCTAAGTATTTATGTATTAATTGTATTAAGTATTAATGGGTGCTTAGTTGAATTTGATGACAGCTTGGACGTCAGCGCTGGTGTAGAAGCGAGCTTGCGTTCTAATTGTTAGTTTGGCTCCAAGTTGCGAATTTATTTCTCTACAGCTACAATCGCCATGGCCTGGAGGCGGGGGACTCGAAGACATCAGGTCTGCCATCAAGCAGCTGACGCTCCGCTCCAGGGACAGCAGCAGCACCGCCACCAGTGGCGCCTCCAGCGCCGGTGGCGGCAGCAATAATGGAGTACCAGGTATTGCAGGATTCCGTCTATTTGCATAATCAAGGTCTTCGAAACACGAAAAAGGAAAAAAGCTACCTACCTTTAGATTCATGGAGCTATTCATTAAGTGGTTTCAGCCGCTTGGCTCAGACACATGTCATGTGTAGAGTGGAAGCGGTTAAGACTATTTACAACTTGACGAAGCCCAGTTGTGAGGTGTCACGGATGATTCAACTGGTGGCTTTGTAACCATTGTTGCAGAGACTGGCAGCGCGGCGGAGGCTCGTCGCCGGCGAGCGCCGCTGGTGCGCCAGCCTTCCCTGGACACGGTGTGCACCAACGTCACCAGCGCTGATGAGTTCGTGTGGGTCGACTCGCATAATAGGTCACTATCTGTTTCTGTCTGCACGTACTGTGATTTTCTGAAATCAATTCTGTCGTAACGATGCGCGAAATAATAATAAGAACCTCCTAGCTAACTAGCGCTCGGGTATGTATTGACGTGTAGAGTTTCTTGTGGTTATTTCATAGTAGAGTCACTAATAATTTAAATATCTACCTATTCTACTTATCTTGGATTATTTTAAATTGGCGTATCGTCTGTTTCCAGGCTAGTGGAGCTCCGATGCGTCCCATGGACGCCTAGCGAAGTGAGCCGAGCCCTACAAGCCGGAAGATGCCGAGACCTAGCGCCGAGGATGGCGCCGGACACACCTCCGAGATTAGCGTATTTACTGCAGAGGTAAATCTTGCACTTCATCTCTTTAGCTCTCAGAATGAAGTCGAAAGATGATACTCTCGCAGCAATGAAAAATTAAGATGGAGCTGATTATTATAGGAATCCCAAAGACCGTATCCACCGTATCCGGCCAAATGTAGCCATAAGATGGTATTAAAAATAGGACGTTTATAGTCCTAACAGTAGACTATTCTAAACTAAAAGGATAGATGTAGATATTGAAATGATGTTATTGTTTCCAGGGCTCTCGTGCGAATATCCCGCGAGGCGCAGCGTCTCTCCCAGAACTTCGGCTTCTGTTCGAAGCATGAAGTGGCTGGCGCGTTCAAGATTGTGCTGAGTACTCCACTAGCTGATGCTTGTATAAAGGTATGACAATACATCGGATATCATTGCTGGAGTCCCTTTGGTTTCAAATAGTTAAAATCGCTGCAGAACTTGGCCGGCTATAAGGTGCCATGTGCCAGGTGTTCATGTTGTACATTTGAGTTTTTTTTTTTTATTACATTATAGGCAAGTATTTGATCTCGATCTCACCTGATGGTAAGTGATGATGAGATCTACGATGGAGCATACTTGCCTAGGTAGGAAGGCGGCAGTAGATCGAGACGCTACATTCACTAGGCACATGCAGCGCAGCTGATCTGACCCGCCATCCATGAATGGCAACACCGAACATCATGCCGGAACACGGCTAGGCCGCTTGGCGACATGGCTTTGTTCAGTGGGTGGTGACTAACCACGGCCGAAGCCTACCACCAGTAGAGTCTAAAATAAGAACTGTAATGGGCATAAAAGTAAGGTGTATTCGTGGCTCCAGGGTTGTCAACGTGCCGCGACGATGTACGCGACGTCCGGCAGCGCGGCGCGGCGCCTGGGCTCGGCCGCGCGCGCGCGGACCAGCCTGGCTCCCGGCCGCTTCCAGAGATGGATGCTGGACGTCAGAGTAGCATCATTTGTGCACGAGTAAGTATTCGGTCTTCCTTTGCCCAATGGTCTTCATAACATATTAATCCAACTCCTCCTATTTTTATCTTTAGATTAATTTCGTGCGGGTTCCAAGACAATTAACTTTATCCCGGGACTCGCCGAGGGTCAAACCTCGGTGTCTTGGACACCACTGTTGATCCCGGCTTACAGGAGTAGCAGTGGTGGGCGTGTGTGGCGGGCCTAGTATAACATATTTATATTTTATAGGTGCCTATACTGAACGCAATGGATAACGTCTACAAACACAAAACTTTTTTATTTTCGGAGCTAGGTGCGTGGTCACATGATATGTACAATACCAGACAATCTCATCTCCCTCCTGAATGTAGTAGATGAATATTTTGAAGGTTACTTGATAAATATGTCCATAGATACGCAGCGATATACCTGTGTGCGGGTATGGAAACTTTGCTGGAGGAGATCGCTCTGATCGCCGGAGGCACTGCTGCCAGCACTCCCATCACGCCAGCGGCGGTGGACCACGCCGTGGCCAACTGCTCGGACCTCTGGGGCCTGTTGCAGCCCTACAGCCATTTGAACGCGGGCAGAGTTGCATCAGGTACTGAGAATTACTAATCCAAGCAAAGCAACCGTGTGCAACTGATGAAGGAATTCGGCTATTTAATCATTGAATAATGTATTTTCTTATAATAAAGAATATTCAGAAATTGCGTAGTAATTAGCACGCACGCTCGTCTTGTGAAACTCTACCAATTATTACCAACAAATTCATAGTCTCTATCATATCAAAATACTTAATACATCAGCATGTAGTCGTGGTATTTTGTGATAGTCCAACATTGATCTGGAGATTAGGGGGATTAGGAGGGGCACTAATACGTGGCTTATTTTCCTTCAGGAGCTCTATCACTCTCGCGATGGGAGTCAATGAGCTCTCTGGGTTCTGGGTCCGGTTCATCATCAGGGGTGTCTCGGCCGGAGCACAGACAATTGGGGCTCAGTCACGACTCTGGTATCACCACAAACGGATCAGGTATACAATACCATTTAAAGATGAACCTTATGCCTTTGTCTTATGATTTATATTCAATACTAGCTGTTACCCGCGACTTCGTCCGCGTGGTATTTAACAAAAAGCGGACGAAGTCGCGGGTAACAGCTAGTCTAAAATAAAAGTAGCCTAAGTTACTCCCTGTTACATCAGCTATCTGCCAGTGAAAGTCCCGTCAAAATCGATCCAGCCATTTCAGAGATTAGCCGGAACAAACAGACAGACAGACAGACAAACATTTAAAAAAATGTATTTTTGGTAAATGTACCGTGTATACATCTAAATGCACTTAGTAAAAAGTGGTTATTTTAATATTACAAACAGACACTCCAATTTTATTTATTTGTATGTATGTATAGAAAATCTGTGATTGGGTCTAAAAACTGCAGTTGGTATTTGATGCTATAAGAACAACAGCAGCTACTGACGAACTCAGTTAACTTTCAATCCTATCGTTCTGACATCTACGCAGCAATATTATTTTTAAGTTCACTTGGGTTTAACCAGGGAATGTTATTTGGATGAAATTGAAATGCCGTGTGACTTTTAGCTGAACATTTCAGAAATAACATCTCTCAATTATTGCGGCTATATAGTGTTCAAATTTAAGATGTTTGTGTGTTGGTTCAGGTGGGTCGGGCACGTCAGCCGGCTCCAACACCAGCGGCGGGTCCGCGGCGTCGGTGCTGCTGACCACGTGCGCGGGCTCGGCCGCCGAGCTGCGCGCCGTGCTGCGCCGCGTGCACCCGCGCCTGCCGCCGCTGGCGCCGCCCGCCGAGAGGGCTTTGTACTACTTTATGAGGTGTTCCCAGGTATGTGCTTTGTTATCTGCTGATTTGATTTTAAGTTATTGTCTCGTCTCATGGTGTATAATAAAATGTTGGATACAAATCGTGGACCCTGTCGGGCACGTCAATTTGGAAGACGAGTTGCTTTGAAAATATGCTTACCTACCTACATTGGAGTTATCCCACTAATATTATAAATGTTAAAGTTTGGATGGATGGATGGATGTTTGTTACTCAATCACGCCAGAACGGCTGAATGGATCTGGATACAATTTTGAACAGGGATAGGTTATAGGCTACTTTTTATAACGGTAAAATGTAAACGCGGGTAACACCGCGGGGCGCAGATAGTGTAATATATTTTTTGACCATGTTATTTGAGTGGGTTATTTAGATTTCTTTTATGAATTAAAATATTATTTTGTGATATGAAATTTACTTGGATTATCTTAAACAAAAATCGCCTTGCGTCCAGGTGAAATGGCTCGCGGCTAGTGAATTGAGGGCAAAAACTAATGTCGAGCTTAGTGGCCTTGCCTGCATCCAACAGTAGACTGAGATGAGGGGCTATAATCAAAGTGTGTCGGTGTGTTCAGCTGGAGCACTCCAGCGCGGGCGGTGGGGGGTGCGGCGGCGCGGGGCTGTGGGGCGCGCGCGGCGCGGGCGCGCTGCCGCCGCTGGGCGAGTGGCTGCGCGTGCTGCGCGCGCACGCCGCGCTGCGCCCCGCGCCCGCCGCGCCCGACGCCGACGACGTGCTGCAGGCCGCGCGCCTGCTGCTGCCGCACGCCGACTGCCCGCCCCGCCCCGTCACGTGAGTACACCGCCACCGTGCACACTGAGCGACGTATTTACCCCGAGAACCAACTAGTGGGACTAGTTTATCTTAAGGGTAATACCGACTTCTCCAGCTCTGACTTTCCTCGACTGTCATAAAAGTTAGAAAAACAACTGGAACCTCGTGATTTGCATCGCCAGTCGACTCTCAGAAGAGAGAAGTACCGGGAGCAGACCCGTCAGAGGATATGGGAGAGGACGAGGAATAAAGGAAGCCCGGTGGCGACTGAAGCCGCGTGCACTTGGCAAACACACCGCGCCGTGTCAGACTAATCGCCATCGCCGACAATAACCCAGGAAAACCTAGGAGATTGTCGACGATGCCCGGGGTGCACCGGGCCCTTCCCATTGCCAGTCCCACAGGTGACCCGCATGGGACTGGCAATGGGAAAGGCACACGAGGAATATACCGTAACTCCCAATGCACGGTGGAGGTTAGATGTCATAACACGAGCGCATATCCAAGGTCCGACCGAGTCGCGCGCTTATCTATATCAGGCTTTTAACGAAATCCAGGTGGGTAACCTACTATTTAAAAAAATACAGTGTTTCCTCTCCAACCCTCCAGGTTAGAGGAAGCAATAGAGCCGGCCTGGTCACGCTGTAGCCGCACTCCTGACGAACTCAGCCGAGCTGCCCTGGGCTTGGCTCAGCGCGCTCTACTCAGTGGCCGGCCGGACCTAGTGGGCGGGGTGCGGGCGCTGTTGCCGGCGGCGGGCATTGATGCCATCGACGCGTCAGGACTGACGGCGCTGATGAAGGCATCCATCGCTGGTGATGAGCAGATCGTTGCTGTAAGTTGAGGATTGAAGACAGTACAGATTATGGACATCCATTTCTTTTTAATTTTAGAGTCAAAGGGTTGATCTTTTGGCCAGGTGGATGTAGACTGGCGGGTTGACCGCTGTGTTTGAATTTTGAAGCTTATATTCAATTATGCTGCGTGTAAACTTTTCTAGCGTGTTTCAGACTTTGTATGGGGAATAGTATTATTGTGTATAGCGATACTATCTAGGCGTGTAGTAGTATGCGCTTTATAGTAAACTAAAATAATATTTTGTAAATAAATAGGTGATAATCTTATTCTTCGATGATGGTGGTCTTATTCTTCGACCTTTACAATATCTGAGCCAAATCGCCGTGTTCCAGATGTTGCTAGAAGCAGGCGCAGATCCGAACATCGAAACAGGCGGCGCGTGCGCAGCCCACTGCGCTGTGCCGCTGTCTCCGCGCTCGCCGTCAACTCCACAAAGCACACCTTCTTACACACCGCCCACGGCAGGTCAGTGCTACTTTTCTCTGGTTCTTTTTTATAGTAGGTTTCGATCATGTTTCAGTATGTATTTTCGTATTTCCAGATCAATTAGGGATTTTTCTCCCCTGTGAAAGAAAGTGATTAAGGTTTAAATTATGAGGTCTCGGATCCTATCACGGCTCGACTAGACCGTTTGTTGACATTAGAATTGTGGATTGTTCATAGAGTTTGAAATGACTTATAAAGAAGTGCATTGTTTCTATGTCTAGAATGTAGACTGCTCTTCCAAAGCAGGATCTTTAAATAATTTTCATATCCAAAGAGATCTACAAGCAACTCCCTCGTAGAAATTAAAACTACCCACTCTTTTTATTATGTCTCACTGACTCTACCCAGACCGACTGTCATCTGCCTCAGCCTGCGCGTGTCAGGAATCTGGCATAGAGTTGCGAGACTGCCCGGTCTTTCTGGAGACGGCTGTTCTACTGTGACCTCCCCAGGTTGGACGGCGCTGGTGTACGCGTGCGGCGCGGCGGGGGGCGGCGCGGCGGGGGCGGCGGGCGCGGCGGAGTGCGCGCGCCGGCTGCTGGCCGCCGGCGCGCGCGCAGACGGCGCGCCCGCCCGGGGAGACGACATCTGCACTCTCACGCCTTTGCAGGTACGCTTGCGGCATGGAACAAGTCTCAGGAAGACTTCATTATCCTTACACCCAAATTCAAAGAAGATGAAATTGATTATGCAATGCACTTGTTATTTTTTTAATATCGTTTCAGTATCACACGTTTTTCAGAATAATACCTGCCTAGAACAGACACAGGTACATACATACATTTACCACCACAAGTCAATTCACTTGGGGACTAGCAATAATGACATTGTAATACATTGACCGATTACTGGTCAAGCATCTTGAAAGTACCTAATCGTGATAGTTGAGTTGATTACCAAAACCATGTAAAGTGGCACTTACGTTATTATCGTCATAGCACTCAGAGTCAATTATGTTAGTACACTTAAGCTCGAGGATAATAAAACAAATTATACATATTGATATATTTACGCGAATACTACACAATAAAATAAAACTAATTTCAACGCAAGCTACTTTTTTTTATTTGTTTTTATTACATTATAGGCAAGTATTTGATCTCGCTCTCACCTGATGGTAAGTGACTATGAGATCTACGATGGAGCATACTTGCCTAGGTAAGAAGGCGGCAGTAGATCGAGACGCTACATTAAATATGATGGGGGTACCCTCATATTTAGTTCAAACTAAGACACCAGGACTTCAAACACCTCAGTCCTCCTCTGCCCATGGTAGCTGTAAAGCAGCCGAAACGTCGGACCACATAAAAACATAAAATAAACACGATAAAATCAGAAAAATAGTTTTATTTCAACAAATTATGCAGTAGATATAACACTATGCGCAGTACAGAACTGGTGCCTTGGACACCCAGTATCTAAGAGGTTATAATATAGTACATCTGAATACTACAAATAACGTCTATTTCTTATAGTCTAGTCTGTTATTATGTAAGGTAAGTAACTTGTAAGATATTTTGCAGGTGGCATGCGGTGTCGGCAACTTGGAGCTGGTGCAGCTGCTGCTGTCGCACGGAGCGGACCCGTTCCTGTCCACACAACTGAACGACGCGCTATGCTACTCCGCCGCGGCGCAGTACGGCTGCTATAGGTCAGCTTGACACATTTCATTTAAAAAAAAACGGGAAATACACCATAAGCCCCTGGCTTGTCAGCTTATCTATAATCGATAGGGTTTTTTTGGGATTAGGCCCGCCACACACTCCCACCACTGCTACTCCTTTAAGCCAGGATCTACAGTGGCATCCAATGGTTTGACCCTCGGCGAGTCCCGGGATAAAGTTAATTGCCTTGGAACCTGCACGAATTTACTCGAAAGATAAAAATAGGAGGAATTGGAAGAAAATTATCCACTTTCCTCCATTACAAAGTGGGAGACAAAAAAAATCTGGTAGACAAATTGCCACAGAAGCAAGTCTTACAGCTGGATTAAGATTTATCGATAGGTATGTCCAACAAAACCAAACTCCTCTAAAATGTCAGCTAAGAGTATGTCCGTCATGAGTGGAATCCTAATACGTATGCAATTCATTACACAAAGATTATTCCTATTGGGCTCAAATTCGCGGCACTGTATGTAATACCAATATTTGGGTTTGGACAATTATCTATGAAACATGCTCCATATAATGTTCTCTATGGCGCCTCCTTGGCATCGCTTGGTTTTAAAAAGTGTTCTGATTATTTAAAACTATGATTATATAACTATCAGGAAGTCTATAATTTCAACCCCAGGGCCCATGGTATATTTACCAGGGTCATTACGTCAATTCGTCATGACATGTCGTGTTCGGAGCGACTATTTCGTATTTAAGGGGGAAGCTCAGGGTCAGGGCGCGAAATTCAAAATGTCAATGGTTTTTAATTTTTTTACGAAAAAAATGGATATCTTTACGATGTAATTTAATACATCGAGGCATCCAATGCAGAATGCTAATATCGCAAAATTACATCGTGCAGATGTCCAAATTTTTCGTAAAAAAAATAAAAACCATTGACATTTTGAATTTCGCGCCCTGACCTTGCGCTTCCACCTTAAATACCCACGCGTTTTGCGGTCTTTCTGTATGAAAAGCACCTTTGTATAACGTTAAACGTGAGGTGCATGCGCAGCGCGGTGGCGGTGTGCTGCGCGCACGGGCGGCGCGCGTGCCTGCGCGCGGCGGTGCGCGGCGGCGCGCGCGGGGGGGGCGCGGGCGGCGCGGGCGGCGCCGGCGCCGTGCTGTCGCTGGAGGAGGTGCTGGCCGAGGGCGCGCCCGCCAGCCCGCGCGCGCCCACCTTCACCAAGCAGCAGCAGCGCGCGCTGCACCACGCCATGTACTGCGCCGCCGAGACCGACCACTTGGGTGAGCGGTTCACGTAGACTAGGCACTCAACAGTAGGGCTAGGTGGAGAAGTGCCTCGGGTCCCCCGAGCTTAAGGGGCCCCTCCGTCTCCATTAATTACATTCTACAAATTTTGGGGTATCGTAATGTATCTAAGTTAATTAAAGATTTTTAGACTTCTAACTTTTTGACCCCTGGCCAACAAACCTCAAATGTTTCCCACCTCCAGAAAATAAACATTACAGGATGTTGCACGGCTGGCAAATCAATTATTTACACATAATAGGTACTTAGTAGGAACTATAGCGTTACATGTTATTGGGCCCTGCAGTGGGCGACGCTGATGATGAAGTAGTTTCGCACCTTTAAGGTAGTAAATTTCGTTTAAATATGGCCACAATTTATTTTTTTCCGTGGGGCCCTTGGTTATACAGCTCACTGGTTGTCGACTGCCACCTCGAATCCTACATTTACAACACCTGCACCATTAGTGAAATCTATGTGAGGATATACGAAATTCAATTCCTACGGTTTTATCATCAGCTATCAACACTTGCGAATACTTGTAGGTCATGGTTATAATATCAAGCTTGTCGTGGGTTTTACTGAGTTTTGCTTGGAATGGAGGTGTGAAAGGAAAGGAAAGTGAAAGTGTGAAGTCCGCCAACCCGCACTGGGCCAGTGTAGTGGACTATCCCCCTCAAATTGAGGGGAGGCCCGTGCCCAGGAGTGAGACATTAAAAAGGGCTGTTATTATTATTGGAATCTGCTTAGAGTCAAGAGCAGAGAAATTACCCTTTGAAACTAACTCCCAATGGTCTTAGGATGTTTTAACCAGCTAGGTTCGTCCATCCGCCCCCCCCCCCCCCCCCCCCCCCCCCCAGATATTACGCTGGAGCTGCGCACGCTGGGCGTGCCGTGGTCGCTGCATGCGTGGACGCTGTCGCTCGCGGCGGCGGCGGACGCGGCCCTCGACCACGTCATCGATCAGCTGTTACAAGACTTTTTGCAGGTAATATGATTTATTTATCTCGTTATAGCTTCAAACTTTAAGCACTTTAATAATTGCGTAGGGTATAAATATTACGAGTCGTTTAGTCGTTTTCAGAGTTTCGTAATTATCTTACAATGTTACCAAAAACCGAAGGTAGATCTGTATTTTTTTATAGTTTTTTTTTATAACTTGCCCAGTATTTAATTATATATTTTTTTAATTTTCTCCTCAGGTGTGCCCGTCGGATGATAGCCATTACAGCAAACAGTTCATATACGAGTGTCTCCCTCTGCTGTTTAACATTTTGAGATACAGCAAGGTAATATATAATTCCATATCTACTTAGATACCCGTTCCTAAATATTATAACTTGACTCAGCTCAGTAGTTCGTCATTTCGGTCACTTATATAGCTCTAACATTTTATAGTCTCTAAAGCTCGATGTGTAATATTTACGGCCGGGTACTGTACCAATCAATTTTTCCAACGACAACATTTTTCACATACAACAACTGTCATGTTTTTTTTTTAATTTTAAATCTTAGTATTCACAGTTTAAATTTAAACGTGCGAATTACTGTCGCGTTTTGCTTGTTATGGAGTCTATTCGTATTTCGATGTATTATAAGGCAATTATCCAGAAGGAGGGCACGGTGTTGCTGCTGGCGGACATCCTGTGCGCGTGCTACGGGCGCGAGGCGGTGCCGCCGGTGGCGCAGCCGCCGCCGCCCGCCGCGCCCGCGCCCGCACGGGTCGATCCTTCATACGTCAACAACCCCTCCTTGGCTGACGTCACCTTCAGGTAATATTCACTGATGTCTGAGCTTTAATGATAAAGGCGGTGGATCCATTTTATCCTCATCAACGACAACATTATTATCATCGTTCATCATCGTTTAAATAATAAAAACCAACATTAAAAATATTACTCGACACTGGCAAAAATAGTTCGATTTTGTAAGCTGATTGTCAAGGAAAAATAATGGTTTTTTTATAAATTTTAAATAAGAATATGATGAAGGACTTTTTGAGGTAGGCTAAAAGAAAGGCTATCAATTTTGTTTTATTTTGTGAACGATTAGAAAACTTCTTTGATGTCTGTCGGCTATCAACATTTAAGTAGCGTATGCTAAGTCATTTGTTGCATGGTGTATGCTACGGCCACATTTTCAAGCTAACGCGAATACCTCTGGCCAGGCAATCGTCATATCGTGTATATCAAATAAATAATATACAAATACAAGATAAAATAAATAATTATTGTCTGAAATTTATTATAGCGTTACCGCCAATTCCATTTTCCGCTTTTAATTCGCCCGTAGAGTTTGTCCGAATTATCGCGAACCTTTAAATTGCGAAGTCTTTGTCAATGTGACCAATATAGTTCGTCGTAGATCGAACACGAAGTTTTCGCGATAACACACCATAAATATCCGCGCTATAATGTTGCCGTAGCATTATGTTAAAAACATACATAGCATACACCACTAGCTGTGTATGGGAAATAGGGACAGTGTTGCCTACTTCACAATTTCCTCCCTTTAATGGAGAAACTAACGAAATACTTATTTATATGGGCAAGATTAAAGATTTGATTCATAATTTGTTAACGTTTAAATTTAACTTAATTTTAGTTTCCTTTACTTAAATGTATATAAGTAACGACTAGTCATTACAATATATGTATATTGTTGTTAGGGTGGAGGGTCGCCTGTTCTATGGTCACAAGATCGTCCTGGTTTCCGAATCACCACGGATGCGCGCTATGCTGGCTCCACCGCGACCATCAAACGAAGCTCTACCTCCAACCAACTCCACACCACCGCTCGTCCAAATCAATGATATCAGATACCATATATTTGAGGTTAGTTATAGAACGTAAAGATTTCCTGTAAGTAAATGTATTTAATTGAACGTAGGTTATCGAAGGAACGCGTTTCATGTTTTTATTACAATAAGCAGTTCCATCAATATCAGCTTTCTTAATTTCTTTTTTTTGGCAGATATCGATTATTAAGCTACGATAATCATAATCTAAATCTAGTTGTTTCAGATATAGTGGTATTAGGTTTATGATTATGATATGAACTATTAAAATTTATTTATTGTATGTAAGTATGATTATAATTCTTATAATTGCATTGCTTTTACACATTAGCAAGTCATGAAGTACCTGTACTCCGGCGGCTGCTCGGGGCTTGAGATACCTGAAGGCGACGTCCTGGAGGTCCTTGCTGCCGCTTCCTTCTTCCAGCTGCTACCGCTGCAGAGGCACTGCGAAGCCAGGGCGGCTAAATCTGTGGATCTACACAACCTGGTCTCCGTTTATATTCATGCTAAGGTATGTTGCGGCCTTTAAGGGTCTAACTGATTAACAATTTGCTGGGGAATATTAGCCTATTTATGTACCTAAATTGATGACACGGTAATAGTTTTTATAAGGGTATTGACTGACACTAAAACTTATGCAATCTGAGAGTGTAGGACGCTTGGACATGCAGACCCTATTTCGTCTAGTATCGGCCTGATCATGGCATAAAAATATAATACGCCAGGTGTTCTCCTCCATTACAGCTTGTTCAGGTAATTGGCCCAAAATACGCCACAATCGGTGGTGTCATTAATTGGCACGTTTAATAGAATTAATACCGGTTATTGGTTGAAGATGGGTGATGACGTATTCTTGGGCCAATCGTTGGAAGAAAATACGTAGCGTAGCTTAGTTTTATACAATGGACCTGATAAAATTATCACTTTGGAAACTGCTAGTGTGTGCTTCTTGTAAAGATGAGTTGAACTTATAGGATCTTTATTAAGGAATAGTTAAACAAAAGAAGGAGAAAAACAAATTAATTTACCATTACTATTTTCGTATTTTCCAGGTTTACGGTGCTACACAACTTTTAGAATACTGTCAAGGTTTCCTTCTTCAGAATATGGTGGCTCTCCTCACGTACGACGATTCTGTAAAGCGCTTGCTTTTTGGGAAACGACTACCCGGCCACAACGTGTTAGGCGCCTTATTGACTACGTTACAAAAAAGAATAGAAGCTAGAAAAAACCAAGCTAAAACTAGGTAGCATTGATAATTACAATGAGCAACTTCATATTTTTATTTAACGTTACATAGATACCTACCATATAAGTGAATGTTACTACATATTTTTGACAGCTGTAATGATAATATTTGAATGAATTGTTGGATTGGAATATAAGTAAGTATAATAATTATTATTAAAGTTTTAACTGATTGTCTTTAAAATTTTGACCTATGTAAGTACTGAAATATTATTTTTGTTATAAGTACTAATCACCGATGTGTAATTAAAAAAGCACTGTAAGTTATTTAAAAATAAAGAATCGAAATTTATCTTTTTATTATTTAACAAAAAACTGAACTCAAATTGATGAAATGGTTTTTATGTAGTATGCGAGTATTTTACCTATGTAATAAAATGTAATTATTGTTAAAATAAAGCTTTTGTGTTTTGATTCGTTTATTTATTTACTCTGTCATGTAGCGTTACAGTTTAAATCGCATTTGATTTACACGTCCATTGTAAACCGATTATTGCAATAGTCAGATTCAAAACTGTTTTTAACCTTCTGGCTGCCATAAAACATGTATGTGCATTACTAAGCGTACTCTTCAAAGATTTATATCAGATAATCATTTAGACAGGTAGTCCAACTCACAAGCGTTAAAAAAAATGCCATCGTAACTTTTGAGGAAATTATTTTACGTACATGGTAACACTATCTGTTTATGGTGCATGCGGTATTTTGCTTCAACTCTATGACTATACGTGCCATAAAAAAGAACTGTCAAAATGAATTTGTTTATGGTACAGATGGTGGTGTGATATGATTTTGTGTGGAATTTATCTCAAAAAATTGCGACCGTGCATAGTGTCTATTTATTGTGTAGTGTAATGTCGTGACAGTGAATAAAAATGCAGTTCTGTAAAGAGAGAATACTCAACGCTGCACAGTTAAAAAGACTAAGTGAACACAAATACTCTTGTACCAGTGCAAGTATATTGGACGCCTGGCTGCAACCCTGGTGGTGCTGGCTGGTCTCCAAGACGCCGCTATGGCTCGCACCGAATCTCATTACAATATTAGGATTAATAGTAAACATAGTCACCACACTAATTTTAGTTTGGTGAGTAGCGTGGAGGTTATTTTGTAAGAAAGTGCGTCCTAGATCTCGGTGGACCGTAACGACTTTCATTTTTCACTAGAATTGTGCCTTTCTAGAGACTCATTAGAGATTTGTGTAACGATTAATGAAACATATAAAATTGGCGTTCACGCATGTTTACGTTATATAAAAACAGCTGGTCTGCGATTGGTGAGTCGCATGTAGCACCACATTGATGGGTGATAGCGCGATAAGATTACTCGGTATAATTCTATTTAGATAACAATTCCGTCAGATTTTTCGAATCCATATATATAAAATAAATGATTTAGGAATAGCTTTTAGTAAGATATGCCTTTGAGAAGATAATCATAATTTTCAGACTTGATTTATTTTTCGCTTGACTATTATGATGATAATAGAAGCTGGAAAGGCAAGATCTCCACCATGGCTGCACCCATGCTAATGCCTGCAGTTCTGCATCTAATATCACACTAAAAACCTTATTGTTTGTGTATGTACTTGTATATAAAGATACAATATTTTATAATTTTCTGTATAGTTTCCAGCTACAAGATTTTTTTCTCAAGTTTCTTTTGCTAATAAAGGCTAATTTAGTTATTATTATTTGATTTATTACTTTGGTTTTAGTCCTCTACACATAATAAGTAGGTTCACTCTGCTTACTCTTGATTTTGTTTGTAATTCACTGAATCTTGATAGTAAAGATGAGTCATTAGCCTGGTGCCTTCCTGACCCTTGGATATGATAACATGTTGGGCATCCATACTGTACTATAATTACATAATGCAATAAAATAACTAGGGTGGCTTTCATCACTTTGGACAATGTTAAGGTCTATATTTCTATTAATTTCTGTGCAGAGCTTTATGGTTTGTGAACATTTTGGATGCATATCAACCATATCTTTTACTTACAGCTCTGTTTATCTCTTTTGACAAAATCTTCTGATTGTCTAGAACTGCTTCTATGGTGACAAGGAATGTATATGATGAAAGCCAAACAAATAAATCAATGATTGATATATGGTGTCAACATCAAACTCAAGTCAAGGGAACAGTAGACCCATATGGGCAGCTGAAGATAAGACTAGTATCTCAAATAGAAAATCTCAATCAAAATTTTGTATCTTATATTGGGAAGAGATTATGAGCCTGTAATATCTCCATCAATATATTGACAGGTTTAGTCCAGACGCGAGGCAAGATCCTCCGCGATGGGCGTGCGCGCTTTGCGCGCTGGGAGTCTTCATCTACCAGAGCCTCGATGCCATCGACGGCAAGCAGGCGCGGCGGACGGGCAGCCAGTCGCCACTAGGCGAGCTTTTTGACCACGGCTGCGACAGCATATCCACGGTGTTCATAGCGCTGGGTGCTTGCATCGCAGTTAAGCTCGGTGAATACCCCACATGGATGTTTTTCCAGGTCAGTTGTACACATACGGACTCTGTTCAAATTTATATTGTGTTGTATTACGAAAGTTTAGAGAGAGTTTAGAGATAATATTGTCTGGTCTTAATGTAGTACAAAAGCTTCCGGATTCTTGATAGTTATTGGATCCAGTTATCATAAAGGTGGTGTGACCTGACCTGTGACATCATATAATTTAGATTAGTGTTATATAACGCCGTGAGTTAACAGAAGTCAAAACCTGGCCAATGTGACATTTCATCAACAAGGTTTAATTACATAATGTTCCATAGTCTCCTTTAAGAGTATGGGATAAAATGCGTTAATGTCCGTCGCAGATTTCAAGCCTATCATGTGGCCTGGGCCCCAAGTATGCTAACACAATCGATTCATAATCGAATAGTAACCGCATAGTAATTGTCACTTTTGACAGATATTGTATGCGATATCTGTCAAAAGTGACAGATACTATATGGTTGCTGTTCGATTATGAATCGATTGTGTTAGCAGGCTTGGCGCCCTGTTCTGCCATCCATGGCAATGCAACTGCTCCGTGTGACGCTTGAGCTTAAGTTGTTACGAGGGCTTTGTAGTAAGATTCTTGTTTCATGGAAATTTAATGTTTGTTATTTCTGAACTACATTATTGCCGCACATAGTTCCCATAGGCCATGGCTATAATAAGACCTAGAGGCAACCCCAGGGGAGGCTTTGTATAGTCACAATAACATTTGCTATCGCATGCTTATGTTATTAGACAGTAGGGCGCAGAAGGTCAATTATAAATTGTTTATCAACCACGCAGGTACTTTATACTTATCCGTGCTATACAGGCTGTAACATCGACATGGGTCAGTATGGGGATCGCCGAAAATATGTTCTAAGAAACGATATCGTTGACTTTTGAGAAAACATAACTGCATTCATAGATTTAAAGAAAACTCATACATAAATCGGGAAACGGTCGTTTAAAAAAATGAACAACCGTTCTTACTTAGCGTTGAAAATTGTGTAAGATATAACATGGTAATGTCGCTATGAACTCTTGTAACTTAATTAAAATAAAATCTATCTTTACTAGAGTTGACTATTGCTCATGAAAATGGCTGTCATTTTGAACATTTAGGTACTGTAATAAATAAAATCATATTAAATACAGCATTTTTTTTTATTTTGTACACTAGCTTTCATAGCAATATTTACTGCTTACAAACTACACAATAATTATTGCAATAGAATAATTCCCGTATTTGTATTTTTTAAATCTATGAATGCAGTTTGTATTATCTCTAAAATCGACGACATGGTTCTATGGAACATATTTTTTTATCACGTATAGTTTCGGAGATCCTCATACTAACCATCCTCGATATTACATCCTGCGTAGTATGTGACGATACACAATAGCGTGTTTGTATCATTAGTACCATGTGCTTGTAACTCGACAAATTGTCAGAATGGTTATGTAAGGTTGGATGCGATCGTTTTGGCGAAGTATTGTTTTGTAAAATTTTCATAACGGAAAATCTATGAAGATCTGTCATGGTTGCAAGTTGGTTTACATAACCATGTGAAATATCTTTCGAATGCTTGTTAACAAGAAGAAGACATGAAAGAGATAGAACTAATCTTTGTTTTATTGCCGATTTCAAGTCCTGTGACCTAACGAATTGTCACCTTAATTAGTATGTACCTATATAGGATTACGGTTGTTTGATCAATGTTGCGTGCGTGTCACCTGTTAACTTTACGCTCGATATTTTAGCATCTATAAATAGGATTAGACTTTAATAACTTATTTTCATTGCTCATTGTACTTATATAATTGATCCAGAATCCTAACAAAAACTTAACTATGATAAGCTGAACAATATTGTGTGAAGTTTGGCTTTTTGTGGAAAATATCCACATCAGGATGCTGTCAAATCAGGGTTATAAGTTAATTGACTGACTGAGACATGTACATCTGCATTTTATTATATACTAATAAAAGTAGGAAACCATGTGCGTCTAGACCAGGGATTCCGAAAGTGATCGATATCGACCACTTCATGTTCAAGCAAAGTTGTAAAATATGAAATTATTATTTTGTTTCAATAGGAAAAAATCTAGAGATAGGGATTTTTAAAGGAATTTGGCTATGGGGGTCTGAGGTATCAGTTCATTTTGGAAAAGTTGTCCCTTGCCCAAAATAGTTGGGAATCCCTGGTCTAGACCTTAATGTAGGAAGAGTAGTGTTAAGTTAGCACAATAAAATTGACCTTTGCCCAATTGCACGAGATAGCTTGAACAATGCGCTTCCAAACCGATACAGAGATAAGATGTGTATAAAACCATATTATTATGACTTATCAAACGGATAATCCGTTGATAAGTAAAACATGGCGTGACTTTTATAGAAATAAATACAGTATGAGTTCAAGCTGTTTGCCGTAGGGTTAAATGCTTTGTGAGGTCGCCATTGTGGAGTTGGACCACTCAATCTTGTAAATGTGATTCTTGTCTTCAGCGTTATCATCTCGATCATTGATCGGTGTGTCTAGATACTCTGTTACTCTCGGGCCACATCGATGATATTCTTATTCGGGATTGTTGCCAAAACTCGTACGACCTAACACTACCCGGCAATTGGAATCGCGCCAGCTCGTACGAATTACTATTTCATTTTATAGTTCGCGATGGCCATGACCATCGGAAATGAAAGGATAAGTATTTTAATATCTTCCTTTGTCCTGATAACAGTTATCGACGGTCACACATTTGGTAGCCACTAAGTAGGCATTTTTATATGAGCTATAGTGATATATAAATCAAGGTCACGCATTATGTTTCAGATACTGATAAATCTCCGCGTGGTAACTAGTTGCTACTGTGCAAACACTCCTTTTTTGTGACTTCAAGTAAACCGACTGAATAAATTGATCGATAATAGATTAGGCCAACAAAACCGAACTCCTATTATGATTTATGATCAGATGAACCATATGAAAAATTGAGACGTATACACGTGCTTTTATGTTGGTATTTCCTGTAGTCATCTCTTCTCTCTCTCCGTGTCTTTCTTTTTTTTTTTTTTTTTTTTTTTTACATTATAGGCAAGTATTTGATCTCGATCTCACCTGATGGTAAGTGATAATGAGATCTACGATGGAGCATACTTGCCTAGGTAGGAAGGCGGCAGTAGATCGCGACGCTACATTCACTAGGCACATGCAGCGCAGCTGATCTGACCCGCCATCCATGAATGGCAACACCGAACGTCATGCCGGAACACGGCTAGGCCGCTTGGCGACATGACTTTGTTCAGTGGGTGGTGACTAGCCACGGCCGAAGCCTACCACCAGTAGAGTAGTCACCTAGTTGGCACCACCCAGGGTCACGTGTAGGGTATCTCGAGGGTATTTAATTCTCCTACGGACGAAGGTGACTCGACCCCAAATTTCTTCCCATATCGGCAATTTACACAATGCAAAGACACTGACCGAACTCGCCTTATCCGAAAAATATGGCTGTTGAGAGCTGTGATTTCTCAATATAGTGCTAATTTTATACAGGTTATCAAACAGAGATTCAACAACTTGTGCTAGGACAACTTGTGTTGACGATCTTATTAGATCGGTTGATACTAACCCTACTTTTTGTGCCAAGCGTCCTGTCCCGGGTACGAATCTTGGTTGGGGCATTTTTTGTGTGATGAGCACGAATGTATGTATCCGAGACATGGATGTTTAATATCTATAAAAGTATTATATCCCGGGATTGCTCCCAGTCCATCGTTGTATGGTACCCATAACACAATCATTGGTTAGTTTCAGACCTAAAGTTGTTTTTTTTCTGTTTCTGGCGATAATATATTTTAAGAGTGGGCTCACGTCAATAGTCTAAACCCGGAACTTCTCTGTTGCGATGGCGCCCCTCTAATCAATAGTGTATTGACGATGTTTTGTTCATGTTTTCAGTGTTTCTGCGCGATGACACTGTTCTACTGCGCGCACTGGCAGGCCTACGTCACGGGCACTCTCAAGATGGGCAGGATCGATGTGACCGAGGCGCAGTACTCCATCATCGGCATACACATGATCTCCGCGATCCTCGGCACCGAATTCTGGGCCACTCAGGTAATGCTGTCCAAACAGCGCTTCGACGTTAATATACTAAGGCCGTTCACGAATGCAAATCGTTATCTAACATTGTTACCTAATCAATAATTATGTTTAAAATTCAAATTTAAATAAATACATTCAATGTTGATAACATTGAATGATATAATATTGTCTTGGTGACCTTGACATTACGTCGAATAGGCGAATGCTATTTTAAATTAATTTAATTATCAATTTGATTTAAATTGTACACTAGTAATTATTGGCGAAGGATTTTTATTTTGTTTCTCGAGATGTACCACAAAAATGAGTTACAAATACTGTAGTACGGTGAAGATGAAGTCCTACTTAAATACTGTCACACTTAAAATATGTCTTAATATCATTACAACATGGTTTGTATCACAATGAATGTACTTATCGCTTTTTCATTGAAGAAACCAATGAACTTAAAATAACTATCAATGTCAATAGTGAGCTTTATCTACATTGTCACGCCATGTGTCGTGAGCGTGTATTGGTTGACCAATGGCGGGACATTTACACGTGTTTACTATTGGTCGACACGCGGTTTATATATATAATCTCAATGTTTCACTTTTTCGGTACTTAAAACTTTTTTTTGTGGAATATCTGAAATTATTTCTTTTTTTTTATGTTGTGCAATCAGCACAGTAATCGTTTAATAACATTAAGATTGAATAAAATGTGTTAATTTTAAAAATTCCCACATGAGCACTGTCTAACATTGCCAGACATTGTTATATGATGTCGTCTAGATAACCGCATTGGCTAGTTACTGTCCTTTGATAGTCTACTCGCACTTGCGTTCTCCTTCTAGTAAACGCCTACGTTATATTGTCTTTAGGACTATTAGGACATAACTTCCTGTCCACTTTAAGGTCATTTCGGCATAGCAATGCCTAGCAATGCTACCACGGTTTCTTATACGGCCCTGTAGCTGTAATATTCAAACGAAAATTTTCTTAAGCGGACAGGCAGTAAAATCTTCTATAGCATCTCCCTGCAGACCTCGCTGGTATACAATTTCAGCCAATCGGAGCGTCTGAAATGTGACTCCGCCATGTTTTACCACCATCCTTTGGCTAAAATGCTTGTTGGCTCTACAATATCTAAGACAAGACTAATGTCATTTATGCGTCTGATGTATCTTAATGTTGATACTTGGGGGAAAGCCAGTGCGAGCTCGACTACTCAAACTTCAACCTTACTATTACTCTATAAGACCTATATTGACTAGTTGCAATAGAAAATATATTGATGAGAATTAGTGCAACACCACCATAGCTGGAACCATTGATTCTTTGTCATTAGTTTTGTATAATGCGCTGATGAATGTAGATTTTGTAGAGTAATGGTTTGGTATACGTGTCTTGTCGTCGTGACTGTTACGTCTGCTAGAATGTCATGTTAAATGTAGAGTGGGTAAATATGTCAAGAATTGACACAGATCAAGAACTGGTAGTGTCAATGTCCATCAGACTCTCGCGAAACATTAAAATCGGTAAAAAGATTGCCGAAAATGGGTCGGTTTACTTTTACATTTGTCAAGAAAACTGCCAATGCATTTATGACTAAGTACGATTCGATACTTAAGACTACCCCTCGCTCCACTTAACAAGGTCCCAAGTCTAAAATCCAAATACCAGAATAGAGTTGGAACATAAAAGTCTGTGGTAATGGCATATGAAATCCACAGAGGCTGTTTTACAATGTGCTAATAAACCCTATCAACAACTTGATTGACAGAAGACCCATAAAAAAATCTGTCAAATAAGTTCATAGTAAAACAGGCCTTAAGGTTAAAAAAGTATAATTCAAACACGACAATCGCAATGTCATTGTGTTAGGTATCCACCAAAACTGTCGAAAGTGATAATTTAGTGCCATTTTCATCATACTGATAACAAATTGGTTGAGGAGACTTGGGCCCTGCATTCTAGCTAGGCGTGTCCCGGTCCTGTACACTCATAATGTGTCCGTTGTCGCATTCGCACGCCCCGCGCAGGTGGGTGGTGGGGTCGAGGTACGCTACTCGCTGGCGCTGATCGCTATCGCGGGCGCGTGCCTCACGGCAGCCGCGCTGTGCGCCACCATCCTCACCGGCGGAGTGGGCAAGAACGGCTCCACAGTCGCTGTGAGACTCACGTTGTTATACACACGTCCGTGGTTGGGGGCATGGGAGACTCGGGAATTAGTGTATTAGACTATTTCGGGTGAGAACCGATGTATGGCCGAGTGACAAATGGAGCACGAATGCTTAGCGAACCGGTTGCAAAGGGACTGGACTCGATGTAACGACCTTGCCCCGTCACTCGGCCGATGCACAGCTGATGCCCCGCACGGTGTAGCATAAATCTTTAACTTGGAGGTGACGTCACAGGTGTCGGTTACGTCACGGGAATTACTTTTCATGTGGGCAATTCGTTGGTACATCGTTAGTGTCATTTCATATTGGGACGGGTGCAGATTGTCATGAAACGATGTGGCTGGCAGCGATGACGTCAGTCTTGAAATAGCAATCGCTGAGTGTCTTCAGGTATTCTTGTAAGGCTATACATATATGACTTCGTGATTTACCAGTTCAATAAATAAGCAAACAAGTTAGTTTTCTATATACATTGATCACAAATTCAGTCTCCCATTCTCGCCACCATTGATTGGATTAATGAATTGGGCTTTTCTAAATTGTCACGTGTTGTGAAATCACCGTCGGTTCATATAGCTACTTAGCTGTGTGTGTCAGAGTAGCTCGGATTGGCATCAATTAGTTTGTTGACACTTATGCGCTAAATGATTGTTATTAGATGTATACTTAGCTGTTCCTCGTACCTGTTTGAAAGTATTATAAAAATAGAACTCATCGAATTTAAATTATGCTTAAAGATTAGAACGCTTTAAAGATGTGACTTAGAATAGAGTAGCCACCATGTCGATTCGCTTGGCGCCTTTTTCGCTATTTGGTAATAACCCTTACAAACAATTTTTCTGACAGAATTTGTATGTGGCATCTGTAATTTTAGTGTACATTTGTTATTTTTAGCTAATAGTGTAACAGGCCCTTAGATAAAAAAAGTATCACTGTTAAAATCAGTGATGACGGTTCTATGTATGTGAAGAAATATAAACTTAATAATATACAACATGTCCGCATTTATAATATTAGTTATTATATGATGGTTACATGATAATTTATTAAAAAACTGCTCTGGTCTGAGAACACTCACAAAACGCACGTAACTTAAAACTAAAATTTAAATTTGCTATTACACCATAGCCTCAGCTAAGTATACAAATAATTACAATGCGTAAGTGTTTCCCATAAAGTCAAATAGCTTCGATTTATTAACTATAATACATTTGTTTCCAACGCTTATTATCATGTGGGTTTTTTTAATAGCATGTAATTATTTACTTGTCATATATTGACTTATGCTCGGTGTTGAGATACGGGGTACTCGAATAAGTTATAGACTCTTCCTGGATGGTTGACTAGTGATGTGTAAGAGTTATCCAAATGCGTACCTATTGAAGATGATTTATGTCGCTCGTGCGCACACGCCGGCGCCGCACTATGGAAAATATGGGTCATTTGCTGATCAAAAATGTATATCTTTTTTGTTTTTCAAGATAAACAGTTGAAATTTTGCACCGATATAGTACATATTATATATTTTTAATTAAGTTGACACTTAACATGCACTAGTGTTAGCGCGCGGTTTTACTCGCGTTTTAATTTGGGACTCTGTCAAAAACCGTACGTATTTTTAGTTTCACTCAAATGTAGTAATTGTTTTCTCTTTTTAAAACCCTAAATAACTACGTAGGAATGCTAACACATAAAGTACACATCAAATACAACATTTTTTTTTATTAAATATACGTTTAAACTTATAATAATATTATAGGTAGTCTAAATTCTAAATTATGATTATGTAAAAAACAAAAATAACTTTAGTTACCTGATTAAAGTATGTTTTAACTATATATGTAAAAGATTTATAGATATATACATGATATATATATATAAACTAGCTCCACATCGCGTTTTTACCCGCAATTAAAAAGTTTTAAAAATCAAAACAAATCTATCCCACGGGAACTATACATTTTACCGGGATAAAAAGTAGCCTATGTGCTATTCCAGACTATAATCTAGCTCTGTGCCAAATTTCATCCAGATCCGTTCAGCCGTTCTGGCATGAGTAACAAACATCCATCCATCCAAACTTTTACATTTATAATATTAGTGGGATTACAATATAAAGTATTTATAACGTTTACAATGGGTATTTTTAATTGCTCTAAACATCAAAAGTATCATACTTTTCTAATCGACTAAATAAATCGGTAGGTTTCACACCTGAATAACCTCAGGATCCGTGATTAGTTGATTCACTTTCAAGAGATGCAGATTATCTCCGTCTAGTTCCTTGACTTTATGGTTTGCGAGTACTTGTAATGTAGGATCCGATGTGTATAGTAATGTATGGAATACGTCTTCGCTTGTTGCTGTTCTTGATTTTCTCGCATGATGTAGTCTAAATTTTTTGTAGTCTTTATTGCGAGACTCTTGCGCGTCTTCTGAAAGCTGTGCTATTGTTAACACACCAAAATGATTTATGATACTCTTTCCATGAATCAATAACTGGCGTACTTATTGGCTTGAAGAAATTGATTTTTTTTGCGTGAAGCTTGAGCCCAACGATTATTAAATTGAGGTAATAATTTCATTTGAAAATCACTTATTACTACTTGTATGTTACCTTCTGAAAGTTGATATTCTTCACGTAATTTTTTTACCATTTTCAATGTAGAAAAGTATAAATTCACGTCTAGAGCAATTATAAACACTCATTGTAAACGTTATAAGTACTTTATATTGTAATTTGATGACGAACAATAACAATTGTGGTAGTGTGTTCTGTGGCCAAGCTTTTTATACGAAAATCTATTAAGGGTGGTGTGCATCATATACGATTCGTATCTTAGACGACCTTATTATCAAATAACACATAATACATATGTGAAAAACTATATAAGTACCTAGAATTTACGCGAAACCGCAAGATTTCACCACATAAACGATATACAATAGTTATCTATTAAGTAGCCATAAAAAATAATTTGGGACGTTTTATCATATGCTTCACAACACAAAAAACCGCAAATATCCGCAAGATTTTTTTTATAAATATGTTAATACCTTGCCCAGGTAATAAAATCAAATTTAGAACTTAGGCAAGCTTAGCTAACTTCTAAAAGTCTCGATGAAGTTGAAACAATTTAGTTTTTTTCAACATTTTACGTAAAAAAATATTATTATTATTTTTTTATCTTTTATTATAATTAAAATAAATGTTCCTTAATCTGTATAAAATTTCCTTTCTAAATATATAGCACACTATTTGGTTATTTTTTAACAAGTGCTCAATATCTAACTCTGAATATATGTAATTTCCGAGTTACAATTCGCAGAATTTCTATACTGTCGAGTTCAAATGCATTTTTTTCACTGTTTTGTGTATGGTATGTAAAAAAAAGCATCATATATAATAGTATGACTCTTTATGAATAAAATAAGACCAAAAACACGAGGGTTTTGCAACATTTTCAAAAAGTATTTATGATCAGCTCTTGTTCTACGATATTCCATAGTGCGCCGGCGTGGTCTTGCAAAAATCAACCATGAAAGTGGATTCGGAGTACTTTAAAAGGAAAAGAAATACTTCGGTGTCGCGCTATAAATCTGTACATTTGTAATATTTGCCTGGGACAATATATATAAATTTTTCGTGATCCCATTGAAGTACTTTAGTAGTAGATACTTAAGCCATACATATTCAAGTAAGTAGGTACTCTTCGCATCACTAGTGATCGACAGATCTCCCGATAGTTCACATAACATTTTCTTAACACGGAGCATAATATTTAAATAGATAAGAATATCGTTGTTCCTTGGTACATACATGTTGTTAGATTATTATTCCGTTTGATTTGAATGTCCATGAGGCTGGCGCGTCCCCGGCACTTTGAACTTAATTCATGTGAGTTCTCACTCATTTTAGAATATTGTCTCTAATTCTGCTGAACATAAAACTTATCCCGTATTCCGTACATTGAAAGTATGAGTATAAGGTATGTATATGTCTCTTAGAATAATAATTTCTTATTTATAGGCAGAATTAGCGTCACTATGTGAATTAGTCAGCACTGTATTGAGGTAAACAGTTGCGGTTACTTATTGTTACTCTTTAAATGGCCTTTCTCTTGGGCACAGGCCTTCAGCTATGCAGACCCATACATCCAGATACTATAATCTATTAGAGGCTTCATTTTAATTAATTAAATGTACGTCTCCCCCATTTATTGATATGCACAGTGGTTCAGTCTGAAGTATATTACTATTTTGTTAGGGGATCATTTAAGTTTCTGTTAAATATCGCGGGTCAACTAACCGGATCGCACTCCCGCCTGCTACGAGTGGCTAAACATGGCTTCAAGTATCTGACATGTGGCGTTTAAGTTACTTGACACACTAAGGATCATTTAAAAAGCTCGATAAAATAACCTTTAGATACGTTAAAACAAGTACAAAATATTGATTTTATTGTATTTCCGCGAATACTACACATTGAACTAAAATTAATTTTAACGATTTTATCGTGTTTATTTTATGTTGATTACGTTTCGGCTGCTTTACAGCAACCATGGTCACGGTAGGACTGAGGTGTTTGACGTCCTTGTGTCATATTGGTGTGTTGCCGTAAAGCCGCCGTTGCGTCGGGAACGGAAAAAACATAAAATAAACGCGATAAAATCCTTACAATTATTTTTATTTCAAATATTTATACAAAAAGTCTAAAATAATTTAAATTCTAAATAATTTTATTTTTTTTAATATGAGAAATGAGTTATACGCTTGTAACAACAAAAGTAGTCAAGCAAGTATTCAAGCAACTTCATCTACTCATCACTGAGTCTATCTACACATCATTGAATGTGTCTTACGCGACACGTTCGGGGTGTGTAGCCACTTGTAGGACCATGTTAGCTCCTTGAAGCCGCGTGTTCATCAATAACCCAGTACCAAGTGGCTGTACCGTGACAGATGCCCGTGGCAGACTACCCGTGGTGCCTGCAAGTGTGCGCCATGTGCTTCGCCGCACAGTTTTACTGTCTCATCAACTTTCTCGCCACGTTCCGAGTTAGGGGATGCGGCAAAAACGGATCAACCGTCGCTGTAAGATCATCAGACACATTATGATTACCTATACCAATGGGATGGAAGGGCGTATGCGACGATTCAGTTTTGACCTTTACAATAAGAATGTGTAGATCAGTTTGGTTGGAACAATTTGACTTTTCACTTAGAAAATTTAACAATCTTCCTGATATTTTGAAATCATATTTTTTTCAATTGTTAGTATATTAAGATTAGCGCTTGACGCCCAAAATAATTGTTATCAGTGTTGCCGATTGATCAATAATGTTTTTACACCAATACTGAGGCACGCTTATGTATTTTACTGCTACGAAGTGTAAATTTATTTAGGTTTTTGCACACAGTGCCCGGAAGTAGGGTAATTCTAAGTCACTATTAAAGATGACAGTAATATTACGACTAAATCGTCGCATATAATGTTAAGCCACGTGTTCAAGGTGCGTGAATATTGCGCAACTAAACTGCCGGCGGACGGCACCTTCTCTATGTTGCTCAGCAAACATTACCGTTGCACTTGCTTGCAATGTTGCACAATATTTTGTCGCCGTATTGAACACTAGTCTTATACAATTGCATGGGCCATTATCATGTAAATAATAGGTATCTCGAATCGTAAAGTTACGATTGCAACCATAATTCATATTGCCGTTGTGGGTTTTCATAATCCATGGGTAATCTTGCCAATACGGATCCATGGTTTACTTTGGAACGAACGTTTAACTACCATTTTTATATAGAATTTAATGGCTATAATCCTTCAGAGCACCTTCGGACAATATAACAGCACTATTTTTATTAATGGAGGTTGTTCGCGGTTTCAATTCGGTAATTCGGTGATTTAATGTTTCCAAAGTTTATTCATTAATTCTCTTTGGCCAGCCAGTTTTATCGTCCCGATATACTGGCAACATAAAATATATTATTCCGATTGGCAACCTGCTACTTCGGCCCGGTTTCAAAAAAAAGCATGGTCCCTGCTACGCAAGCCCATACGCACATTGAGAAAAAAAAATAAGTTCCATAAAACCTCTGTAATCACGGCTTCATCTATACAATTGGGTTAAAATCTCATGGAACCAATTAATTATTTATTGGACGTACATATTACACGCAATGTTCATAAATGAGTGAAGAAATCACATGCAAAATGTAGCCATAATTCGTCATTATTTTAGTTCAATGTGGATTGGCATTAATGGCATGTTTGTGTTTTTTTTTCTGTTACGGCCGCCGTCGACTTTTGTGACGTGACCGCGTCACCGCCTCGGGCCCTAACCGCATGACGATCATCGCGTGACGTCATCACCATCATCATATCACGGTTTAACACTACAGTTACCGAAACTAAACGTCAGCTTGAATCTGATCTCGAACTACGCAGTCGTGTTGATCACAGTGTACCTTATCGTCGGGTACGTGGCCGACATTATGAAGGGTGGAGTAGGGAAAAACGGCTCCACGGTCGCAGTAAGACTTTTTTACTTTTAATAAAGGTCGCAGGAAGATGGTGCGCAGTATTTTGTAATATGGTTTCGTAGGTTCTAACGAGGCTTTATTTTTAAGATGTTTATTTATATCAAGAATATATTTTTGTGATCATAGACGATTTGCGTAGAAACAATTGGAAATGCTTAAAAGTAACTAGTAAACACACTGCTTTTAAAAAGACAGTATCCTCGCATACAACATGGTAATTTCATTTATACTTTCTGATATTATTTTTTAAAATCAAAGTTGTGGCATCAACAGCTTCAGTTACAGTCTACGAAGACTTCCTACAGAATATTGCACAATATTTTCCCAAGACCCCGCCTAGTATTGTGCTGTGCTAATAACACTAAAACCACTGCACAGAGTACTAACGGCTAGACCCGCAGCCGCGCTACACCACGCGAGGCAGACCCGACCCGACTACTTGGCCACTCGTTACGTCCTGTAGTGTTGTCCTGTGCCCATTCTGTGTGTCATTAACGCTACATCGACATGATTATACAATAATGTGTCATTTGAATGTAAACTTTCGTGTCATATTAATTGAGTCCAATTCACAGGAGCATAGATATCCTTAATACTTGACACATTATTGAAGAGTTATGTCGACATCATCTTAGCTTAACGCTTGTATGCGCATGATATTATATGTAGTTTAGTTTAGTTTGTCCAATATTCCCCCGGTTGCCTACTATTTGCAATTTTGGGTCAGGGTATTATAGCTTAAGGAGGTATAAATTACTCAGATAATTATCTGTAAAACTAACATTTTAAGCATGGTATATTTGAAAATGAAAATGTACTAATGGTAAGAATATACCATAGGAAGTAATAAATATGTCTAACCCCGATTGTAAAATAATTACTAGGAAAATGATTGTTATATAACCGGTATTGATATTTTTTTTTCCATTTTAAGGTATTCAATCTGGATGATATAGTAATTTATACCTTCTATAATATTTATAACAGAAATGTATCACTCGAGTTCACTAACGATGTCACTCGTGTTTTTTTTCTTAAACATTAAATGCATGCTTTGGTTAAACATTACTGTATGTTTTGGAAATAAATAATACATTTAAATTAAACCGTAGAATCATCGCAACTCAATATTGTGTAATTTTAGTGGCTACGTCACTAAAAAGTTTTTTTTTAATATTTTCAAATGACATATCTTAGTGTTCTTTAATCGACTCGATATCTCCAAACGATTCACCCATGTATCTTGTGACCCCTCCAAAGCCCATGATACACGGTGTGCCCATCACCCCTCCCAGGGTACCAGTATCCTGTCGCCGGTGATCCCGTTCTCGCTGGTCGTGGTGCCCGCGTTCATCATCTTCCAGAAGAGCGAGTCGAACGTGTACCAGAACCATCCCTCGCTGTACATACTGGCCTTCGGCATGGTCGCCGCTAAAGTCACCAATAGATTAGTGGTTAGTAACGAATTTAGTATATTTTTATATTGAGTATACTCATTGTTTTATAATGTGTTTATTTTCTAGAAAAAAAAACGTAATTCCAAAGATGCCTGCAATTATCGTATAGTAAAAGCAAGGAGGAGGGTAATTTCTCCGTCACACACGCATCGATTTATAGCGGTGACGTCACGGCCCTGCAGATTTCTGCTTTTTTGTTTTTTTTTCTGATCTAATTTTTGAATGACTTTGTTGAAATTGGCCATACATCTCAAGCCTTATTTGTGTGGTGAGCTAAGTCGCAATGCGGAAATCCGTAAACGAGCTAAAGAGATAGCAAGAGCCTGTGGGCCACCACACACAGACGCCCCAACAGCATCAACGACGTCTGTTGGGGCAGGAATGTCGGGATCGGCGACCACGAATCGTCAGTCGTAGTATGGGTCGGCTGTATAAGGTGATGGAAGACCTCACAGGCATCGTAGAAAGCCTGCAAGTTGTACAGAGCATGGCGTTTATTTGCCATGCAAACTTCGCACCTAATTCTGTACAACGCCGGTAGATGGCGCTGTCGATCTTTCCATGCATGAATTGAATTACGGTCTACCCGGCAGTCTTATAGTATGTTGATGTATCAGGTGGCTCACATGACCAAGAGCGAGATGGAGTACTACGACTGGTCGCTGCTGGGGCCCGCCATGCTGTTCCTCAACCAGTACTTCAACAACGCGCTGCCGGAGTACTATGTGCTGTGGCTTTGCGCGGTAAGCACATACCAGCATATACACTATAACTGATACGCTTTTAAACATTTCTAGGGAAATGTTTAGATGATGGACACTTGCGCGGCCATAAAATAGTGTCAGCAACTGTAAGGGTTGCTGCAAATTACCTTCGCTGCCCATAGAAGGCTGATTTTTATACTTATCTAATTAAGTCTGTTGCAATCAGTCGTCTTGAACATCTCTTATTTATCCCTAGCTTTACAATAGAGGGAACTGGATAATTTTCTTGCAACCCCACCATATTTTTTCCAGATCTTGGTTTAAGAAAATACAAACTATGCGACTCGTAAGCGAAATGTTCGTGGCGTGGTGGTCTTTTTCAGGCACGTTAATTACGCCTCTTTGCCGACGACTTAAAGCTGCAAATACTTTAACGTTAAATTACACATCTGGAGCATAGAATAACATAACAAACCCCTTCACAGATATGGGTATGCATAGACCTGGTCCGGTACTGCGGTCAGATCTGCTTGGAGATCTGCGAGCACCTCAAGATCATGCTGTTCCGCATCACGCCGCAGCCGGCGGCGGCGGCGGGCAAGCCGTCCCCTCCCGCCGACCGAAACGGTACGAACTCGCGCCGCCAACCGCCGCGGCACGCGCGACGACAGGCCTCGCAGTCCTAGGGCGATGCGACATGTGGCTATAATCACACTGTGAATAGGTATAGTAAAGTAGGGGGGGGTCTTGTAGTAACGCTCTGCGAGCCATGCTCATACGTAGAGTTCGTTTTTTGACAGCTTCAAATGCCGCATGTTATCTTTAAATACATTTCAAAACAGCGCCCCTAGCGGAGAAAATCTGCATTACTCGTAAATGTACGAACACATTCGATCACTAGATCGGTATACAAATAAGTTCAAATCAAAACATACGAAGTAGGCCCTAGCTATACCGGGAGAATGATCGTGCATTCAGCTATTTGTATCTGTCTTCCACTATCTGGGCCTTGTATGTACATTAAAAACTTGTCAGCCCGCGGCACCGAAGCATATAGCGCTCAGGGATAATATTGCTTTATATTAATAAAAATAATTTTCAATCGTACCAGTAGTTCCACAAATAACTCTCTTCATCAACAAAGTTTATTCATTTAAATCAGGGATTTCCACAGTGGTTGATATCGACCCCTTGGGGATGATATGGGGTTTCCCAAGAGTCGACATAAACTCAAAACCGATTTTGGGGGTCAACCAGGTTTAAAAATCGGCCCCTTTTAATGAACACAAGTTGTTATTTGAAACTTTCAAGATACTGTATATGTTGTGTTGCGTGTACCACCAACATGTTATAAGAATTACTAATATTTTAGTACGAAGTATCATTATTGTACTTTTGAAAAACTAAACAATTCGATAAGCATGCACAAGTTCGTACAATTTAAAAATATTATTTAGTATCAATAGAAAAAAAACAAGAGATATGATTTTTAAAGTAATTTGGCCATGGGGGTCTGAGGTATCAGCTCATTTTGGAAAAGGGGTCTCTAGCCCAAAATAGTTTTGGGAATCCCCGATTTAAATTCTACATTAATTATACTGAGCTGACTATAAATGCTAGCTGCGTATGTGTGTGTAAAGTCCGCTGGCGTTACTACTACAGGGGGTTTCCATTTTGTAAATAATTCGTATAATGTGCTATATATAGTCATGGCTACACTGTACTATGTTATATTGATGCTTGCTGTATCATCAGTTTTATAATTATTGTTAGGACTTTCATCCAGTCACCTATATAATTTTTCCGCGCATAAGAGTAATAGCGATGTCTAGACCGACCGCGCGGCCTCGTCTGCTATATACCACGCTGCCTGGCTAGACTACGCGATCAGTCTGGATCAGGTCATTATATTATGGATTCCTAGTTGTGTAATAACACACAGTCTGTATTCACACTGATTCAATTATTAATGATGCAATATAGACATGATACTACGGTGTTCTATCAAAACCTTAGATTATAAAATTCTAGAATACCAGTGTGGCTGTACAAAAAAACTGTTTACAACTGCTAATTACCAAATAAAAATCCGGCCACAGAGATGCAGACAAACATGTATATAATATATTCCTTTCTTTTACATTCGTTCGGTAGCTAGCGCTCTCGCTCTCACGGTTCTAAAGTGACAATCTTGTTACATATTGACATTAATAAATTCACGTTACAAGCATTGGCAACTATACTACATTGTCAATAAGTTTAATTTGAATTAAATAAAGTCACAAGAGTTTTAATTGAGTGTTGGTTGTTGAGTCATTGTGTTGTGATTCCATTGTAAATTGATCAAAACATCTATAAGCATTCAGGATGGATTTTATTTCAAAAAAATAATTAGACCTCGTAAAAGAAATAGTGGAATAGGCCATGTGCGCGTTAATTGAGAAAATATGTTTCTTGTCATCGATTTATTGTGTATTTCATATCTCTTATAATATAAATAAAGATATAGGTATGATAGTTAGATGTAATTTTGATTATTTTTTCACTTTTCAATAGTAAATACGGAGATTATTAATTCACACGCTGCTGTCAAAACAGGAGTCCGCCATATTTAGAGTCATAGACAAAATCGAGTTTAATTTTAGTTCACAATGACAGTAAATATTCTTGCCAGAATTAGGGTACACACTCGACGTCTAAGGCCCTGTTCACAATGAAAGCGAGGGTGCGGGCTCATCAAGTATTGGCCGCTAGTCTTAGCAATTTCCTACACGGCCAGAATAACCGCTCAATAGAGAAAGATAGGGCTGTAATTAAAAAAAGACAGTTGCACTCTAATCATATTTTCATATAGCTCCGTCTCTCTTTGGTTGATTTGACATAAAAAAGATACTATTAATATGTTGGTATTCTCACGCCATGCATCAAATGGTGATGGGGTGTTCTCAATAAGCAATAATGTCTATTGTTGTAGATCAAGCGAGAAGGGATAAATGTTATCAGATACACATAGGGGGCTTTGATCAGTAAGTGCTTACGTCATCACCATGACGCCACAGTCCTATTATAGCTAACATATAAAAGTGTAATATCCAAGTCCACCCATAATTTATTTGAGCGCGCTAAAATATAAGAAGCAGGTAGGCTATCTAGTAGCGTGTTTTAATTATTTAATTTAGGTTTCTATATCAAACCAGTAAAGTATAGCTTGCAACATTATATTATGAGATACTATTTATTTGTATGAGCACTAAAATAAAACTTAATAGCGTTTGTTCAAATGCTATTTTTACGTATCCTACCTTATATAATAAAGTGAATAGAGCTGACATTTGGGTGTGTGTATAGATGAAACGTGACTTAGCACGCTCACTCCTACAAGCCTGTACGAACGATCTAACTTAGCACCCTATATAGAGCTGATTTGTAGGGTCTCTACAAATTGGCATATCGAGAGGCAAGTTAGCTAGTCGCCCTGCAGATTGGGTAGCAAGTTGTGTCGTTCGTAGAGGCTTAAAGACGGTAATTAATGCTAATTTTATTCGCAACTTCCGTGCATCGTGAATCTTCTGCTATATACTGATGTACTGTATACTAACAAATTTCATATTTCTATTGTAATGTACTGCGGTGATGGTTTCCATTAAAACTATTTGAAGAGTAACTTTATAACATGGTAATGCCTTGCTCTGCTTGAACGATAGTCCAGCGAGGGTTATTTTATGAATTCATAGTTTTTATACATCTGACGCAAACTTCTCTACTAGCAATACTACATATTATCGATTGATTGAATTTGAACGCAATAATTTCTAGGTATCGTTATTGTAGAATAACTTGTAATGACGTAAGGTTCCTTTCACATGAACCATCCTTTTCATGTCTACAACTAAAGAAAGGGAGAGAGTCATAATTTGCGTATGATATTGTGTGAATTGTGATCGTTATAAGGAAACATAAATAATAAGATATCAATGTATGTGCACCTTTAATTTGCATCGCATATCAACTCTGGCTGGATACAATAGCTTAATAATGTTTCCTCTTACAACATGTATGTGCTTGTAGATCTGTGTATGTTACTATGAACTGTACGCTAGGAAAGCTTATATATCAAATAATTGAATGAAATCTCTGTACCTTACCTGTAGCTATCCTGGTTTGTTAGATGGATTCTCACCTTAATAATAAAAATGGGATTGGAGTAGGTTGTTGGTGCCTAAATACGTAGATAAGAACATGGATATGCCTGACGATTGAGGTATTGAAAATATATATATTTAGTGGTAATTATTTTAATCAAATCATATGCAGTTTTTATTATATTCTTATTAGTCCACGAGAAATAGTTGACTTATAAAATAACAGATATATATTATATGTGTATACGCCATTCAGTTGTTGGTCGGAATAGAAACAACACAGTAAGAGTCGCTTGGAATGGCTGGCCTTAAGGGACAGAGCTATGTTAATAAATAAGCAGTAGTCTGTATGTGATGTCTTTTCGCTCAGCTCCGTGCATTTTCTGGGTGAGACCGACCGCCTATGGTTAATTTTAATATATAATAATTCCAGCCCTTTTAATGTCCCTTTTATAGGCACGGTTCGTTCATCGGGATTAGGTTATAGTCCACCACGCTAGCCAAGCGCCCGCTGGTGGACTTATTTCAATAGAAGTGGTCCCAATCACAAGCAGTGGAGATCCAAGGGCATATCCATGTTAAGATTACACAATTTATTCGTTGTCTATGGACCTAATACTCATCCCTGATTCGATAATTGTATAGTTTCCAGTAAAGGACGCTCAAAGGTTTCAATATTTATGTAATATTATGTGGCTTGGCGTCAGCTAGACACTGTGTATATATGTTTTATATATGGTTACATACGCAAGCTCGCTGTATCATACACTGTGGACATGTATTTTTTATGTGAAATATAACAAATGTACATTTGATTATACTTGTTTTATTTAAATGGAAGGTTAATTTAATAGTAGGAACTATAGAGTTGTAGAAAGCTTTTTGTAATATCATTTACCGGTGTTGTTGGATGCTTATAAGGTGATTGATCTACATAATTATGTTTCATTGTGTTATTTATAGTATATATAGATTTACCTATGTAACAGTAGTATTCATAATTTAAAACGGTGTCTAATCAATGTCTATAAATTCGATTGTTAGTCTTTGTTCAGTCTGTGTAGTACCTTATCAAGTGCTCCCCCCACCTATGTTATTAATTGAAACTATTTAGTGACAATGAATTTTCTTTTACAGTGACGAGCGAGAGTGATGTGTCTGATGCAGAAGACGTGCAACCATTGTTAAATAACAATAATATAAGTTAAATTATGATTTATTAGTACAATTTTAACTCTTACAATATACTCAGCTGACGCGAAGAGGAAAACTATGTCCGTCAATTAAATTTCACTCTGATCTAATTTAAATATAATAAAATCACTCTCGTATTATAAGCACTAACCTATAACTTTGTATGCTTACATCAAGTTAATGCTAGTACCACCTGACACCCTAGCGCCTTAAGTAAAGATTTAAATAAATTATTTGCTTACTTTAAATCTATATTTATTATTAAAAACCTACAAGTGGCGCCATGATTTTATTTTTCAGTGCAAGAAGATATTTTACTTGTAAATTTACTATCATCATAGACGAAATTGTATGAAATTATTATGATAAAAAGTAGTTGTGTCATTATGTTGAAATTATATGATCGTCGAATCGATCGAACGTCGAATGATAGATATATGATAATTATAAGAGTAGCGGGCGTATCTGGTACTTATGATTCGTATCTAGTACGTACTGTAATAGACGGTATACCGCGTGATAAATGTAAAACTTACTGTAAATTATCTTCAAATATTTTATTAGGGTAATATTAATTTATAACTGAGTTAATTTGAACAACTATCAACCCGGAATTAATTGCGGTAATCTGTACAGTGACATTGCAAATTTTATTTTATTATCCAAAAAATGTATTTCTTTTATAAACGTTATGTAATATTAGTGGAATTATCAGCGGTACTTATAATTTTGTAATAATTATTAAGAAAAAATCGACACTGGCAAAAATGATTCCATTTTGTAGTCCATTGCCAACTTAAAAAAAAGAAAACTATCAACCCAGCATTTATAATTCTCAGCGTTCGAATTCATGACATCATTATCTCGGTTCTCCGGCGCCGACAAAATGTCAACATTGGTTTTATATTGGCATAAAGTGGTGTGATGTTGTGACAATGGCTCCCTCGGGAACAACTCAGTGTGGAGGACATTACGAAAACCTTGGAGAACATGGTGAGTGTGTAACAATTTTAATTTCGTATTCATTTCACTGTAGTTGCTGTTATCAGTTAGTAGGCATCTAAGTAGTTGTTTGTTTTGATAACCTTATACTGCGTTTTAAATTAATCATCATTATATCATATCAGAATATCAGCTGAAATCAGGAGTTGATTTGGATATGACTAGTAGGTACAAGACATCGTTTTGTGAAACTTAAAATGATCCGCTTAAATTATTTTATTGACGTTAATAATAATTATATTCATACGTTTACTTCTATAGTTAATACTTTTTTTAATAACGCACCTACATGTTAACAAACAACAAAATGTGCATGTATAGTTAAATATATGGCTCTTAAGTAACTCATATAATGATGCGTCTGTGTTATTACTGATATGGATCACTGTGAATTAGTCGTAATACAGTCACAATTAACTGGGTACCTACCTAGGAAATTAGTTTCTAGAAACACTAGGTTTTTCCCTTTAAGTGTTTTGTCATTGCTAGGAACCTACCTACGCTACAGTCGCTCGGTAGTTTGAACTGTAGGACCAGCCGTTTTAATTGCTATAACGTAGGATCCACTACTTTCTGTACGATCCTAATTATCGGATAATGTGTAGGGCATCGTCCTAATGTAGGACGTCCGATTGCCCTACATATTTTTTTTTTTTTATTTACATAAAAAAAACATTCTATGTTACATAGATTATACCCTGCCAAACTGCATAGCAGTTTGTCGGCAGTAATTCTCGAGTTACATGCTAAACGTAGTTTAAAAAATAAATTTATGTTATGCGATAGGTATACTTCATGCAGTTATCTACATGGAACTTGACTATGGGCATAGAGATAGGTAGTGTTTTTTCAGTACATGTTTAAGCTGTATTCGAGACTGTATGCCCGTAATCAAACTCTGTGGTACTTCATTTATGAACTTGGGCACAATATCCGACTTCATCCGATTTATCCATCCAGCATAGGATCGTAAGATGTGGATTTAGACTATTCGAGGCTACGTAGGAAGATATTATATCTATACATACAAAATAATCTGGACACAAAGTCTAGACCATGGAGACTTAAAATAAGAGATGGGCCTTACTATAATCATAATCCATATTGCAGTCAAGAGTGCCAGTTGCTACAGCTATAAATGAGCTCAGTCTTGTAGAAATGAGTTTACACACATTTTCTGATACCGCTATTTGACAGATAAGAGGCCGTCTAGTAGTGTGCTTGGAATTAAGTGAGTATCTCCCAACTCAGATAGATACTATTTACATTATTACTAGTGGTTGATAACAGTATCATACGTACCTTTAACTCTACTGCAACTACAGATTACAGAACGATTTTAAGTCTTATCACACTAACGATTCCTAGCTTGCACGATCGTATAAACGTAGGTACCTACGGTAGACGAGGCTTATTCATAGGTATACTTATTCTTGGCGACCCATTACAGAATCATCTGGTGGGCTTGCCAGACTTTGCAGATGGACGCAGCTATTGGTAGAGTACCTTCGAAAGATCTGGCTTCCATGGTCCATAATATGTGAGTACTTTATACAACCACTCTCCTTTGGTTAATTTTAATTTACCATTTTTTACGTTTGTAGATATGCACTTAGAAATAGGAACGTTATTTAGGGACAGATAAGTTTGGTTCATAAAGTTATGTACTTTTTACTACTTATTTCTTTTCTAACTTTATCTTGTACTTGTGTAAAAATTATTGGGAAAAGAAACAAGGAAGTAACATCTATCGCCAGCTAAGCTAAAATTACTGTAGGTATAAGGTTAAGGTTGCATCCAATGGAGAAGAGAAGAATGGAGCGGACAAGAATACAAGACCAAACGGATTATTTGAAAGCTACATCTCGTCTTCGCTTCCTTAATCTCAAATAATCTAATTTATTGGTCTATCTTCTCCGCTCCGTATTTTCGCTTCAGTGGAAACGCATCCTAAGGGGTTTAGCTGGAGCAGTGTTGCAATTAATAAGTGCGCCCACTCAGATAATTATCCTTCTAGTGTTAGTACTTGTTTATTTAAAAAAGTGCTGGCCTAGATAATGTCGTGCTCTGACCTTATGTTTATTGTTATCTTTATTTACTTCAATACATTTATTGTTTTAACTAGCTGTTGCCCGCGACTTCGTCCGCGTGGTATTTAACAAAGACAACCGTTGACAACAGCCTGCTCGCCCATTCTGAGCCCGCGGGACGCATTGCAGGTTGTTGCTATCAAACTTAATCAGGCGCTGCGCTGCAACATTGGTTTTAATTTTTTTTTCGTGAGATTCTATTTTTTTTCTAAAATAAAAGTAACCTAAGTTACTCCTTGTTACATCAGCTATCTGCCAGTGAAATTCCCGTCAAAATCGGTCCAGCCATTTCAGAGATTAGCCGGAACAAACAGACAGACAGACAGACAAAAATGGAAAAAAAAGTTGTTTTGGTATAGGTACCGTGTATACATCCAAATGAACTTAGTAAAAAGCGGTTATTTTACTATTACAAACAGACACTCCAATTTTATTTATATGTATGTATAGATGACAACCGCTGTAAAGTAGAAGACGAAATACAACAATATGGCATGTATATTATCGTCCTGTCGTCTCCCTTTTCGGGGTCGAAGAGTCGGGTATTTTACATAAACCCATGAAATAACCATCAATAAAAAAAAAAGGATTAATTACCTGCTACGGTAAATATACAATCAAAACAAAACCAAGAAGCCCCATTAATATGGTATACCGACTCTATACGGGGAGTAAGCTCCGTAATGAAAACTGATGTCATGGATTTTACTCATGATTCTGTACCCCCCACAGTTACAATTTTTACATGAATTATACACATTTTTAAATTTATTTTAGAATATAAAATAATAATAAAGTCTATATCGACGTATTTTTGTGTAAAATATGCCATTACTACTAGTCTATACATCTATCTATACATCTTCTAAACATATAAATAAAATTGGAGTGTCTGTTTGTAATATTAAAATAACCGCTTTTTACTAAATGCATTTGGATGTATACACGGTACCTATACCGAAACAACCTTTTTAAATTTTTTTGTCTGTCTGTCTGTCTGTCCGTCTATCTGTCTGTCTGTCTGTCTGTCTGTTTGTTCCGGGTAATCTCTGAAATGGCTGGTCCGATTTTGACAGGACTTTCATTGGCAGATAGCTGAGGTAACAAGAAAAAATTAAGGCTAATTTTATTTTAGAAAAAAAACATAGGATCTCACGAAAAAAAATTAAAACCAATGTTGCAGCGTTGCGCCTGATTAAGTTTAATATCAACGACCTGAAATGCGTCCCGCGGGCTCAGAATCCACGAGCAGGCTATTGCCGACGGTTGTGTCTTTGTTAAATACCACGCGAACGAAGTCGCGGGTAACATATAGTTAAGACCTAAAATTGCAATGTAAATTAAAACTCGATACGCTCAAGCGCTCTCTCCACTCTAGCGAGTCGTGTATTGCGTGGAGCGTTGTGTTGTGATGGCGTCCTTTACCATACATTGCGCGCTCATAAATAACAACACTTCTAACCCATGATTTTCGACACATGACGTCTATAGTTTTATTATAGGCATTAAGTGCAACATTTACCTAAAGTTTTCATTACCATAACCCTCAAACCCTGTAAATCAGAACCAGAACTAAAGTCATTAATCAAATAGCGATTCTTCACAAATTTTTTCACGTGAAATTGGACGGTTCATTTATTCACTTACAGTAGAATTTTGAAATGCTTTCGTCACGATACGATTATTAGGTCATTTTGAAATGGTAGATGTAGCTAATACCACAACAGAAGATGGCGGGCAGTTAAACTCCACAGTGTCAGAACATAATTTTAAAACTGCAAATAATAAAACTCAATTCCAGGGGATCAAAACAACTCTACAAATAATGAAAATGAATACCTACTAGGTATAATACTTTATGCGAAGTGTGTGTTGAGCCGCACTCGAATCAAAAGAAATGTTCATGTTAGGTAATTATTCATTAAACATTACGGGATGCGAAATATATTTTTCATAATAATCTTTGATGTCAGTAATGACTTGTTTATTTATGTTTTAGACACAGAGAAATGTTTTGATGAAAACAAAAAAGCCCTTTTCCCCCGACATGTTTGGCCTTTGGCTAAATAATAAAAAATGTCGGTGCCACCATGGGCGCCCTTGATATTCACTGACATTTTGAAAGTATAAAGCTACCGTTTGACGGAACAATAACTAATTTATCGTAGGTACTTATTTTGTGTGGGCCAATAAAACATCTACAACCTAATGGATTAACAACATCTATTGTAAATTAACTCGTAGATTGTGCCCTAACTGCAAGGAATTTGTAGCAAGGTAGTATAACTAGATACGATGATGGCGCCCAACATAGGACTAAGTGATTTCAGTTCGTCCCACGCTGGGCGCCAATTACTACGGTGTAGGTCAAATGCAAATTAGCCGTTGTTTTTAAATAAAGGCTTGCAGGAAAGAAAATAAACAAACACCCCTCTTCGTATACACTGGCTAGATAGCGCTCAACTTGAAGTCCAAAGACTCGTCTAATAACTGTTTGTGTCATAATGAAAACTTGTGGGTAAGGTCGTTATTTTAATGGATCTGGGCCGCAACGCTGCGGCTGTCACGCGACAGTGGACAGTGCGTGCCGCAAACATGTAATTTGCTTTGGCTATTGTCTTGTCACGCTGCGCTGACTTGATATTGTTCCATTTAGTTGCTTTGTTTGCAAGCTCCGCAATAATTAACGTAGTAAAGCTTTACCAATCAAATCTTGTGCACCAATGATACCGATTATGGAAACATACATCTTGGATTGTTAAACTAAGTCGTAATTTTAAGTCGCTGTCAATTAGTAAGTAATCTCAATTATTCTTAACAAGATGGGAGATTCTTTTTAGAGCATTTTTATCATGTATGTCATTGTTGAGGCCAAACTGGCTTAAAGTACTCACGAAAATATAATTGTATTACGAAAGCTCGGCTTTGAAATTCAATTCACGACTGTCGAGACTTCCTTAAGTAATTTTAATATTGGTACCGCTGTGTTTTGAAAGTATAAATATCCATTTATAAAAAATACGAGCAAACACCCCATGTAATGCACGTGGCGTACGAGAACTAGGTTATACTTTTAGTAATGAAGCTCGCGGTGCGCGGCTCGCCCTCAGCTCGCGTGCGTTTTGTCACACCGACACCGACTAATTACGGTTCGCGATAAGCTTTGCGCCAATTTATATCTGAACTTTTAAAAATTCTGTGCTTTGGAATATTTTGAAACTAGCTGCGCTCTGCGGTGTTACCCGCGCAAAAAATCATGTCGATCCTTTGTGCTATGAAAAATTGAAACAAATCTATCCCACGGGAACCATACATTTTGCCGGGATAAAAATTAGCCTATGCGCTATTTCCAGACTATAATCTATCGCTGTGCCAAATTTCATCCAGATCCATTCAGCCGTTCTGGCGTAATTGAGTAACAAACATCCATCCATCCAAACTTTCACATTTATAATATTAGGATAGATAGTATAGATTAGTATAGATAATAACAGAACAGCGACTGAATGGAATTAATACTATGAATAAGCAATGGTTGACAGTAAATAAGGCCATAGTAATCTGTCGCGTATATGGTTTAATTACTTAATACTTTCCCACCTAATTTGGCTTAGTTGGGGGTCAACGCCACTAAAAAACTTGACTTTTTCTGGTGGAAAGTGGATTTTCCGAACCGAACTTCTTCCAAATTCCAGTAGCAACCTATCTATTTTTTAACCCAATTCCCGCCAGCTAGCCCAAAATCCCGGTTACCGTGTGGTGTTAACTGTCGGAACCGGAAGCGGCTGCCGGTGACCGCGCCCACTTCCTGCCGCCGCCCGCCCTGCCCACTGCGACGTCGTCATTTTGTTAACATACACTATCTGTTCATATTCATAAATCAGATAATCTTTCATGGAGGGCGCAGCGGCTATGACGGTGACGGTTGTAATATACAACAATACCTTTGGTTTTAGTTTAGAATTAACGTAGTCTACGGTTTTGGAGTTGCTAAGTACTTACTTCTTCTTACTTAGTAAGAAGGTACGTACGTCTGCTAACGTAGCTCACGTTAGCAGACGTTGTAGAAAAATACCACCTAACCAGACTCTAGGTGGTATGGATAAGAAGGATAAGACGTGGACTGTACCCATATAATCTCTTTCGGATCTTGAGGCCTAGCAATGGTGCGCTTTTATATTGATGAATTTTTGACCCCAAGTCGGTGGTAGCACCCAGCCATCTTCCCTATTGAAATTAAGATGTTTTATTTTAATTTTAATGACCTATGTATCGCATCCTTGATCGGAGACGGTGTTCTTTTGCGAGGATCTTTGTTTGATCAAATCTGATGTAACGGACGGCGGCGGCGTGTGCGATTGTGTACATGTTCACAGATTGCAGACTTCGTGGAGCGCCGATGTTTCACATCAGCGATGTGTTCTTTTACCCAAGTTTTATTGATCTTGACGCGATAAAATATTTAAAATAGTTTTATTTCAATGTGTCGTATTCGCTTAAATGTAAGAAATCAATTCTAAATTGTTTGTTTATTTTATTTACGTAATGTAACCCATCCCGGGTTAGCTTTTCTTTTAAATTAGTAATTAACTAACATTTAGATGAATTAAGATTTCTTTTAACAATATAATTTTCAAAAAAACATACAACAAACCCGATAATTAATTGATGACAGATACCATAATTGAGTCCTTTATTCAAACGTTTACTCAAGAACCGTTATTAGTCCCCGAAGGCGCTTCATTACCGGTTCTTGCCGCGAAGCAAGTGTACACGATATCGATTCATTTAAACCTGAGAACGGAACGCCCTTGAAAAGTCAATATGTTTATCGTATTGTTTCCCTATTTCCGTCTGCATAACGTAAGTAGGTAAGCCTTGTTAATTTGTTTTTCGTATAGAAGCCTTGTAAATTGTTTTTGAAAGTTATGGGGACCTGTTTGGAAGGTCGAAGGTCGCTTTTGTCAGCAATCCTATGGAAAATTGTGGTGATATTGACGGATAGTGTCGTCCTTATTAGTCTAACCACTGAGCTAAACACTATGGTAAAATTGCCCATGAAAGTATGAGTTATCAGTTTTGACACCACCTAGTAGATAGATGAAATATCACTAAGAATGCGAAAATCATTTAAATGGTGATATGTGATCTTAGGGTGGTAAAGGCATCTTGGTTATGGTAAAACATTTAATTGCCAGTACGTAAATCTTTCTGACTTAAATATTTAAACTAATATCGCGCATCACTGTAAATTTACCCGGCGGATTGTGATAAAACGAGTCATGGCGATAGCTTAAAACCCGGGGCAACATATTGAATACTTTGATCCGCCGGTATACTGATCCCCAGTAATTTTATTTTTTTGGGTTGGCAACTTTAGCAGCCGGTCGCTTAAAAAGACCTCTCGTGTAAATAATTGTAAAAAAAAAATTATCCTTTAAAATGTGTCAAATTAATTAGATTCAATTCAAATACGTGTACTATAAGTTTTCAAGACCCGGTGATATGTTTTATCGAATTATCGAAAAATTTATAGCTGAAAATCTAAAATGAACTCGCGGGTACTGCTAGTTATGAAATTACCTAAGGTGTGAAAAACCTGTCTACAAAATGATGTGATGGTATATATCAAGAGTCAACATGACGTGATGGCCTCCTGGTGAATTTATTATAAGACGCGTAAGTAAACAGTTATTTTAACGCGTACACACCTAATGATGTGTCAAGTCGTAAATCGTCTTCCTATTAATACATTTATTGTCCCCAATTTTAGGGCGGTACCACAGCGCATATCATACCTAGTAGTACCCAGTCTTCTTATGATTAATTCCTATCTATCTATCTCGGATAGCATTTGTATAAATATTAAGGAAAGTACGTACTAGATACCTAGATCTACAAAGGTAGATGAAACTTCGTCTTCGATGTCTGCCGTCACATAGGTACCCAATTATATAAATATATAATAAATATCGCCAGACGAACACACCAATTATACGGTCCCGCAGTAAGCAATGCTTGTATTATGGGTACCGTACAATGGACTGGAGCTAACTTAGTATATATTTCTTGTATAGATATTAAACATCCATGAGTTGTGTACAAACATTCGTGCTCATCACACAAAGTTTGTCCCTACCAGGATTCGAATCCGGGACCTTCGGCACAGAAAGCAGGACTACAACCAACTGCGCTAATCAGACCGTCAAATTGAGTAACTCTTATGTATTAATTTATAATAAAAGTCTTAACTGTGCGATTATATATTTCCATATAGCTTAAAGGAAATATAGAATCCATAGCAGCACGCAGCTAGGTACCATATAGATGCCTACCTGCTTAACTTTGGGTAGAATTATCAACGAAAAATTGTACCTTATGTCATGCTGTTAATTATATTTTTTTAAGTAATTAAACATTGATTCATTCTGTTAATATAACTTAAGTACTTGTGTACTTATTCACAGTCTACAAACCAAATCAAATAATTAGAGTAACAATTCGCGATTCGCGTAAAAGTGTCTCTCACTCAAAAGTTACGATCGTGTTTGAAAGCTCCGAGCTTGGGCAGCAGTGATCGCGGTGGTAGCGCGGCGGCCGCTCGTCCCGCCCGCCCTGCCAACTGCCGCCCGCCCAACACGCGCACTACAAAACATATCATTTACCACATAACGCATTGTCAATTCATTGTAGTATCTTTAAATATAAGTAGTTAGTGATATCAATTGGTAAGTTTTACCTACTAGCACATGTTAGCAAAACGGCTAATTATATTTAAAATTAATTATTTATAACGTCTACTTTCGACTGTTTTGCACTGGTTCTTTTCAGTGTACCAAATGCTTTAAACTAATGGTAGGTTTACTGACTATATATTTATCTACTGTACGTTTGTGTTTATGTATTACAAATAGGTATTCTAACCATTGCCTTTGCTAACGTATGAAAGCAAACCGTTGTTTATTTACTTGTTCAAAACATGGGCTACGTGTATTTCACGGACGGACCGATGTCAGCTATGAATGGGTTAGGGTTGCCGTATAATAAATATGAAAACGATGTCCAAATGTTTATTTATCCTTTGCTTAACGTATTGACAGGCAGACTGGTTTTAATATTTATACTTATGATAGGATGGTATATTCTTAATAGTAGAACGAAGGACACCGTACACGGGAAGAGCAGCTCAACTTTTTGTCAAGTTTTAAACTATTATTTTTTTCCCGGCATCTACAACCAAAACGAAATATCTACTTATACTATGTAAGTAAATACAGCAATTTAAAAGTATTGCTAACGAGTTATTGATTGGTTGTCTAATATGAATTCTAACGGAAATTTATAAAAAATAATTTTCCATAAGAACCTGTTGTAAAACATTGATTATTATTAGTTTATGGTTTACGTAATTAATAAAATCAGTTAACAACTCGAAGCATTCATTCTCAAACCATCTGTATTGACGTAGATATGGTAAGTATGAAAACAGTACCTGCATTTTAATATTTTTACTTTTAAAACAATCCACTCTCGTTTTAATCAAATTTATTTAAGTCCCCAAGGCCCTCAAGCGTTTGACTCAACACGTCAGCCGATTACGAACCGTATGGATTGTAACACAAAAGCCGGAACTCGGACGTATAACGAATAAATATTTAACGTTTTTTTTGCGCATCCCTCACGCCAAATATTTAAACGCAACTCAAAGAAAGCGGCTCGATTATGAGCACCATAAAATGCAAGATAACGACTCAATAGACGACTCAAATATTTGAGTAAGACTTAAGCATTAGAGTAGTTTTGGAGTAAAATATGTTTTTCGATCTGAGCGAGCATAGAAAATACGCCTTTGAGCAAAGTGTTTTATGTTGTATTTCCATTCAGTATTTTTTATAGATTCCCATTTAATTGTATCCATGAACATCGAGTAAGAATGATTCAATGATTTCATGGAAGTATTAAAATGGCACATTACCGGCACAGCTGTCACAGAGCCAATCATTTTATACCACGCTTGGTCGGATGCATTCAGTGTGTACTTAGGTACCTATAACTACTTATCAATATCATGAAGGCTATTGGAGTGGTTTATTATTTACTTTTCACTTTATATAAGTACCTTTCTTCTATCTACACTAGGAATCTCGTATAAACGAACTGGCCACCTGTTTTTGTAGGTAAAAAAATATGCCGTTGACTAGATACATACTTGGAAACCAAAAAAAGTACTTATAAAAGGTACGCTAGTTCTATTAAGGGCTACTAAGTATGTATATCTATTTCTAGATGACTAACTATATATTATTGTAAAAACATAGGTAATGTTAGTACCTACTCTATTTTGGTGTGATGTTCTACACTGCTCTAATCGGACGATATTTTCAATGCCGGAAAAAAAGAGATAATATAGTGACGATTGTCTATAGGCACCTACCTACTTACAACTAAAGTGACACCTAGTGGAATATATGGAATACCTATGTTGCATGTTTTCTGTCGCTGAGAGCAGACGTTCTAGTCTCTGCGCGGGCACTGCCAGTAATTTTATAAAGTATAATTTTATGGATTCTTACTTCAAAATGTCATGCACATGATTCTACCAATCCAGTAGATTCCACTAATTTTTTTGTCTGACCTCTATTTTTAGCGTCGCCTGCGAAGTTCTCATTATGTGACCTGATGACATGCCGACATGGGGCTCTGTGGGCACAATTTAATCACGGAAACGAACGGGCTCTCGTAAAAGTGGGAGTGACCGCCATTATGTCACAGATACCCTTTAGTTTATGGCATTGTTACAATCTAACCAGCTTTACTTATAAAAAAAAACAAATGTGAGTCGAGCTTGTGTAGAGCTTGTGCGATGAGAGTTTCTCCCTGAACACTTCTGAGTTGTTTGGAATATGTAGATACTTACCAAAGTTAGAACTGGAAAGTAATTTCTAGGAATCTTTGTTTAGCAACTAGGTTCTTACCAATTAAACTTTGCAGGTTTGATGTAGTCTATGCTATGTTGATATCTTAATGATACCTACACAGGGTGAGGAAAGTCTTTTGACCCATTTATACAGCGTTCATAAGAACAATAGCTCTGAAACGATTGTCATAAAAATTAAAAGAAATTCATATACACCTAACCAAATGAACGAAATCTAAAAAAACTAACTAAATGTTTCTAGCCACCCACCCTTTTTCGGTAAAACGTGACGACATTTGCACCTTTCATACTATATCGAAATCCAACATTTAAATAACAATATCATGTTAGCAATATATCAATAATGTGTTGCGGATACGGAGCGACTACCCGCGCGGGTTCAGCTCGTCCCAGTTATAAGGAATGCTTTAATTCTGTTTATAGACACGTGTGACGTCACGCAGAGATTACGGCCTGGACACACCTGCAACACTGTCTACGCCTTGTGATAAAATTTAATATCGCGAATTAAGGCCCTTTACTTAACTGCGATTGACGAGAGCCTAGTTACAGCTTTATAATATAACTAGCTGTTACCCGCGACTTCGTTCGCGTGGTATTTAACAAAGACACAACCGTTGGGAACAGCCTACTCGCGCGTTCTGAGCCCGCGGGACGCATTGCAGGTTGTTGCTATCAAACTTAATCAGGCGCAGCGCTGCAACATTGGTTTATTTTTTTTTACGTGAGATCCTATTGAAAGTCCCGTCAAAATCGGTCCAGCTATTTCAGAGATTACCCGGAACAAACAGACAGACAGACAGGCAAAAATTTAAAAAAAAATTGTTTTGGTATAGGTACCGAGTATACATCCAAATGCACTTAGTAAAAAGCGGTTATTTTAATATTACAAACAGACACTCCAATTTTATTTATATGTATAGATTATACCTAATAAAGATCTGACAGGCTTGCCAAAGCGCGAATAGGGTACGTACCTACTTACCTACCTTTTCGTCTTATACATGTAAGTAAATACTGACAAGAAATGGTGGTCTTAACTACTTCATCATTTTAAGGAATTTATTACGATGATTTGTCACAATCTTATCATTGGATATCTGTGTGGGAACGTTCACCATTGATAGTAAGTAGAGTCAGTCAGTCGTCGTTAGAGCGTCTTCAAAGATACCGCTATTTCTTTTGTTAACCGACTTCAAAAAGGAGAAGGTTCTCTATTCGGTTGTTTTTTTTTAATTGTGTCAAAGAATTTCGAGTTTAGTGTATCCTAAATCTATCAGCTATTTGACAGCTTAATTTTAAATAGATACTTATAACTTCGGAATATAGCTGTATCTACAGGTGATGTTAAAGCTTTCCTGAGAAGGTATTTAAGCGTGGAAACCATACATTTAGTATTTTACTCATAGTTTAATAGTTTAGTTCGCTCCTGATTAACGCAGTTGCATACCTATAATTATTTGTTAGAAGTAGTTTAGTATTTTTATTTGCATATACGTAGGTATGTACGCATTTTCCCACATGCTCCGATTTGTGAAATCGTGTCCTATTTGACCTACTTATAAAATTGTACTGTGCACAGATATATTAGAGGAGATATGTTATGAAAGCGGTGGGCTTGCGCACAAAGTTAGCGTACATTTGGCTAACCTACAATTTTCGCCGTCAGTCCACTGCAACTGCACGTCGGTGCCGGTGCTCTAGTTTTTTTCAAAATGCCGGGTTGTTCCGTGTTTGTATGCAAAAATACTAGCAGCAAAGTGAACTACGCGAAAGATGGAATCTCATTTCACCAGCCAGAATTAAGTATTTTATTTATTCGTCTTTAAAATCATTAAAAACAACAAATCAAAAAATATTTAATGCCTTTATTATGTTATTTTAGTTTTCATGTAGCACAACGACTTTTTTATTTTTGTACAAAATACATGGCTCTTTAAGTACCACCTATGTTCGCTACTGAGTGAATGTACGAGGCAATGTATAGATCGTCTAACGATACTTTGAATAAACTGGTGCGTCGCGTGGTACGGCCGCTGTATACGGCGGCGACGCAGCACGCACCGAAGAGACTTCGTATTGGTTGGTTTTAGAGAGTGGTGGGGAACAAAGCGGAGGCAGCGAGTTCCCATACATTTTGAACCGCACGGCATATCTCTCGTGATCTGTGGTACTGTGTGTATACCTACTTATCAACTTGTCAGATGCGAGTTTGCCGCCGCATGTCGGCGATGTTAAACAATTCCAAATGGCAGGGACATAGGTATATACCTACCTACAATATTGTATCATAGATTAATTAGGTAGGTATGCAACCTTCTACAATAACTATCTAAGTAATTAAACTTAATTAATAACACATATTAGCTTTATCAGTTGTTGACGTCAAAACCTCTTAAATCTAATAGCAGTAGGTATTCCTGTTGAATGGAATCATTGAATCTATCGATTTTTTAATTAATAATTTAAATCAGTTCGACTTCGGTGTTGTTTCGTTCATATACCTAGTACACGAAGGTTGTGTGGAAGTGTTGAATCAAATAAATGACGTCATAAAAAAAGTAAGCTAAAAGATTTATGAGTTCGCTATATACCTATAGATGACAGGTGCGGATACAGGATTTCTTTTAGGGGGGTGGAGGGAACACATCGTCATTAAGGGGGGGCAGTTGCACCCATTGACCCCGCTCCCCCATCCAGCCTGATGGATGGTCTGTGCCATAAGCGAGCCAAATTAACAATTTACCTTCTCGCGAAAGTTTCAACAGTCGTCCGTCAGTTCCAATAATACAGGTTAATAAGTTATTGCATACCGTGAATTAAGTTAACTTTTACCGTTAAAAAGCCTTTAACTCTCAAAAATTATTTCTATCAACCGATAAGATTGATTTAAGATTTAAAAACGAGCTAAAACTTTGTACTATAATTTTCGAATATTAAGGCTGGACTGGTGCAAACGGAATGTAGGTAAACAGTGTGGTTCAAGGTAGTGATGTAGGTAACTTAACAGTAGTGGGTGAATAGTGATGTGTTCTGTGAGACCATGGCGTGGCCAGGAGGCTCGCCGGATGCTGTGGAGCTGCCACTCCAACACGTGTCAGACAATGTGGACCGGCTCCCCGTACCTGGTACAACGGTTGAAGATGGGAATGGAGTGAGAAGTGAGTACCGTCTTAACTTGATTATTTGTAAATTAAATAGGTACCATCACATTTGTGTTTTCCCCATAGGGGTCGATTGCTTTGGTTCATACATTTTCAACTGATAAATATTACGTACTAATTGCTTTTAATGGTGAAGTCAAACGTAAAAAACCTGTACGTCTTTCGAAAGACGCGTGAAGTTCGCCAACCCGCTCTGGGCCAGCGTCGTGGACTATGGCCAGTTTCCCCCTAGTATAAATGAGTGCCTTGTATAATGTTGAAAGCTTACTTCAACACATAGGAAGTAAACACTTCCAGCTATATGTGGGCGCAGTAAATCTATGCCTACTCCTTCGGACACTAAAGACGTGATGATAATAAGAAAGCTACTTTCGGAATCTTCTATTAGAGCAAAATACCTGCCTGCTATGGAAATCAAACTCGGAAAATGTTCGGTTGCCACGCTTGCATCCAGTGCACCAACAAAATGTGGAAGCTTCTGCCCACCTCGTACCTACCACTGAACATAGTCGTTTTGTCCTACCACTGAACATAGTAGATCTGTCCTAGTAGTATATCATACAATTTTCCGTTTTTAATAATTACCTACGTGAACAATAGTTGAAACCAAATAGTTGCCGCACGTAATTGTCACTTTATCCAGTGTGGCATTAAACAGTTAATTAGTAGGTTCATTCATTATGATCGAATGGCTAATTATGTCACGTTAATTTATTTTGTCCTAGTCAAAGTAACCACACATGTGTACATCACAACATCATACTTAGAGGGAAACTGCGTCCGTCAGTGAGCATATTCTCTGCGGGCGGTCGAATGCATTTCCACATGATTCATGGCGTTATTTATATTAGTCTACTTGGACATCCTCGAAGAGTCTGGGAGTGGTCCTATATAAATCCAGCACACGAGTGTAAGGTATTACACACTTAATGATAACATCGTGAGGGTTTCCGCTGATAGCTGGTATATGGAATCACTGGTTCCTCACAGAATCGTCATGCGCCGTCAGGCCTGAGTACACCAAATGCTGCTACGTTAGGGTGAGTGTTGACATGCTGTCTATCCATGCTTGTTAATGAAACGTTTCAGGCCAAGCTGTGGCTCCGTCGCGGTAAAAAGCTCGCAACAGTGACCAATACAATATTCATAGCCGTACCGTGCGTAGCCACTAGGGCTTGTCCGAACATGGGTAGTGTAATAGCTCTACAACTAAAGACGAAATTTCTACTCCTATGGCTCAATTTTGGAGACAATCTTTGAGTATTTAACAAATGGAGACGCCTACAGCCAACATCTGTATTGTAATGTCCTGCCAAAACTTATAAAAATAGTGTAAAGTACATCTTATGAGCAAAAGGTTATTGTTTTTGGTTAGCAGAGCGGGACTCCTTTCAATGCCACGTCCAGGCTCATAGCTCTGAGGAGACCAATTCCCACTCGTCTACCCCAATATAACACCATGACATTGTGACGTAAGTACCCGTTGCGCAATCCGATTGAAGGATTAACCTTACATAACAGATTATCAGACACGTTTTACGTAAGCGTTTGTAATTGGCATTTGTTTAGCATTCACCTTGCGTAGGGCTTCGGCCAGTCAGGCTGGGGCCGCAGACGGAGCGCCATGTTGGTCCAAGTGCTGGTGTTCTTGTACATCGCAATCTGTTTCCTGTTCTATGTAGCGCATGTCATAGATTACTACTTCACGACCCTTTCTGTGCCCTAGAAGGTGTCCAAGGTGTGAGTGGTGGTGATGTGGAAAGTGATATATCGGTTTGGGTTTAGGAGGCTCGGTGAGTATAATATAAGAAGGTCGTCAATAAGGCGTTAGCCTATCCTAGACATTGGGTTTTCTTTGTTTTTTACCTTCTTCGTCTTGCTGAGAGCATGAATTCGGTGAGACGAGGTACGTAGTTGTGTTAGTTACCTACACGGCGAGGAGTTCTATGCCGTATAGATAGATACGAATACTATGACAAGTTAACTTGAAATAGGGTACATTTGAGTTAGGAAAACCCTGAAATACCTACTTATATAAGTACCTAGTTGCAGTTATGGTAAGTTTATAAACTGCAACCCGTTTGCTAAGCTACAGTGGAGGCAGCTAAAGGCTTCTTGGAGCTACTTCAAGGGTGAAGTATTAGAAAGCAAAGAAAATCGTTTTCTCAACGCCTGCTAACGACGCGTCTCGGATATAGTCGATAGAATACTTATAGATAAGTACTGATATAGGTACCTATCTTGATCTCGATAGTGGGAAAATAAATAACAACTGGGTAAATTTACTTCATGCTTAACGAGTAAGTATATAGGGACCTAGTTATAATGAATGTGCAGGTACCACGTAGATACCAACGAGTCTGGATTTTGAACCCTGTGTCTCCCTGTTTCCAAGGCGATGATTGACCAATATGCCTATTACTGCCTTTACTAATTACTAGAATAAGACGTCCTTCGTTCCGTAAGTAATGTGATACCTATTAAGGCTTAAGTCTTAACCTTGTGAACTTGCGAAGCCCCGCAGATCTATCGCGCACTTGATTTGTCGTTACTTGAGTACCTAGTAAAACCATTAGCACGCCTCTGCAATTACTGGAGCAAGAGACTCGGAATTCACTAAGTAGGTACTTATCTGTGTGAGGATACTTAAAACTTGTTACGTGAATGTCGGGTTATTACTTTGGTAGGTTTGTTGACGACATTTCGCTTTCAGCGTAATTTTGACAACAAACACATTTTGTGTTTGTTTTACCAACATAAATGCAATATATTGTCCATACATAACAGTTTCAGATTATCACAGGTACCATACATGCGTCCGCCTAGTTTGCCGCCGCCGCCGTTTTACTTTACTTTACTTTATATAAACATTTTACAGAAACCTCATAATTATTTTAAAATAACTCACACTCGAGGTGCTACGTGACTAAGGGTATTTTTTTTTCAAGGTGACCTACGTAAATATCAGGTACCTACCAAGTACTCTACTACATGTAGGTCATCTATAAATATGTCGAATTTCAGTCAGCCTCTTAATAATAATGGATGTGACCCGGACCGACGGACATAAAGTATTTTTTTGGTTTGTCAAACATTTATAATAAGGGTTCCTGGTTTCACAACGGAACCCTAAAAATATGCTGTCAAATGCGAGTACTTTCTCTATGCCTACTTAGATGGCGCTTTTTAACCGGCTACTTCCTGTCACTGTAGTAGTGATGTTCGTAAATTCGAGAGAAAAATAAAGGAAGTGTCACTCTCATGCATGAAAATAATTAAAGGCTTTTTATTTTCATTTGACTGAATAGGTACCTCTACATCAATATCTTTAGGATATGAGTATTTATAAAGTAAATATACCGCAATAAAAAGTGTTCCTACAGCTATTGGTAACCCACATCTATCCGCGCCGAAAGTGCCGAACGAAACGATTTTTCTAAGACCTCGCTCACCTATCCAAGTTAAGGGGGAAGTTCAGGGTCAGGGCGCGAAATTTAAAATGTCAATGGTTTTTATTTTTTTATGAAAAATTTGGACATATTTACGATGTAATTTAGTGTTTTGCGATATGAGCATTCTGCATTGGATGTCACGATGTATTAAGTTTGCTTAAAAAACTATCTAATCCGATACAATATCATAAGGTTTGTAAAAACCGCTACTTTTACTAACTTTATGGTGTTGTATTGCTTTAGGTATTTTGATTTGTATCGCTTAAACCATTGACATTTTGAATTTCGCGCCCTGACCCTGAGCTTCCACCTTAAAAGAATTTGGTGTTGCGTTTTGCGAACCCAAATAAACCAAATGATGCAAAATGACAAGTTTGAAAAATATTAATGAAATGAATGATTATTGTTTCATATATTTACCATGTACGGATATTGTTATATTACAATAATTCCTAAAAAATTACTTGTTAGCTACCTATGTATGTAATCAATCAATTATCAGTGTATAACGCTATAATATGTCTCTTTTAATATAAAAATGTCACTATAGGAAAAGTCGTTAAATTGGCAACTCGTGTCGAATCTGTTGACGTCATACGATCTTCGGGATATCGATACTTTCCGGTAATTCGGCATAGCTGTGCGAGGCGCCAGCTGACTGAAATGTCATACGAATTCATATAAAGAATTCAAAAGATCGTGTAGTCTTTAAGTTATTTTATTTTACATCTTGTGAAAATAAAGAACTGTGATTTTTTATACATTATATTTTCTGCTTCTACTTTCTAGGACTTTACATTCTGATTAGGGCGATTGTATCGATATTGAAGTTGACACACGCGTTAGTTTACAACACTAAACTAAACGTCAAAACGAATATAATAATACAACGTATACGAAGGTAGGCTAGGCGGAGTAAATGAACAGATCGATTTCGCGTAGCAATGTTTAGTATAAACATGATTTTCTTAGGCTAGTCTTTTTCGGTTACAAGTACATTATCAGTGAAATAATATAAGCAACCATAGTTACTATTATGTGTACAACAAGGAACAGTGTCGATTTCTGAAAGTCTAAACCACAAATTTGATTGAATTTTCCTTTAGTGATATTGCGCGGTGATAATGAGTGTCAAATTTAGTGTTTTATTAATGTTTAAATAGTGTTGATCTCGTGTTCTATATACTGGGTGGGTGAGAAAAGTTATGATGGCTCTGAGAGAATATATTACGCGTTTTTTCCACGAACACAACGTGATGGCGCCGTTTTCGAGGTTCTACCGGGCTATGGAGCTCAAAATGAACCGACGTGAGTAATAACTTCACTTACATGCTGCCTGACATCAATAACATACTCCCTACACTCACACAATCTTTCTGGTAAAGATGATATTCCCTCTCTATTATTTTTTTACTGCAAACAACAGAAAAATCCCAGGATAAATTTAATTAATAAGTACCTACTTAGTTTTATATTGTTATCTATTTATACATACAAAGTTCTTGGTTGATATAAGTAACTAGGCACCTACTGATCAAACCATCCATGAGTGGTTAGAATCTCTTAAATATTTTAATAGTGACTAATAACAGGGAATTAGTCTGTACTGATTTCTTGCAAATATATTTCCTACACACAGATGACTAACTGACAAGCATATTGAACCTAGAATGATCATAAAGCAAATATATTTTGATAATACAATTAAATCATATTTAAATTCAACGGGTTTGATGGAAAGACGTCATTGTTGTGATAAGTAAAGAAAACCAGATATTATCTAGGTAACTCATCACTCGCTATCTTTGTAGTGGTCAGAGATATATAAGTAATCAATTGTTGTTGTTAGTAAACCATCAATAGCTAGTTATGATAAAACCAACATGAAAGAAACAATGTAGATAAGATATAATATATAAAACATGAAAGTTTCTTTGACCCATAAATATACCATTCAATTCATATACTAGTTGTCTAATTGAGGCAAAACTTTGATGAGTTGTGTGCACACCTGCGACGATTTCTGTGGTATTGCATACTGGATACCTACTTTCGAGTATAGAATAATATTTTATTGATAATGCAAGAAACCTAATTTATATGGAATTGCATTTTTGAAAGACTTATTATAATGAATTTTAAAAGTCACCAGACCGTCATTTGAAACTCCATCTTAGCCTAGCATGCGCTGTATAGTGGCACTTTATAGACCTGACTTATATCATCATCAGCTTGTCTTAACTTGACACATCACTGGGTGTGATAAACATGTTCCACCAAATTTATGTAGTTTAATCAATTTACAATTGCATTACACAGAATTTGTTTGTGATGATTTGTCATGCCATTGTAAATAGATGACATGTATTTATACAGGACATTGTTAACAGAACTGTGGTCCACAAGTTGCATCACAATTAATCTTGGCTTTTTATAGACGCCTATCAAAAAATACAGGTGTGAGTTCTGGAGAAAATAAATCTGTGTTACAGTGTTATTTAAAAAATATTCTACATGGTACTTCATCTAAAATCTAAATTATACTTGTGCCAAGAATTGTGGCATTTTGTTGTGAGCAACAGGTCTTGACATGAAAGCAAATTGAATTCTTTAAAAATACAACTTTAAATATAAATAAATAAATATTAGGAATTCTCTTCAAAACTCTCTTCTCAAAACCTATATTTTCTTGCAAGTGGATGTACAGAACTAAGAATAATTAATGAAGTAAGTACCTATATTATTTTGAACTTGGAGGCATGAGATAAATTTCTACCTTGTTTGGGCCTTCTGGGGCTTGAATGCTGAGAAACATATTCAGATGCCTCCTATAATTCTCTTCATATCATAGCTACTGCAGACCTTACTCCATTGATTGTTCTCACTAAAGCCTTTGTTGGTCATAATTGCAAGCTATTTAAAAACCCATATTTTTTTCACTGTAGATAATATTGTTTCATGACCTTGAGACATTAGGCCAGTGCGGGTTGCCCTTGACTTCAGAGCCTAAACCTTCATATAGATTTTATATCTAGAGTACCTAAGTAGGTAACTACCTAGTTCATGAAACCTTGAAGCACTTATTTACTGGGTTATATTGTTTAAAAAGAACCCTGTGTGGCATGACGATTTTATTGACATTATACTGCATTTGAGTATTCATTGTAGATAGGTATGTGTCATTGAAACAAAATACTTGTTTGACAAAATACTAATTGATTACGTAATGATATAATTAGTTAGAAGGTTAGGATTTTATTAAAAAAATATAAAAAAAATATAAAACGTAATTTCTCGATATGCCGTCACCACAACTTTTTTTATAACGAGTTTTTTTTGGTCACCTTGTCATTGTCAGGTCTTGTATTTAGCAACTGATTGGAGTTTATTATACTTACCTATTTTAGTCAATTTCATTAAATTTTTATCATGAAATCTAACTTGCGTTTTTTGTCGATTTGTAGTAAAAAGAACTTGTTTATTGATAATTACCTACCTGACTGACACTACTGATGGTAGCACCCGTATACCTACCTAGGTTTAGCAGGGGTTGTAGTGTAGCCGAGTTACAATCGAATTGCGAAGTAGTAGGTAGTTACCGAGATAGTAGTTATTTAGGAAGGCAGAGCAATGGCGTAAGTTACTTAGATTTGAAAATAAGTTAAGTACTTTAATTATACATAGGTATTGTAATAGGTACTCTGGCCGGAGGTTTAAAATATTTAAATACCTATATAATCACAAACTACCTATTATTCAACACAATGACATCACAATGATCTTTAAATGGGCGACGCGCGGGCACTTTGTCTTTTGACTTGACTTTGTCATCACTTGTTTAGGTATGTCATACTTTATAATTGCTTCGGTCTCTGATGGATGGCGTTCTCCGTCAGCATCAGCGCTGCAACAAACTTATTGTTGCGATACAAATAATCGATTTTCATGATTTTGTACTTATAGTACCTAATTTGTTTAGTACCTTGGTATAGGCCTTGAACAGCTTTTAATTGTGTTAGTAATTAAGGTAGGTATGGAATGATATATCCTGCTTTATTTATTGGTCTTAAAAATTCTCTACGGTAAAAAAAAACAGTTTTTCTTTTTACAATTTTCAGTGGCTCGTGCACAATTATATTACGTAGCGTCACGGTAACGCAAGCGTAACCGTCTGACCGCTCACACCACAGATTTCATGATAATGTTTGAGAGTCCTAGCATGTTGTTTCAATGATATTATTGTTGCATTAGTAAGTTCCTACTTATCTCTTTTTTTTTGTTAAAGATGAAGACGAGGCGACGACATCGGGTGTAACGGACGGCGCGCCCAACGAGCAGCAGAACCGAATCATCTTCGTGAACAGCCCGCAGCCATTGAAGTTCATGTCTAACAGGATATCTACTGCTAAATACAGGTGATGGAAGGAAATTATCACACTATACGGGTATATATTACTCGACTTATTAGGTAAATGATTGCATTATACGGTATATATTACTCGACTTACATCAACGGGACATTATTTGGAGCGCACCAATTTGAATTGCACCGATGCTATTCCATTGACCGTATCAAGGATTTAATATTGAGATGCTATTGTATAATATCCCAGTACTTTTCAGTCAAATTTTCGACTGTATTGTCGCTGTTTTTATCTGATAATCCCTTCCCTTCTTTAGATACCTAAAGTTCGCTGAGTGAAATAAAAATCACTATTTTGGTGCGTATCAAATGGATGCGCTCCGAGACAGGCTCTGCGTCACCAGGCCTTTCACCACTTAAGCTGAAAAGCGAAAGTTTTTTGTAGCAATATTGAAGCGAAACACTTTTGAAACATTTTGGAATTTGTGATGCACCATGAGCAATTGCACTGAAGTATAAAAGCGTGATGAGCCAACAGATACGTCATTCTCTATCAATATCATCTCCAATTCTGGTTTCATATCTGGCTATCTGAATTAAAATAATTTATTAGCGCAGTTGGTAGTGACCCAATCAATCAATCTGTGCCGAGGGTTCGGGGTAGGAATAATCTTTGTACGATGAGCACGAATGTTTGTACTCAAGTCGTGGATGTTTAAACATCTATATAATTATTATATACTGAGTTCGCCCTCAGTCCCTCAGTCCATAGTTGCAAGCGTTGCTTAGTGTGAGGCCTTATGGGGTGTGTTCGTCTGGCGATATTATATTTATATTAAGCATCCTTACTATGGTGTATCTGCGATCCTATATGCCCGAAGGTAAGCATAGGTACCTCAGTCTCGGGAGGCTGCACTGTCGATCTGGACACGGCTATTAACCGGCCCTGACGTCACTGAATGCGATCCTAAACAGCTAAAGCTTGAGCATTGTGTATATTATGAATTGTTTACGCGCGTTCAGATCTGACGTTTGGCTGGCTGCCCGTGCGCTGTGCACCCAGGGCTGACAGGGAACACGTCCGAGTCATGCACATTCACAGAGCCTGTGTGACGGCCGTTGGCATAGAATGGTTCTGGAATAACGAGTACTAGCCAAAAGACGTATTGTAGGACCGTTGGCCTCACACGTCGCACAGAAGGTCGTCGCAGTGGGTGTAAAGGGCGAAAGGTAGAGACTAGCTAACTTCTTGGGGGAGGCCTGAGTCCATCAGTGAAGATGATAATGTCACGGTCTTCAATAGGTTGAGAGAAAAAGAGCACTTAACCGATAGTGCAACAGATAACCAACGAGACAGAAATGATTCTGGTCAACCCTACGTGTGTTGATGTCATGCTAGCGAATATATTGGATTCTGTGTTAGAATCGTGACCCTGGCTTGAGTATTTCTTTTAGTTTGTATGCTGATATCACACGTGCGTCTCTGTGACTTTCACGTGCATTTATCACCAACCATAAAAGTGAGACTTCGCGACTCGACACTCTAACTCCAATAAATAAGGTCGATAAAAATAGCTAAATATCGCAAAAGCTCCAATACATCATGTACGAAAATAAATGATAATGAGATTTTTTTGTCGGCTAACATAAATAACGGGTCAGTCTTTGAGGATTAATTCGTGATTGTGAGTCAGAACAAAACTAAAAAAAGTATGATCCGTAAGCACAGTAATTATTTACATCGAATTATTTTGCCTCCCGCTAACACCACAATTTCATAAATAATAATGACACTGTTAGCATGCTTTTTCGATGACTATACGATTACGTTTGTAATTTTTGATACGGACACATCGTGAATACCAAACGTTGTTAAAATTATAATAATAACATTTAAAATTAGACCGACGCTACCGACGCGACGACCCAATTTTGTTCTGACAAATTTATAAACATACCACCTGAAGCATAAATGAAATTTCATCCCACTAACATTATAAATGTGAATGTTTGGATGGATGGATGTTTGTTACTCAATCACGCCAGAACGGCTGAACGGATCTGGATGAAATTTTGTACAGAGATAGATTATAGTCTGGAATAGCACATAGGCTACTTTTTATCCCGGTAAAATTGATGGTTCCCGTGCGATAGTTTTGTTTTTTAAATTTTTCATAGAGCAAAGGATCGACATGATTTTTTGCATAGGAAGTGGTAGTTTAGGGGTCAGAAATTGACATAGGGACATAGTTTTAATCGCGAGTAGCACCGCGGGCCGCGGCTAGTATATTATATAGCCGATCCTTGGTTAAGTCAGGTTGTTGTCTGCCTCGCCTTGGAAAAAGTCGCGGGCACGGCGTAATTTATGATGCGTTTCCGAGTTCACTCCTGTTCATATAATGTTAATTACACCATGATTTCAGCACGCAATGAGTATCACTATTATCATTATTACTTGAACGATGTAGTGGGTGCTATAATGGTATATTGATCTTTTTATATTTACGCGAATACTACACAGTGAATTTTTTTTTTCCGTATTTTATCGCATTTATTTTATAGTCACAAGAGAACACAGTTCCTCCCGTGGTTTGGATTGCTTGTATTTTAGTATTTCCTGTTTAGTAATAAAAAAAATAGAGCCCTTTCAGGGGGTGACTTTATTTCGAGGCACTTCTTCCAAATTTAGTTTAGTCCTCAAAATGTACAAATACACAGATATTATTTGTAGAGTTGTTCTCTTATTCATGTTTTTTCCGCAGCGTTCCCTCGTTCGTGCCGCTGTTCCTGTTCGAGCAGTTCCGCCGGTACTCCAACTGCTTCTTCCTGCTGATTGCGCTGCTGCAGCAAATCCCGGACGTGTCTCCCACGGGCCGGTGGACAACGCTCACACCGCTCATACTTATACTCAGCGTCAGCGCCATCAAGGAGATCGTTGAGGACTTCGTAAGTATTACCACTAGGCTAGGGTGGAATATGACTTCAATCTCCTTCGTCTGAAAATTAGTCATCGTCTATCAAAAGTAAAATGGGTTCAATACAGTCATGGAGGAAGATCGTGTTCGGAGAGGAAAAAAAACCTATTAACTACACTTGTATTAACTGCAGTTATTGATGAATCATAAATTAGTCAACGACACAAACATCGAAGCAGGACGAACACTAACATTGTACTTTTCGCATATGGGTATAGGTACCCTTTTATATGTTAGTCACGACGTGTCTGAGTCAGCACCTATTAGGAAACAAGTTGCCTACAATCAAGTGGTAACAGTGTAAATGTCCCCTGTTGTCTGTCACGCTATAATCTGAGTAGTATCTCATGGTCTTTTATTAAATCTCCAGCCATGATCTCAATCGTAACATTTTTCTTTCTCCAAACCTTGACCCTCCATTTAACCCCCTCAGGGGTCGAATTTCCTAAAATCCCTCCCAAGTTTACCAATAAAGTAGTTAAGGTGTATATCCTTCGAATTTAAGTCTAGGTCTGCCGGTTTAGACATTGCGTTGTCAGTCTGTCAAGGTGATGAGTTTTATTAAATAGATCCCACTTTGCTCTACCCAATACGTATGGGTTGTTTGATGTCTCGCATTGAATCATCAGAAACGCCACCGCGCAGACGATGAGACGAACCGGCGGAAAGTGGACGTGCTCCGTGAGGGGCGCTGGCTCACGATCCGCTGGGAGAAGCTGCTGGTCGGCGACATCTGCAAGGTCCTCAACAACCAGTTCTTTCCTGCCGACCTCGTGCTGCTGGCCTCTAGGTTAGTCACTCTAAAACTAACGCATGCACATAGACATTGTTATGTGAAGATATTGGAGACGACGGTCTGGGGTGACCAGCCGATATATGTATAATATACCTTTGTTTCAACCACCTCGTGTGTTTCAATCTACTTAATGGACGATAGAAATACATGAGATGACTGAAACAGATTTTGATAACAAATTAAAATACTGTTACAAATATACGTATTTTTAATAATATATAAGACAGATAATAGATCATAATGTAAACCACTAAATATATTAAGCTGATGTCTCATATTTGTCCCAACAAATATTTATATTTCTATATAAATAAAGTTGTAAAAATTCCACAGCGAACCCCAAGGCATATCGTTCATCGAAACATCGAATCTGGACGGGGAGACGAACCTGAAGATCCGACAGGCGCACCTGGACACGGCCCGCCTGGACAACACGCCCGCGCTCGCCGCCTTCCAGGCGACCCTGCAGTGCGAGCAGCCCAACAGGCACCTCTACGAGTTCAATGGCCAGCTCAAGGAGGCCGACGCCAAGTAAGGAACCATGATCATCCCACTTCACTATTTTAACCTCATTTCTTTAGAATTATAAATTCTAATACATATAGTCCCTTGGGAATAGCAGTGATAGCCAATTGGTAGAACGCTTGCCTCGGTAACGAGGATCGCAGGCTCTAACCCGGCTCGCACCTCTGTGATTCCTGAATTTCATGTGCGAATCACATTTTCAACCACGAATATCACTTGCTAAAAACGGTGAAGGAAATCATCGTTAGGAAACCTGCATGTCTGGTGAAAATCCTGTTCAGATTCCTTCAGTAGTTTTTCCATGATGTTTGAACAACCAGGCAAGAAATCTGATACGACCAAATACTCTATCCGCGCTTGATTATCTTCAATGTACAGTCCAGTTCGAATTTTTTTAATAATGTCGGCGAAAAAGCACTTAGATAAAGTCTGAAGTTACCACCGGTAGTTACAGTTTAAAATAGTATACAGAGTAATTCATAAAGGTTATACTAGTAGTATAGCGCCAAAGAAGCAGAGGTTTAAAGGTTAGTATACCTTATCTGAATCATCGTATAGATAGACAACATTGTTGACAATATTATTGTTGTCATCTTGTTGACAGGACCATGCCGCTGGGGCTGGACCAGATGTTGCTGCGCGGCGCCATGATGCGCAACACTGCGTATGTGTACGGCATCGTGGTGTACACGGGCCACGAGACCAAGCTCATGAAAAACTCCACCAAAGGTACCAACTCCTTGCCTTGCCGCCTAAGTATTATTAGTATTTTCTTAGTACGAATATATTAGTAGAATTACCAATAGTGAAACAATTGGCGAAATAACTCTAAAAATGACGAGAAAACAATCATTTAAAGATAATACCTCTATATGACTCCACACTAAGCAACGCTTATGTTATGGGTACCGTACAATTGAGTGAGGGCAAACCCAGTATCTAATACTTACATAGATATTAAGCATCCATGACTCGCCTACAAGCATTCGTGCTTGTCACACAAAGATTGTCTCTCTCGGCACTGAAATTAGGGTCAATACCAACTGCGCTAATGAAGTCGTCAATATATACTTACACCACATAATTCTGTATTTTTTTTGTTTTCAATAATAGTCTAACACTCTCTCTCTCTCTCTCATGGTTGTTGTTCTCGCAGCGCCTCTGAAACGCTCGTCGATCGACCGGCAGACGAACACACACATCCTGATGTTGTTCCTCATCCTGCTGACGCTGTCCCTGCTGAGCGCCGGCTGCAACGAGTACTGGATGCGCAGCCACAGCGACTGGTACATCGGCCTCGAGGGTCAGTACCATTCATCCGCCTCCTCTCTCTATACCACTATATGTTACCCAAGTGTTATAATAGATTACCATTTCATTTTGTTTCAGAGGCGCAGAAACCAAATTTCATATTCAACTTTTTAACATTTTTGATATTATACAACAATCTTATACCTATATCGTTACAAGTTACCGCCGAAATTGTTAGATTTTTCCAAGTGAGTATCAATACTGTGTATTTTTTTCATAAATTCATGTAGAAGCTATGCCTATACTTAAGGAATTAAGTAACTTTCAGCTATTCTTCTTAAAAAAAAATCTTATCTGCTCTGTAATATATGCTTAACTGTTTAGAGTTAACTGTGTTTAGAGGTGCAGTCGTGGACTTTGATTTGGAACCCATTTAAGGTTGAATATCGTGAAACAAACATATACCATAAGGACATACATATATACGACCTTAAAGCTTTATAAATGTCATTAAAAATACTAAGGAAATGGGTCCCACATTAATGTTCGCAACTGTACATATATCTAAATTAGTTTCACTGTTAATTAATGATTCTCGGCTAACTGCTATCGTATATCCTATCAATATCGAGTTTTCAGCATTTCCAAATTCTTTGACAATATCTCACCGATTCCATAAATCCTTCATTTAAGACCTTTACAATTTGAAAGCCGAATTGCGCATAAACGTTCCCCAAATATTAAAGAGATTATAGCAGTGTTTAATGTCTGTCCCAAAGGAATCCGAGATTTGCCCATTAGTATGTTTAAAAGAACTGTTCAAAGTAATTTATGTTGTAAGGGTTATTACAGAATCTTGGATTATTTGGATGATAAAGCAGCCTGGGACTGATCGCTCACATATCAATATTTATAATGTTAAAGTGTAGCGTGTGTGCGCCTCGCATGGCAACACACTGGAGCTTACTTTTTATTTATTTTTTTTGTAAAAATAATGGATATTGATTTCTTATATTTACGCGAATACTACACATTGAAATAAAACTAATCTTAAGGATTTTATCGCGGTTTATTTTTTATTTTACGTTCCCGACGTTTCGGCTGCTTTGCAGCAACCATGGTCACGGGAGGACTGAGGTGTTTGACGTCCTGGTGTCATAGTTTGACGGGGGTACCCTCATATTTAGTTGTTACTTGCGGTCCGATCTACGCAGAAAGAGCTCACTGTGTCTTGATCTTGGAATGAACAGTTCTACAAGCAAGTAGATGGTGTGGCGATGGGCTCCCCTGTTTCTCCCGTTGTCGCCGATTTATTCATGGAAGACTTTGAGGAGAAAGCCCTTCGTACTTCACCTGTGACCCCAAGATTCTACAAGCGGTACGTAGACGATACTTTCACAATATTACCATCAGACAAAGTAACAGCTTTCCTAGACCATCTCAACTCCATACACTCCAAAATCAAATTTACAATGGAGTTAGAGGCCAATAACTCTCTAGCTTTCTTAGATGTTTTAGTGATCCGAAATCCCAATAACACCTTAGGCCACACCGTGTATAGAAAAAAGACACATACAGATAGGTACTTAAACGGTGAATCTCACCACCATCCAACACAGTTAGCTACCGTGGGTAAATCTTTGTTTCAGAGAGCCAAAGGGATCTGTGACGAGCAACATCTGGCTGCTGAGCTCCATCATGTCAAGCAAGTACTGCATGACAACAAGCTCCGAATCCCGCGCCGCCGTCACAGGGACCGAGTGAAACCAGCCACAGTCGAGCGTCTGCCTGCTGTACTACCATACATTAGAGGTGTCACAGACAAGATTGGCTACATCTTGAAGCGCGCTTCAATCAAAACTTCTTTCAAGCCGCCGAAGAAGATTAGTCAGTTTTTACCATCTGTGAAGTGTCACATTCCTCTACAAGATGCAGGGGTATACAAACTCGATTGTGAATGTGGGCTCTCTTACATAGGACAAACCAAAAGATCTATAAAAACCCGGGTAAAAGAACACATTGCTGATGTAAAACACCGGCGCTCCACGAAGTCTGCAATCTGTGAACATGTACAAGATCGCACCCGCCATTATATCAGATTTGATAAGCCACAGATCCTCGCAAAAGAACACCGATTCCGACCAAGGATGATACGCGAGGCCATTGAAATTAAAAAACATCCTAATTTCAATAGGGAAGATGGCTGGGTGCTACCACCAGCTTGGGACCCTGTAGTAAACATCATAAAATCCAGAACCAAGCGTACCATTGCAAGACCTCAAGACACAGTGAGCTCTTTCTGCGTAGATCGGACCGCAAGTAACAACTAAATATGAGGGTACCCCCGTCAAACTATGACACCAGGACGTCAAACACCTCAGTCCTCCCGTGACCATGGTTGCTGCAAAGCAGCCGAAACGTCGGGAACGTAAAATAAAAAATAAACCGCGATAAAATCCTTAAGATTAGTTTTATTTCAAAATAATGGATAAAAAAAAAGACAAGCCCGCTGAGTTTCTTGCCGGATCTTCTCAGTTGAGGTCGCGTTCCGATCCGGTTGTAGAGTTAAGGAAAAAATGTAATGACAATTTGTAAGTGCCCCCGTAGGCCTATACGAAATAGATGATTTGACTTTGACTTTGACTTTGTCCAGGCGAAGTTCATAGCGATGGACAGCGAGATGTACCACGAGCCGACGGACACGCCGGCCATGGCGCGCACCTCCAACCTCAACGAGGAGCTCGGCATGGTCAAGTACATCTTCAGCGACAAGACCGGCACCCTCACCTGCAACATCATGGAGTTCCGGCGGTGCTCCATCGCTGAGGTGACTTCCACCATCCACACCCTTGGCAAAGTGACTCTTCAAGTTGTCAGTATAGCACACAGGAGCGCGAGATGCCACAAAACAAATTTTCGGTTATAAACTTCTTGTTGCGCACGCGCCTGTAAGGAATCCTCGTGCCTAGTAGGAACTCCTAACGTAGCTGTAACGTCAGTAAAATGCATTCTATCCATATAATTCTTATTGTTGAAATTGTGCCCGTGCCTTCATACGCTCGAATTGAAGGTTTAACCTGAAGTAAGGCAAAATGTTTGTGTGAAAAGTACTCCTATAAAAAATATTACTATGCCCGGATCCAGTAAAATCCGCGTTGTGAATTGAGAGAGTCCATATTATGGGTATCCTGGAAAACCCATTTATTTTCCGCCGTAATAGGATACTGTATTTCGATGATTTTGAAAAAAAATCGTAATTCTCAAAATACAGTTCACTTCTATCGATAAATCGAGTACTCGATTTCTCGTAACTAAGTAACATAATTGTCAGATAATCTACAACAAGCCGGGCCCCGACGAGAAGCTGGAGGACACGCCGCTGTACCAGAACCTGCAGCGCAACCACCCCAGCGCGCCCGTCATCCGCGAGTTCCTCACCATGCTGGCCATCTGCCACACCGTCATCCCCGAGCAGGTCGGCGGCCAGGTCAGCTACCACGCCGCCTCGCCTGGTGAGACCAACCACACTGCCGATCAAATGCTAGCCTATGTAGAATAAAAATAAATAGAATAACATTACAGTAACATTTTCTCGAGATACCAATACGTAAGTTTTTTACGAGTGTTTTGTATAAAAAATGTGAGTCTCCTGCGGCTTGGGGCGACATTGGGCCATACTCTCTGCAATTCCGAAGGGGTAGGCACAGGTGTATACAGTGCACTCACATCTCGTCAATATATGGACTGGTCTATTGTTGGGGTCGAGTCACCTTCGTCCGTAGGAGAATTAAATATTCTCGAGATACCCTACACGTGACCCTGGGTGGTGCCAACTAGGTGACAACTCTACTGGTGGTAGGCTTCGGCCGTGGTTAGTCACCACCCACTGAACAAAGCCATGTCGCCAAGCGGCCTAGCCGTGTTCCGGCATGATGTTCGGTGTTGCCATTCATGGATGGAGGGTCAGATCAGCTGCGCTGCATGTGCCTAGTGAATGTAGCGTCTCGATCTATTGCCGCCTTCCTACCTAGGCAAGTATGCTCCATCGTAGATCTCATCGTCACTTACCATCAGGTGAGATCGAGATCAAATATTTGCGTATAATGTAATTAAATAAAAAAACACAAACCGGGCACACGATGAGTTTTAACCGGGCCTCAAATCTTGACATCTTGGAAATCGCTGTAGATCCCGGCTTACAGCAGTGATGCTTGGATTACACGTAACGAGCAATATGGCGAGACAGTGTTCTCGGCCGGGTAGCTCGGGGTAGTGAGCGGTGTGCCCGGGCGGGGACAGTGCAGTAGCGTGTGCGGTGTGCAGACGAGCGCGCGCTGGTGCTGGGCGCGGCGCGGCTGGGCTACGTGTTCGCCACGCGCACGCCGCAGCTGGTGCGCGTGCGCGCCGAGGGCGCCGACCTGGAGTACGCCGTGCTCAACGTCATCGACTTCACCTCCGCCAGGAAGCGCATGTCCGTCATCGTGCGCACGCCCACAGGTGCACACACACACACACACACACAGCTACACACTCACACACACTCACAGCTACACACAGAGATATCACAACCTTTTACTGTACTCTCGCACGGTAATACTCAGCTCTATATTTTATTTTGTAAAAATAATGAATTTCAAAAAAAAAGACAAGCCCGCTGAGTTCTTGTCGGATCTTCTCAGTTGAGGTCGCGTTCCAATCCGGATTTAGTTAAGAAAAAAAAATTAATGACAATTTATAAGTGCCCCCGTAGGCCTATACGAAATAAATGATTTGACTTTGACTTCCACCGCCACTGATTACTACGACTATACCTTTATATTGTGGACTGAGGATTTACATGGAAAATCTTTAATTATTGTTATTATGAAGCATTCTAACGTCTTCAAGACGTCGATGCTGAGAGAGATTTTATTACCATAGAAGCAAAAATAATATAAAAACCATAGAGGAAACGTAATATAGAGCATTGAATTTTTAAACTGGGTGTTTTCAAGTAGAGAGTGAACAGGTACCTTCTAGGCAAGTATGCTCCCTCGTAGATCTCATCATCACTTAGGTACCATCAGGTGAGATCGAGATCAAATACTTGAATATATAGTAATAAAAAGAAAACCTATTATGACCCTGTTCTTAAAAATATCTCTTTTTTTTATTTTTTATTACGGTATAGGCAAGTATTTGATCTCGATCTCACCTGATGATAAGTGACGATGAGATCTACAATGTAGCATACTTGCCTAGAAGGTAACCGTTCACTGTTTATTTTATTTGTTTATTTTTCATCTGTACTGTTCAAACAACATTGTTCAATGTTAGTAGGAGAAAATATGACGTATTTTCCCGGGTATTGTTCTATTCGAATTGATCAGGTACTTATCGAATAGTTGTGTCGGTGGTCAGGTCAGATCAAGTTGTACTGCAAGGGCGCGGACTCGGTGATCTACCCGCGGCTGGCGAACGGCGGCGAGCGCGCCAAGTACGCGGACGCCACGCTCGCGCACCTCGAGCACTTCGCGTCCGAGGGGCTCCGCACGCTGGTGTTCGCGGTCGCCGACATACCCGACCAAGTCTACAAGGTCTCGTGATGCTTATTTCTTTTCTTTATTTCAAGCTAAATGTTTAAGGTGGAAGCTCAGAGTCAGGGCGCGAAATTCAAAATGTCAATGGTTTTTATTTTTTTACGAAAAATTTGGACATCTTTACGATATCACATCGATTTGACATCTTTACGATCTTACTTAAAAAAATATAAACCATTGACATTTTGAATTTCGCGCCCTGACCTGAGCTTCCACCTTAATGTCCTATTGAGGAGGCTTTGGCTGAAAATCAGCGCTGAAGGAGAATCCGTTCCCCACCAGCTCATGCTGAGCCATACGCCTTTCTGCACAGCTCACACTGAGATCCACAATATGTAGTCACTGCAACCTAACCCTTTATATTATAGTATCTACCTACTTTAAGTTCTTTACATCTTCATGTATGTACCTATTTGTGTATCTTTGTGTCTGTGTCGAATAAACTTTTTCTTTCTTTCTTTTTCTTTATTTTAGGTTGGCAATCAGCTACATAATAGTGCCATTTTAGCCAGTATCAATTAATTCTACTAAGTGAAACTACGTACTACGTGACGTTGCAGCTAAATCCCTACCGGGACCTAACTTGGAAACATTATTTCCCCAGGATTGGTCGAACACCTACCACAAAGCCAGCATAGCGATACAGGACCGCGAACAGAAGATAGAAGAAGCGGCGTTGCTCATAGAAAACAATTTGAGGCTATTAGGCGCGACCGCCATAGAGGACAAACTACAGGTAAGTAGATACCTGCTGGCCTACAACAAACATATTGACTTATTTAAAAAAAAATGAATGTCTTATTGTAGTCCCACGTATCTTTCTTTACTGGACCCTATCCTGGGATTGTTGTGGTTACGTTCCATCCACAAAGGGGTCCAAATCGTGGTCTGCCACAGCGTCGCTGACCGCTTTAGAGCGTGAAGGTAAAGAGGCGATTTGCTTACCTTTATTGATCTATACCTGCAATGTGGCGAACCCAATCCCAATTCACTTTAACCATTTTCCCGCCAGTGGTAGTATCAGTATTAAAATATATTTTTTATTCATGAAAACCAGTAAGTAAAGTACTTTTGAAACGTCAAAAGGGTCACAAACTGCTATGCTACGTACCCGTACGGTATGCCGTTCCTATCCAGAAGATCGAGCAAGTAACTCCATGGTTGCTTTTGTAAAAAGATCTTATAAATTTTTCCGTTGTTATGGTTATGTGAGAACAATGTAGGAACTGCTAAGCAGGTTTGAGTAGGTGGTTAAAAAGGGTCAATCACGTTCAAACCAATTCAAACCAGAATTGATATGATCAGGACGGTGTCCCGGAGACCATAGCAGCACTTCTGAAGGCCAACATCCACGTGTGGGTGCTGACGGGCGACAAGCAGGAGACCGCCATCAACATCGCCCACTCAGCGCGGCTCATTCACACCGGCATGCCTCTCATTATACTCAACGAGGATAGTCTCGACGTGAGTACAACCCTCATGACTTCATTACGGCCCCATTAACTTATTACAATTAATTAATTATACATTATTTATTATACTTAATACATTAACAATTAATTCTTAACAGGGCTCTGAACCGGTGGTTATCGTTCATTTATTTACCGGTCAATATGATATCCCATAACCGGTTATTTGTTACCTACACCTGGACTTTAGTCAGAATCTGAATCAGAATATTTTTTATTCATGTAAACCATTAAATGCAGTACTTATGAATCGTCAAAAATATTACAAAATGCTAATGCGAAGGAATGCCGGTCCTATGGAGAAGAACGGGCGAGAAACTCCATGGTTGCTTGCAGTGTTTTGGCTATATCAATGGAACCATTTCATTCTCTGGGACAATTTTACTTCTGGATTTTTGTCTTGTAGCTACGGCCACGCTATGTTTTATTGAAATCCGTTATATAGGTTTCCCGTGATGCGCGAGGAGACATACGTACCAAAATTTAAAAAAATATGTTATTCATAACGACTCAGTTTTCAGCACCGAGATTCCTCCGTTCGAATGATAGTAGCTACAAATGTTCTGTGATAAACACAATTTTTGTACCCGAGTAATGGATGTTAAATATCTATAAGTACTTGTATACTGTGATCGGCCTCAGTAAATTTTTCGATGCCCATAATACAAGTATTGTTTAGTTACCTCTGGCAATGTTATTGTTTTAAAAAATTGTTTAGCTAACTGCAAGTTTATGATCGAAACGATTTTGATTTGGAATTTATCCATGAAACCGATGAGGGAATGTAACTGGTCATAAAGCTATAATTCTTGCGACAGGGCACCCGCGAAATAATCTCCCGCCACGCGGCGGACTTCGGCGACAACCTGCGCACACAGAACGAGGTGGCTCTGATCATCGACGGCAAGACGCTCAAGTACGCGATGGGCTGCGACCTCAAGAAGGACTTCCTGGACTTGTGCATATCCTGCAAGGTGGTCGTGTGCTGCCGAGTCTCACCCATACAGAAGGCTGATGTGAGACACCCCTTTACATACATATTTCTTACTAGCTGTTGCCCGCGACTTCGTCCGCGTGGTATTTAACAAAGACACAACCGTTGGCAACAGCTGCTCGCACGTTCTGATCCCGCGGGGCGCATTGCTGCAAGTTGTTGCTATCAAACTTAATCAGGCGCAGCGCTGCAACATTGTTTTTTTTTTTTCGAGAGATTCAATTTTTTTTCTAAAATAAAAGTAGCCTAAGTTACTCCTTGTTACATCAGCTATCTGCCAGTGAAATTCCCGTCAAAATCGGTCCAGCCATTTCAGGGATTACCCGGAACAAACAGACAGACAGACAGAATTTTTTTAAAAAAGGTTGTTTTGGTATAGGTACCGTGTATACATCCGAATGCATTTAGTAAAAAGCGGTTATTTTAATATTACCAACAGACACTCCAATTTTATTTATATGTATAGATAGACATTATTAGATTATATGTATAGATATGTATATATATGTATAGATGACACGACCACTTTGACCCAAAATAAAAGCGTCGCGACGCCTCATAGTTAGCGCTGCGTCGGCTTATACTTATATGTGACACAGGCTTTTATTACATTGTAGGCAAGTATTTGATCTCGATCTCACCTGATGGTAGGTGACGATGAGATCCACGATGCAGCATACTTGCCTAGCAGGTACCTGTTCACTAGCGCGGATATTGGATGGTTTCGGCAGGTGGTGGAGATGGTGTCGGTGGCGACGGGCGCGGTGACGCTGGCCATCGGCGACGGCGCCAACGACGTGGCCATGATCCAGCGCGCATCCGTGGGCGTGGGCATCTCCGGCGTGGAGGGGCTGCAGGCCGTCTGCGCCTCCGACTACAGCATAGCTCAGGTACACACACCAAGTACCATACCGGGTACTGGCTTTGCATTTATACAGTAATATAGATAAATAAAATAAATAAATATCGCCATACGAACACACCAACTATACGGTCCCACATTAAGCAACGCTTGTGTTGGACTGCGGGCGAACTCAGTATATCTATACTAATATTATAAATGTGAAAGTTTGGATGGATGGATGGATAGATGGATGGATGTTCGTTACTCTTTCACGCCCGAACGGCTGAACGGATCCGGATGAAATTTGGCACAGAGATAGATTATAGTCTGGAATAGCACATAGGCTACTTTTTATCCCGGTAAAATGTATGGTTCCCGTGGGATAGATGTTTTAATTTTTCATACTTTTTATCGAGGGTAACACCGCCGGGCGCAGCTAGTAATACTTATGTATTAAACATCCATGACTCGGGTACAAACATTCGTGCTCATCACACAAAGCACCAGGATTCGAACCCGGGAGCCTCGGCACAGAAATCAAAATCACTACCAACTGCGCTAATCTGGCCGTCAAATATATCAGAAGGAGCTAAAATATATATTTGAATAAATAAATAAATATATCAAATTCGGCAACAATCAACACCCTTTCCTCTTTGCACAATTAAATTAAGTTTTGCAAACACAGTGAGGAGTGAGATTTAATATAATCTACAGCCCAAGCCTTATACTGACTCTCGCTCCTGATGTTCAGTTCCGCTTCCTGCTGCGGCTGCTGCTGGTGCACGGCGCGTGGAACTACTCCCGCATCAGCAAGCTGATCCTCTACTCCTTCTACAAGAACATCTGCCTCTACGTCATCGAGCTGTGGTTCGCCATCTATTCCGCCTGGTAAACACATTTGCCAATCAATAATTGCTATAAACACCAAATCAGACTTTACAATCGATTGTAAATGCTGGAACTAGCAGTTATTTAAATTTTCTCATTAAACATACCTGGCATAATTTTGATCATATTCCATAAAATCCTTCAAAAAGAGGAACCATGGAGTTTCCTGCCCCTAAATCTCCATACGAATGACATTTCGAACTGGCTGAATGATATCTTAACCTCATTTTGTGATTTCTTGGTGAATACTGATAATGGTTTATAAGAAAAAAAAACTTATTCTAAGCTAAGCTAGTTTAGTAGGTGCCACTAGCTTCATTGAAGTTGTCTAAAAAGGCTCAGACAGTTCAATAAAGGCTTGGCCTATAAAACTGATATACTATCAGGTTTCAGAGATAAGAATCCTAAAATTCGGTTCGTACGACCGATTCTTGACATCATCATCAGATATTGGTTTCTTATATTTACGCGAATATTACACATTGAAATGAAACTAAATTTTAAGGATTTTATCGCGATTCATCGATCATCATCAGATCATTAAAATCAGTTTGTTCGAGCGATTCTTGACGTTATCATCAGCATCCTCATCAGATCATTAAAATTGGTTCGTGCCACCGATTCTTGACATCATCATCAATCATCACCATCATCATCATCTATTCTTCTCCATAGGAACTCCATTCCTAATGGGTGGTAAAGTAGAAGCATAGTATTTTGGAACTTTTGACGATTCATAAATACTGTACTTATAGTCTACGTGAATTAAAAATATTCTGATTCACGTTCTGATTTATCATTATCATTATCATCCTCAGCATATAAGATAATCTCACTTCAAGTATGTTTGTTCCCCAGGTCTGGTCAGATATTGTTCGAGCGCTGGACGATAGGTTTCTACAACGTGATCTTCACGGCTCTCCCTCCATTCGCTATAGGCCTTTTCGACAAGCTGTGCTCGTCTGAGATCATGCTCAGGGTATGTACTTTTAAACATGATTGCACTTAAACTGCCGAATAAAAGTCTACTTCAAATATAAAATTCTTCAACGACTAAGTTCTCGAGAACTTACTTATTTCCATACTCTTTATAAAAACATAACCATTGAATTTCTTCCCGGCTCTTCTCAGTAGAACCAACATTCTGAACCGCTGGTAACTTCTAACCACTCAAAAGAGCTTTTTTGGTCTACATTAAAAAAAATAGATTTTGTGATAAGTTGCGCTGGTGTTTCTCACCCGACGGCTGACGGTGCGTGTTGTTGGGCAGCACCCGGTGCTGTACATCCCGTCGCAGCAGGGCCTGCTGTTCAACGTGCGCGTGTTCTGGGTGTGGGCGGTGAACGCGCTGCTGCACTCGGTGCTGCTGTTCTGGTTGCCCGTGATGCTGGGCAGCCACCACGGCCTGTGGCTCAGCGGCAAGGACGCCGGCTACCTCGTCATGGGCAACTTCGTGTACACCGTAAGTCAGATTGGACCTCACACCAACTAACCCTGACCGAATGAACCTGACTGAATGCCTCTATTGCCGCCCTGCTCATAGTTGTAATATATCATCTGGACCATGATCTGTTATGTCAAATTTAATTTTAGTATACTCGGTATGGGTGTAGCCTGGATTTCTTTATGCCATTATTACGTAAATTATAGATTTACGAAAGTTGTCAAATGTTGAGCTATTAAAGTAGTACATACAAAAAGGGGCAATTTGACGGTTCAAAGTTTGCATAGTACCCTTACTATCATTAGTTGTAGTAAGGCGGCGGGGATGGAATTGCCCTTCAAATTATTTAAGTTTTAATCCATTTATGATGGCTTTTACTAAAAAGGGTGAAGGCGAGGAAACCTACCAAAAATACAATCCGAGAAAGTTTAGGGGGATTCAAAAGAAACCAAAGAAGTATGGGCTGTAGATACGTCTATTTTTAGGAATACTACTATATTTTTACAATACCAAAAGTCTGAGTAAATATATATTTGTGTAGTTCTATTTGGCGGAGTATTATTATGATATGTAGTATGTTTGTATGTGTTGCTTGGTGCACTGCAGTACGTGGTGCTGACGGTGTGCCTGAAGGCGGGGCTGGCCACGCACTCGTGGACGTGGGTCACGCACGTGGCCATCTGGGGCTCCGTCGCCATGTGGTTCGCCTTCATACTCATATACAGGTGACTATATTACTTATAACACTTTGTTTCTAGAGCGGTTGATCTATCCAAACTTATCTAATTCTCGACACTGAGTAAAAAATACTTTAAAGGTGCAGAACCAAATCCATGACTACTCCAGGGGCGCCCTACGTCTGCTAACACGATCGATTCATAAAATCGAACAGCAACCGCATAGTAACTGTCACTTTTGACAGATATCCCATACATCATCTTTCAAAAGTGACAGCGGCCCTGGATAGAGCCACCACGGTCCTACACCCTCGCAGCCACCGGCATCTTGCACCGCGTGTGATATCATCGGTCCACCTTGCGGGAGGCCGTCCTACACTACGCCTTCAGACTCGTGGTCGCTATTAACCTTTACCCCAATGGCCATCATGTCTTCGAGCTATGTGTATATCTTAAGTATATGCAACGTGTATAACTTAAGTATCAATTGTATATCTTAAGTATGTGCAAAGTGTATATCTTAAGTATCGCTTGGTCCAGCAACGTGTACCCGCACATCCTGATCGGCGCGGTGATGCGCGGCATGGACTACATGCTGTTCAGCTCGCTCGTGTTCTGGCTCGGGCTCGTGCTGGTGCCCGTCGCCACCCTCATACCCGACCTGATAGTCACTGTGTGAGTATATTAAGTACACTCAATAAAACCCCTGGCACCTTCACTTGAGGTTGTTATTGATTTCTTATATTTACGCAAATATTACACATTGAAATAAAACTAATTTTACGGATTTTATCGCGTTTATTTTATGTTTTTTACGTTCCCGACGTTTCGGCTGCTGTACAGCAACCATGGTCACGGGAGGACTGAGATGGTTGACGTCCTGGTGTCATATGTTAGAAACGGAATAAAATCCATAAAATTAGTTTTATTTAAATTTTAAGGTTTATAATTGTAAAGCAAGCCCACGACATTACGAAGTACGTGTTACTTGTAGTTAAAAATCGCCACCCTCGTACCGGACTTGAAAGTCACTGCGTGAGTATATTACAGTCAATACGAACCTCTGGCACCTTGACTTAAGGTTTATAATTGTACAAAAAGTTAGTTATTGGTATCGCCAAAGTCGACGTCAGTAGGAGCAAACGAAATAAATTTAAACTCCAATAGTTCTGACGTGGTTAAGACCACCCGAAAGAGTGGGACAGACAATGGCATAAAATGTCTGGCAGCGACGTTAGCTAAATACAACATGCTAGAGTAGGATGGAAGATCTGAATACGTTACTATTGTTTATAGCTCAAACATCTGCCCTTCGAGAATGCACTATACGAGCTTAATACGAATGATTGTGACCGAAATGAATTCCAGAGAAGGTTCGTTGGTAGCTACTACTAGAAGTAGTTCTTGAAATAATTCGATCTAATTCCATTAGAGTCGGTAAAATAGAAAAAAAAACAATAATGAAATGTATATTCAATCATATTTTATATAGAACAGTAATTTTATGTGATAGAAATGACAAGTAAATTATATACTATGCAGTCAGTAGGTATTTAGCAGTAGCTATAGAGGATAATCTCATCATTGGATATAGATACCTAAATATACAGTCGGGATTCTACAGAGTCTATGTTTACTATTATAAATTCGACGGTCATTAGCCTAGTGGTGAGAAGGACCGCTATCGCAATCGAGAAATTCTAGGTTCGATCTACACCCTGGGCATTAAACTACTGCTGTGAGCTCACTCTAAGCGCATACTTCGGCTTAGTTAGAGAGACTAGCGAGACTTCGGAGCGAGGAATTCGACGTCCAGACGTTCAATTTTATGAACTGCTAGTGCTAGCCTTTCTTATATTCCCTTTTATATTTCAAGACTATTTTGTTTCTAGACGGCGATCTTGTTATAAGCTATCACGATACCAAGATTCATCAAAATTCGCCCACTGGATGATGACCGTTTTGGTTATACCGCACGAACGCATACTTATTTACCCGGGCTATAATCTCCGCAAGCAGTTTTAACAAAATTCGGCCATAAGGTTAAGAACTGATAGACCCCTAAGACGCATTTAGCGCCTGTATCGAAAATAATGTTCCCTTTGAATTTCTTTTCAAATATTCAATTTTAAGGCACACATTATTTGCAGCCGTATTATATCTAGATGTTAAGTAAAGTGAATTTTATTTAGCTTTAATCATGGACACGATAGGTTAACTTGCGGTTCCAAACTAGGCGAAAGCTTGTATCTTGAAAAACTGATTTAAGATTGCTTTATAGTTAAGCACATTATTATATATAAAAAATAGGTATTAAACAAAGGAACAAGATAAAAAATTGAATTATAATACAACGTTATTATTTAAAAATAATTATTAATTGAAGATGTAGAAATAAGTTAAAAGGGTGTAATACTTATTCCAGCATCCACAACTCGGCGTTTAAATCGGTGACGGAGGCGGTCCGCGAGAGCGAGATCAAGCAGCGCGACCCCACCGACCTGCTGACGCAGCCGAGACACTCGTGAGTACACACACACACACACACACACACACATATATAGGGGCCCAAGTCATTCGGATGGGGACTCTGCAGAAACTCACCTCCATATCATTGAATAGCTTATCAATTTTGATCTACAACTCGATCCCCAAGTGGTCATGACGCGATGATAGGTACCCAATATTTTGAATGCTATCTATAGGCTATCTAAAAACCTCGTTAAAGTTTGTCTATTGGTAGTAATTCCGTGATCTTCGAACAAACTGTAAACAAATCTAAAAAAAAATTACTTATTGAATTAAATAGATGTCCAACTAGCCAATGGTATTGTTTTACTGATTATATTTTCAATAAACAGTCAGTCTATTTTTAGACGAACACACTAACTATACGCTCCCACACTAAGCAACGATTATATGATGGGTACCTTACAATGGACTGAGGGCGAACCCAGTATATATTACTTTTAAAGATATTAAAAATCCATGACTTGGGTGCAAACATTCGTGCTCATCCCACAAAGTTTGTCCCTGCCAGGATTCGAACCCCTGGACTCTCGGCAGGGTCTCGGCCAACTGCGCTAATCAGGCCGTCAAAATTCGATAATAGGATAGATTTTTATACCACGAGAAAATCGTTAGACGATTTGTGACAAGTTAAGAGTGTTCTTCTTCAGACACTTCGTGTAAGCAGCGAGGCGTTTCTGCAAAGTATCTTTCCGACGAGATGTTATACCTTAAACTAGCATTTATATATTATTTATACATAATTAATCACTGAGGCCACAATAACAGTTCCTTCCAGCAAAACAAAATATATGGTTACTCTATTCGAAATAATTTCACTATTTATAAATTTTCTAGTATAATAACTAACCTAACATATTGACCAGTTTTTTGCTCGTAGTAGAAAAATATTACATTTATAGCGATTCATTTATATCAATATTAGATTACACCTGAGTTGTTAGCATAAAGTCATTATTTTAAACTAATTTCTTAACCCTCAGTGAATTGTTTGGGCAATAACTGAAATGCGAGTTCATGTCTTCTGACACAATTTACTCATCATTTCCGTCCGTCAAAAGTGTCAATTACGATGTCATTTTCATTCCATTGCGAGTGAATTGTGTCAGACTGGCAAAGAATGAGTGTTTGTTCGAATGTTTGCATGGTTTTAAGTATTCTGGATTGACTAAAACCATGACGTGACTTTACAGGTTCCGAATATATACATGTATCGTAGTTGTATTGTATATATTATGTTGATTTTATATATATTTAAGGGAGTTTTGTAGGATTTATGTAGTATTTTAAATGGGCTGTGCTAATTACGTTATGGTTTTGTGTATACTTTTACGATTAAGATGAAGTTACATTTCATATACATTGAAATTGGCTCAATTTTTCTATTGAAAATAACCGAAATATGAAATGGTTTTCATTAGTATATTTCACCTTTTCAATGCTACATAAATGCTTATTCATATTAGCATAAGTTTCCTAATTATTTTCTTTTACTGAAATCGTACGCAGTCAGAGTGAATTCATTAATTACTACATCAAATATTTTTAACAATGTAGTAACAATATTTTCTTCTTTCATTTACTCTGGTTGTGGTATCGACGACTATACATCATCGCAATCATAATTATTTCACCCGCCGGCGGCAAAGCCAAAGGAGGGTTATGTGTGTCGTAATGTTTTGTATCATATCACACTGATGTTTCTGATTGATTACCAACTGGATCAGTGAATATCAGTAGACAATGTAACTAGCATCTTTCTTTTTTTTTCTATTCACACGTGTTGGTGATCAACCGGCGACTCATTTCGTGTAATCGTTATTAGTGCGCACGCATCAGTATAGTCCCACGTATACCAAGTTGTGTTTTGTTCGCTTCGCCCCCCCCCCCCCCGCCCCCCTCCCCTGCACTCACCGGTGCGCTCGCGCTGCGATGTTGCGCGTATCGTATCGTACGAACATCACGGCGCACGTCGTATCGTATGGACGATGTATTACATATTCAACGGAGACGCGGCGACGACCTCGCCGGCACACGCACTTTGTATCTCGCACCGTTTCTTGTAAATTTCTCACACGGGCGTTCCGGTATCTCAAGTGTATAACACTCGTCCCGCACCTGTCCCGTCGGTGCCGGCTCGTGTCTCGGCGCGTCTCCGGCGTTGAGTGCGAGCGCACATCGCAATGCGCAATCGCGGGTGTGACGTAACGCGTGGTTGTGGCGCGCGCAGCAAGCGACGTGGCTCGCCCGTGGGGCTGCGCTGGCGGCGCCGCGCCGCCGTCGCGCCCGCCCAGCCCGCCGCGCCGCCCGCCCCGCGCCGCCAGCTCGCGCACGTCGTGTGACGCCAGCCCGCCGCGCGTGTGCCGCGGGGACACCGCCCGCCGCCCGCCGCCCGCTGCTAGTCTAAAACAAACACTCCGCGCCGGCTCCCCGGCGTTGAGCCCGCCGCGCCAGTACCTAGCTAGATTGTCGCTCGGCTCGCTCGCTCCGCCCCGACCGATGCATTTGTATGTGTTAGCGTAAGTTATCGATGTGATATAGCGTTCCTGTCGCCCGTACTAACGTTAGCGTTGATTTCCCTCCGAGGTGGGTGCGTGTGGCCTATATGATAAGAAGAAAGAGTGCTCTTACATGGTAATTATTTATTTATATTCGGTATGAGATCGTCGCTAGATATAGGTAGTTAGAAAAAAAATCGCGGTAGACGTCCTACTGTATTGAGCTTCTTCCTGTTTATAAATAGATCAAATCGTTTTGATGCCTTATTTTATATAATAAATATACCAATAACGTTTTTTTAATATAATATGCATCGTTCGTAGTCGGTTCGTTCCACAGAAAGATATTACTGACAAGTCAGGCGGTAGTTCTATTAAATGCAGCCTGTCGCTAGTATATTAAGTAGGATTAGCTTCGACTAAGTATTTACTGATTGGGCGATGTTGTGTACCCCTCCTCGTGCTACATTCCAGTATTTGTAGAAGTAGATAGCTGATTGATTCGCGTGCCACAATTTACGAGTTTAATAGGTACGTGTGTATGGGATAAGGAATTTACTAAAGTACTCCGTGTTGAAAAGGCTAGCTAGTGGAATATAATGATATCGGATTGTATACTATTCTCGTAGTGTTTGTATCAAGTGTTTGGCCTTCATAGCATCCGCGGAGCGAGGGTTTACTTGTATCATATAAAAAAATATTTAGAGATAGATTAATAGCTTTTATATAAAGACTCGCTGACTTTCAGGGTATATTGTGTCTACTCAATTTATTAATATGTTATTATATTTATTATGGTGGACTTTAAAATGTAACGTATAATTACGAAACCTTCTAATATAGCAGTATAGTTAGTTGGTGTGTTCGTCTGGCGATATTATATTATTATTAATCTATACATATAAATAAAATTGGAGTGTCTGTTTGTAATATTAAAATAACCGCTTTTTACTAAGTGCATTTGGATGTATACACGGTACCTATACCGAAACAACCTTTTTTAAAAAAAATTGTCTGTCTGTCTGTTTGTTCCGGGTAATCTCTGAAATGGCTGGATCGATTTTGATGGGAATTTCACTGGCAGATAGCTGATGTAACAAGTAGTAACTTGGGCTACTTTTATTTTAGAAAAAAACATAGAATCTCACGAATAAAAATTAAAACCAATGTTGCAGCGTTGCGCCTGATTAAGTTTGATAGCAACAACCTGAAATGCGTCCCGCGGGATCAGAACGCGCGAGCAGGCTGTTGCCAACGGTTGAGTCTTTGTTAAATACCACGCGGACGAAGTCGCGGGTAACAGCTAGTTATTAAAATATTTAATTGAACTCTAAAGTAAGTACCTCGATAGCTCTAATGCAATATTAGCCCCACACTTCGCTACGCGGATGCAATACCGTGAGCTGTGAATTATAGAATAACAGAAACGTGAATATTTTTATATACTATATACCTATTGATATATTATTCAGAATGTTTAAAGTTTTCTACTGTAGATACTTAGTAGCTCGTTTGTTACGTTTGTTGTAAGCAAAACATGTGTATGTGTGCTTATTGGATGTCGTTTTTGATTGGGCGATCACTTATTTACTATATCTTGACTCGCGAACGAAGGGTTAAATCTTGCACAAAAATTGTCTCAAACATCGTATACTTGGTACCTAGTGAGAGGTGGGAATTGGGTGACATTATAAAGTCACCAATGATCAATCCTTCCTAAATGTATAAACACTAAACTAGTTTGATAGAGTATTTATATTATCTTTTGGTATGTTTCTTTTTTCTAATAAACATAAGATGGATTATGCATAGAATCAATAACTGGTTCACTTCCTACAGTGTTTCCAACATCGTACTAGTCAAGCAATATGTAAGCCTATCAAAAACTAACCTCCGAAACCATACATTAATCGTTAAGTAACTTATTATGATCGAAGAAAAATCTCAATTTTTAACGTGAAAAATTATTGTTATCGGTTTTGTTAAAAAAAAATGTATATAAATGTGAAATAAACTTAACTGTTTATAAAACTGTCTTGTCCTTGTATGTACATACCACAACCATACCACATACCAACGCTATGTTTAGTTGCCTTTTTACATAGAATTTACATTTAGCAGATGTTATACACATTTTATACATTACACTGTTTAAATCTTAAAAACAATTACACGAAATACAGACACAACATTTTTCGGTGACATAATAAAATAAACATTTTGTTATTTTGTTAAAATGTTAAGGCACGCACACGCATCACGTAAATATATTTTTATTCTTGTGTACTATAAGCTTCTTTTAAACTTCTTATTTTTTGATTTCTCATTATATTTAGTTACTTACTCATTATAGAAATCATTATTTTAAGAATGATACAATTTGTATCTTGTCTACTTGTGAATATCGTTTAATGTTTACTAGCGAAGTAACATTACTAGTGTTTCCCTAAAACCTCTTAATTAAACTAAAGCGTATGTTAGAATTGGTCTCATAATCAATAGTTTTAATAGGGTGGAAACCGAACTCGGAACCTCTCGAAGATGGCCCCTCTAGCCACTATGCTATTGAGGCATACAGCTTAACTAAAGCACAACATATATATTTTTGCCAAGTAACAATTTTCAGAAAAGACTTACATGCTATCTTTTAAAATTGTTATCATATTACTATACTGAAAATTGGTAAAGTTATGAAAAACAGACGGACAGAAGCGCTCCATAAGAGTTCCGTTTTTACAATTTTGGTTAAGAACCCTTAAAACAACTTGCAGCTCAGCAGCCTCTTGTCATCCTCATACTCGAAACTAATCACTAACACTCATACATCCATTTAACTAATTAAATACTTAAATAACATACTAATTAAAAGCCCAGGGTACAAAGAAGCTGTTTGTGCATTATGTAAAGATCATTTTCATGATAAAAAAGCTATATAGCAATCGAAAAAAACTATTTTTAAAGTACGACTATCATGACGCACCTATTCATAAGTTACACTTATTGATGTTTGTAAATAATAATTTAAGGCGTCCAGTATATCTGGATGTGCGCACAGATCAGACAAATTTAACTTATACGACTTCAATAGGAATTGAAAATATATTGCCTCCATATTCATAATTCTAATCTGTGCACACACTAAGTCATTAAAACGTGCCCATTCTATTGTTACTTGTATAAATATGTTATCGTTTAATTGTATTTGTATAGAAAACGGTAAATAATATTTGTGTATCATCACTACATAATGACATCTCATCAATCCCTTCTGTGTTTACTAGACATGGCATACATTGTACTTAGCTATCTATTCGCAGGTGACGGCGGCTTATTATTTACAAGTGAATGTGTCAACATATATGTACATGTATATAACTTTCTTCACACGTATGCCGCTATTATGTTACTAAAGTGACACTATACAGGTTGATTCAGAAACGGTATACTACAATTTGAACCTACGTTTCTTTAGCACATTTGTAATAAGTATGTGAAGTCACAAAAAAAATCTGCTACCAACAAAATGTAATTTTTTTTGTGAGCAATTTTCTTTAAACTGACGTATCGAAGGTCAAATTCAAATGGTAATATACCATTTGTGAATCACGTTGTATAAGTATCATATCGATGAAAGTTTTACTTTTAATAACGTGTGAAGTAAGTCCCCGCGGATAGTGAGTAAGGAATTGGCAAGTATTGGAATAATGGTTGACTAACGATGGTGGTTGTTGTGCGGCGCAGCGCGGCGGACTCGCGGCACGCGCTGGTGCGGATGGCCCAGTGTAAGTAGCGCCCGCGCCGCTTGCATGGCTTGCGCATGCCGCTTGCACCTCCGAGCTTACAACGTCACCGTCAGCACTGACCACAAACGACGCTAAGGCGATTGTAAGCCTGGACGCTTTGTGACACTCACGCTTCTTCTAACGGCATTTCTCGGTACTATCCCCAGTCCCCGATCCGATAGGTATATAAAATGTTACGTATAAAATTGGGAACCAATTGGGAATGCGAAAAGTCTATAATAGGGATAAGGGTTTGTTCTCAATTGGACCGAGCGTTTCCGACTTGTCACCGCGGGCTCTGTGTGGCAGCCTCACGGAGACGGCCCGGCTGCTACAGAACGTTCGCAGCGTGTTCAGCCGGCGCTCCTCCTCGCGCGCGACCATGGAGCTCGAGCTGTCGCGTGAGTATTCACCACACGGCGCTCCGGCACAACTCGACACAAACTAAATGTTCATAAGATACCCACGTCGAGTTGCGCCGAAGCCTTCACACACACGCACCGCAAAAGCGTCATAGACTCACAACTAGTTGAAATTAGCCGATTGTATCCCGTCATACCGATAGCGGTCTAAACCGATGGATTCCAAAAGGTATTCGAATAATTTTATATTTCAATCAAATTACACACAGTTTGTGTTTTTCGCACTCGATTGTAAATTTATTCATAAATCTGATTAATTAATTTACGTGTGATCACATGTACATTTTGCATATTTCCAATATATTAAATTTATTAATGTGGATTACATTTATGTATGTGTGTTTGTTGTCGTCGTGTAATGATCGTGCGGTGTGTGCAGACGGGTTCGCGTTCTCGCAAGAGGAGGGCGGCAGCGTGTCGCAGGCCGACATGATCCGCGCGTACGACACGAGCCAGCCGCGGCCGGCGCGCTCCTGAGCGGCCGGCGAGCGCCGCCGCCGCTCCGCGCTCTTCACCATCTGCTAGGAGCAGGCCGCGCGGCCCAGTGTGGAACACACCACCCCGACGATCCTCTATCTACAAATAGGTATTTCGTTAATCAACTTTTTCGAGTTCTATCACTGTTGTTATTTTATTTAACATGACAAAAGTATTTAAATGACACTGTTAACGATTTATTTAACGATCAATCATGACAAAATATTTAAATCAATGTTAATCGTTATAGTACCTAATGTGCAGGTAGGTATAAAAGTCTGTGTGCATGCTGTTATCTGTGTAACTATATATTATTAAAACATATACCTATGTATACAAGCGTAGTAGACTGTAGACGGTATACATCTGTGGTTTTTGCTATATATTTTGAATATTTTTATAAAGGTCGGTCACAGGGACTTCATCGTTTTTAAATCCTAGACCAAAAATTAGACTAAAATCTTTATTAAATAATTCTAGGCACCAGTTACGTATAGGTATAATATTTTAATTTAGTTTCGATCGAAAATGCCAATCTGGAAATATGACCAAAAGCTGATATTTTAGTTTATACCTGGAACACAAAACTACATCTATATATTCAACTGTATGTACATAATCATGTACCTTAATCAAAACAAGTACATACTAAAGTCACAAAAATATTATTATTGTAAATAGATGTGTAAAATTATTATTTTTTAAAAGAAATATGTAGTTTTTAAAATATCGTAACTGCTTGATCGATGTTACTAGCTCTATCTCACAATTGCACCTTGATTATACATTCACCTACATTGTAATTTATAAAATATGAATTGTACTCACCAATTTTTGCATAATCATTATTAGGTAACTTCTTTGCATTTACCTACATAACATTATTTACAAAGTGATAAAATAATGGTGCATATACATGAACTCTTGTAGGGTTTTAACTTTTTAAAGTTGTACATGGGCCAGATAACATTTGTCTATTTGTCTATGGTCATTTAAAAGGCGCCAAGACAAAAACGATAGTTTAAAAAGAAAATGAATTAAGGCATTACCCATATTCAATATACGCCACGCCTGCTTAATCAATAAAAAACCTAAATCACTCGACTCAAACGCCATTGCTTAAAATTTAAATCAATGTCTTGGCGCTGAGATAATAAACAATCTTCTGACTGATGCCTGAATCAGCAGTCGAAAATGTTGTGTATTTGGATGTAATTTTCTTAGTACAAAAAAAACCTGCTAATTTTATTTACTAAAAATGTATTAATGTTAAAGTAACTACATCATTTGATGAAATAGCGTGAATAAATGTTAGTTCCTAGTTGGAATATTTTAAATAAGAGGACACACTATGAATCTCGAGCGTTCCATGCACCGAATACTATCACATTATAACATTTATTGGCACAAAATTTACTATTAACGATCCGGAATGATCTAGTAGCGAAATAACATAGCAGATCAAATTTGTCATTCATCAAAGCAAATATTGACGAGTGGTCACTAGAACTCTATTTAAAATATTACTTTAACTAACAAATCACATAACCTGTATCACATTTGATAAACTTGTCGCTTGACAATGTGGTTTTGTGAAGAAGTCGGCACGCGTATCCAGAACTTTTTCTATAAAGAACGGAATCAATCAGATTATATGCCTTTGGTGTTTTGGATCGCAGAGCTATTCAGAACAGTTGGGCATTCCATAAATTTCAAAATTCATAAATATCGATATTTATCAATATACTAGACATGTAACTTACCTGTCGATAGAGTTTATCGTACAATAAAGTCACTATCGACTCAATATCGGTTTCGTCAACAAACGAGTCACGTGAGCTTCATACGACGTGGCATTGAACCTACTATTTCTAATCGGTCGATACGTAAATTTCACCTCCATTGCTGGTTGAATTTAAAAATAATAATTTACTTGTAACCGAAGCAGCCTTTTAGTGAAAAGTACCTGTAACTTTATGTGTAATTTACTGAGCGCACGATACATTAACACTCGTGTCCGAACGCCTGCTCGTCACCGCTACAAAAACTTTTAGTATTGCCAAACGGCCACTGATATTATGGATTTGTATTATTTTGTCTGGCAACTCTGATTGGAACCTGTTACCGGCAGCTACTTTAATAATTGAAAGTTGTATAACCAAATATATTTCCTTGTATATTATTAAATCCACTCGCCAATATTTGTAACCATTTATGTATATTTAATCCTAAATTTGGAGTTCTATAAAACTTAATTAAGGTGCTGATAATAGCGAATGACAAGAGTTTACTATAAATCCAACATTTCGTCATCTATTTGTAAAAAATAAATTATCAATTCAAGTATGTTACTTATTGGTTACATATTATGTATATGTGCTAATTTTAAACATACCGAAGTGGATATTTTATATTGATTTCAAAGAACTTCATAACAAAGGTTTTAATTTTGTTATTTAGTTAGTGAATATCATGAGCTGTTATCGCCGTCTTAATAAGCAATTAATTTAAACAAGCAGTAATCCTTTGCCGGCTTGTGTTTACCACGATTATTTTCCATTACTCTGTATAAATGTAAACGAAACTAAATACTTGTGATATTTAACTCTGTGAAGTAAGTTTTCAGACTATTTACAAACGTCGTAATGGCTGGCAGGGTATTTTCGCGACCCCCATGTATTTAGGTACCCACGGAAATAATGCACAATAATATAGAATGGGTCGTTAAAAATCGATGTTTGTATGGTAAAGAAAAACTATGACCATGGCTCATAATGGCGTATAAAAATAGTAGTTACTACTAACTTCCAAGTATGTACTTACATCTTCTGCGAATATTGTGTGCACTGTTTCCATGGTAGGTAGGTACCTGATATAGCCACGTGACGATACTTGACGTCTTAATTGTTAACTGTTGTAAGCTAAGTTTATTTTTGTGCGCACAAAACGTGATGGGTGACCGATAACTGGGGGTGGGTAAGCTAGTCTGATATCTGGTATTCAATGTTTGATATTATTATATAGTAATAACAATAGAACAAACCTAACATAAGTATTTTATTATTTGCTAAACTAAACACGGGCGTAGCCAGGGCTTGCTTCAGGAGGGGTAGAAAAAGGGAACTTGAAATGAACCATCACCTTTTCTTCGTAAAAAAATCTGATACAAATAAAGTAGCTCATTCCCGGTAACTGCGCAGCTAATATGCTCTAGGGGCACTTAAATGTTTGACATCGGCAAATTTTTAGCTTTACTCAATGAGCCAGGGTGGGGCAGCTGCCCCACTCTGACCCACCGCGTCTATGCCCCTGAATGTGAGTACAAACAATCGTAACTGCCACAAACATTCTAGGTCCAATGTCCCTGCAACTATAATATCTTAACGGCAAGTACCAAAAGTTATCGGTAACATCACGGCGTGTGCGCAACACGTAGTAATTTAATTAAGTGAAATTGTGAATCTAACATAATATTTATTACTTAATAAATTATTTGTTCTCGTTCTTTAATGATTGTGTTTTGTATTTGAGATTCAATGGGGATATCCTTTGGGTATTAAAAAAAGGGAGCCGTCTACAGCCGACGTCTGTACTTTTTTTCTTCGAAATCTTGGGGGGAGGGATTAAAAGCAATTCAAAATGGCAAATAGACAATGTTTTGGCAGAGGGATATGCCATTTCATGGACGACGATCGAGGCAGGTCAAAATAATTAGATTTATACCTACGTTGCATTAAAATGTGTCCCTCAACGTTTCCTATTGATCTATGGTACTACTTAAAACTATTTGTGTAACACATAGTTGAAATGCACTTTGTTGATTGAATCTACAGTTCTCTGGGTATGTAGCTATATACAATGGCGGCTCTATGTAAGGTCTTTATTTATGAAAAAAAAAAGCCGATCCTACGATGATCGGTGCAAAAGGCAATCGAGCATACAGCATGGTGTACTGGATTGATTGAGAATTATTAACTTAGGTAGTGCTCTTATCTAAAAAAAAATATAATAAATACTAGTTGAACCGACAGAAATTTTCCTGTCCAAATACAATTGATTAAAATGTTCTTACTTTACAAACCTAATTAGAAAAATAACCATGTCGGTCCAGCCGTTCTCAAGCGACGCGCTTCGCTACCAACAAACAGAAATTAATATTTATTTATATAAATTCGGTATACTAACTAGTTCAGCCGGTGGAGAGAAAAGTTAGTATATTATAACTTATTGCGTAGAATTGCTGAATATGGAGTCCAGCATTGGTTAGTATACCCACCGACATAGGCTAACGTATCTAGGACGTAGATCCTGCTTTGAACTGAACTGAACTACTTGAGAAGTGTTCGTATCTGAAAGTAAAAGGGAAATAAATGCTATTCTTATGGGCTCCAGCGCCGTGTTTAAATCACTCGTACTTAATACATTCATTATGGAAAATCCTCATGCTCAACGTGACGTAGGCCCTAGACCAGGGGTTCCCAAACTTATTTTGTCTATTTCCCACTTTGAGAATAAATTATTTTTTAGCGCCCCCATTTTTTCACCTACATAAAAACCACTATAACTTCAATTTAAATTAATTATTGTAAGCCTCTACACAACGCCCCCATTTTTTTCTGGGTCTCTTACCGCCCCCCTTTAGGCCTGCAGTGCCCACAAGGGGGCCTTATTGCCCACTTTGGGAAAAAGTGCCATAGCCTCAGCTCCCATCTTCTATACATAAAAATAAAATTGGAGTGTCTGTTTGTAATATTAAAATAACCGCTTTTTACTAAATGCATTTGGATGTATACACGGTACCTATACCGAAACAACAATTTTTACAATTTTTGTCTGTCTGTCTGTCCGTCTGTCTGTCTGTCTGTTTGTTCCGGGTAATCTCTGCAATGGCTGGACCGATTTTGACGGGAATTTCACTGGCAGATAGCTGATGTAACAAGGAGTAACTTAGGCTACTTTTATTTTAGAAAAAAAAATAGATCTCACGAAAAAAAAAAACCAATGTTGCAGCGCAGCGCCTGATTAAGTTTGATAGCAACAACCTGCAATGTGTCATATAAAGCTTACCTACCTATACTTACCAGCATTTATTTACAAACGTTTTCGTTAAATTATTTATCACAAAACGTTTAGTTATAATTTTACTTCGTTAGACGCTCGTTTAGTGTTGACACTAATCGTTATATAATTACAAATAAGCAGGTGTTAATTGAAGCAACATGGCTGAAACTCACAATAATTCGTGTAAGTTTGTAATATAGGTAGGTATATAATAAGTATGGAAACGTTAACTTCAAGTGTCCTTGAAAATACAAAGCTTAATTCTCGACTCGGCACAAACATTCCACAAGTCGCGGCTGGCGAGCTAATTAGATGCGTGCGGGAATTCGTTAACCGCTGGTAATTAACAAACCCAACCAAAATGACTTCATGTTTACACGCAATACGAATACCGATGTGATTCAATACAAACTCGTTTCCTGTGAGATGGGGCTGAAACAAGAGCAGTACAGAATTGGAGTCGTATGTAGGTCTTATGAATTACGAGCCTTTATTTTGAGCCCTTCAATCATTGATATGTAAATCTATACATATGAATAAAATTGGAGTGTCTGTTTGTAATATTAAAATAACCGCTTTTTACTAAATGCATTTGAATGTATACACGGTACCTATACCAAAACAACCTTTTTTAATTTTTTTGTCCGTCTGTCGGTCTGTCTGTCTGTCTGTCTGTTTGTTCCGGGTAATCTCTGAAATGGCTGGACCGATTTTGACGGGAATTTCACTGGCAGATAGCTGATGTAACAAGGAGTAAATTAGGCAACTTTTATTTAAGAAAAATTAAAACCAATGTTGCAGCGCAGCGCCTGATTAAGTTTGATAGCAACAACCTGCAATGCGTCCCGCGGGCTCAGAACGCGCGAGCAGGCTGTTGCCAACGGTTGAGTCTTTGTTAAATACCACGCGGACGAAGTCGCGGGCAACAGCTAGTACCTAATAAAAGGCTGCCATTACTGTTATTACCTAAATAGGAGTGAGGCCCTACTAAAGTGGGTTATGAATGTTTCGTGACCATTCGTCTAATTACATCGAACCTGCAACTTAGTTACACAGGTATGCACCTGTATTCTGTACAACAGGTTAGCAGCTATAAAGACCCTAATTCTTTAGGTATCAAGAGAGAGACATCTTCGATGGGAGTCAATGACCAGGAAGGTATTACATTATAGATACTTAACTACGTTGTAGTTACATACTACAAAACAGACATACTTATTGTAAGTACATGTTCTTTGATAGAACACGGCAATATTTGCAAACTAATCATCCGAATGAACAATTATAAGCAAACGCAAAATTCGTAAATTGGGCGGTTTTTTAACCGACTTCAAAAAGGAGGAGGTTCTCAATTCGGTTATTTATTTATATGTTTGTTTCTTATTAACCGATTTGGAAAATACTTTTTGTTTGTTATGTTGATGACAAACTACACAATGCTGAAGTAGGTACCAAGAGTACAATTCACCCATACGAAGATGAAAATGGCATTGTAAATGGACAAAAGTTTTGATAACATCGGAAGGTGATATTCATGTACTTTATATATACGTATATTATATATAGGTTGCGGACATTGCGGAACTTAGCTAAGATTATGCATGGTTTATACATCGCTACCTGCAGCATTCCCTTCCTTCCTTGCTTTCCCACCCACAATTATCCGCGTCCAATCGTCAAACATGAAGGTTCGCCAGCCGTCATCGTTATCAGTGATGTAATTCGCGTTGGCCAGGTGCGGCCAACCTTGCGAGGAAAGTGGCGGCGCGCCTACGCGGCACGGCAGCCCTACCGGACAGAGCAGCACGGCACGGCCAAGCCGGCCAGTGCTCCGCTGTGCCTTCCACGCGACGCTCGTGCCTTACGTTATAAAATACGATACGAACAACTTCCAACACTTTCGAAACATCCTACATAAGGAACAACTAACAATACTTTGTATACCAAAGTAGTCTTTGTCGTGAGTTACGTCTGTTTACAAACAGTGGCTGTTTGCGTCTGATAAGTGCAGTGTTTTGACGTGTTGTGCACTGCTGTTGCTGTGAAACATGTGACAGTGGTGATAATACGGTGAAGTGGTGATTACGATGGCGCGGTCCCCCAGGCGGATCTCCGCTCACGGTAGGAGCCGGAGCCGGTCCAAGGAACTCATCAGGCTCAAAAGCCAGCTCAACGTGAAAGGTAGGCCAGCCCTTTTGCACTGATAATACGTACTACGTGCTATCGTGGCACTAGAATGCCGCCAAGTTCGGATGGCAAGTTGCACTCGCTACTGTTTATTTATATTATCATTATGTCTTTCATTTTTATGTAAATATCGACCTACATTAAATTATAAGTACTTACCTTCCTTCATAGGCAACATTTAAGTATCTAAGTATTTTTTTAATTACGAAATATGAGGATTTTAGGGCGCTTCTTACTCTACTTACACCTACTCATAAAATTTTCTCCGCGAACATTGTAAGTAGGCAATTTTAGATTTTAAAATTTCTTAGAAACTATCTATGTTATCGGAATCAGTAGGTTAATGTTATAAACACGTTAGAGCAGAAAGGTAGTGTTTCGCCAAACCCATATAAACTGTGTTAACTCTGAGAACAGGAATCAATCGGATTATTTCTAATAGGTAGCCGCCTTCTACAATTGGTTTGTCATACAAAAATAACTCTATCATCCTAATTATCTGTGCTTATACCTAATACAAGAGCGCTGTCGCTAACATACTAACTTAAGATAGCTTGTAAACAAACAGTCGTGACTTCGATATTTCACATTCCTGTTACTTACACCAATAATAGGAATGCGCCCTCAATAATGGAGATTAAACTATTCTATCTCTAAATTAAAGAGCAGGGCTGAATTCATTGCCTAAATATTTACAAACGCATTCCTTTGAGTCGTTAGGTCCATTCATTTTGCGGTTTCTCGGTATACATACAGAATGCCTAGAATGATTAAATTGGAAAAAATACCAATGGGTAAATTGTGTTGACAGCCACGATTGCTGATCTGTTAACGAACGATATTTACTTAAGTAGCTACCAGCTTCCATTGCTCTCGTGAGTAATGGTCTCGTTGGTCAAATGTCCGAGATGGAAAAGAGCACAGATATATGAGACGAGGAGACTTCGTATTGGTTGGTTTTAGCGAGTGGTTGGGAACAAAACGGAGACAGCGAGTTCCCATACATTTTGAACCGCACGGCATATCTCTCGTGATCTGTGGAAAAGAGGGTTGAATATTTGAACCATATCTTTTCTTATTAATATGATGAATAAGATAAGGTCTACCACACATGTACCTACATAATACTACACCTACTACCTACTTGCGTGTTTACTTACACTCATCGCTATTTGTTCAATTGTTTAACGCAATATTCGCACGGGTGTTACGACAATCGTTAACTTGATAACAAGTTGGTGAAGTGACTAACTTATCCGTTACAGAGTAATATCAATCTTGATGCAGGAAATGCCGTCTCAAGCGATGTGTACGAGTTTTATAGTACCTGTCTATTAATTTACGTTTGAATTAAGTATGTTACAATTTCTTATTTGTAATTATTAGTTGAAGGAACATCCATAGAGCGGCGTTGTACAACCTCAGCGTTACCTAATAGACGAGGTAGGATATCCAGTCAATTCATTTTACCTAGACTAAATTAATACATACCACCATTGTTATACTTTCTGTGAATGCCGTTAAAAGGCAAATAAGGATACATCATGGATCTACGCCTAGAGTCGAACCGAAGGATTTTGTGGTCCTGGTACTTCTCATGACTCTAGTGAAGAATGATTTTAACTATCTCTCAAAATATAATATCACATTTGATATAAAAACGTGTAAAGAATATGGTAGATTATGTATAAAACCTGCAAGCCTTTCGTAAACCGTGTGAATTTCGCCAATCCGCACTGCGCGACCGTGGTGGACCATAGTCCCAATGCCCTCGGATGAAGCAGTTAATAATAGAGTTGTGTAAATCCTGAGTGATTTGAAAAAAAGATTTACTTTTTTCAATAATACATCATGCATCACTAAATCAGAAGGTTTTGGAATACATCTTTAAATCACTTTAGATAAGATTCAAATTGATTCAATTGAGACCATTACGATGTGGAGTGAGAAGACTATAGGCTGGTATTATGATTCAGAAAGAGATAGAGAAGGATGTGTAAGTTCGCGCGTGCATACTGCATACGACGCGTCACCGGATAATGTAGAATGCAGAGAAAACTATTCTTTCTACGCCTTATAATTAAGTGCAATGTATTTTTTTTAAATAGGAAATCGAGTGACGGTTTGTTATGTTTTAGTTTTGATTGAATGTTTCGAATGTTTCGATGCTTTTAATTGCGTATGCGAAATTATTTTGAGAGTGTAAATAGTGAATTGAACCAAAAACTATAAATAATAACTCTTTATATTTATCGTTATCAATGATATTTTGACTTTTGTAAATAATTAAAAACTTTAATAAATGTAAATAATTAGGTAGTGATCAAGTGTGTTGGTACAAAAATAAGAACGTTCTTATACCTCATTAGTACTAAGTAGGTATTTAATAACGCCAACCTAGTCCTTTGTATGTGGTTTAGTTAATTATGAAAGCTAGGTTGACAGTCCTAAGCCTGATAAGAATGAAGGGAAATCAGTAGTATATGTATCTTTTTCTCCTTCTAAATCTCCTCGAATCATTTATGATGTGTCGTATGAATGACTCTTTAAATCTTTTAATTCCGACACACACGGAATTAAAAGATTTAAAAGGGTGATTTAAATCTTTTGAGTGAAAAGATTTATAAATCTGTAATCAGACAAAAGATGTAGTTTGCGCATCTCTAGTTAATAATTGTAATAGACTCACACCCAATCGCATTGGGACCTAATCCAAATACCATTGGCAAAATGTGCCTACTCTTTGGGGATTATCGACGCGACGGCGTAGCGCGTCCATTGCGTGATTCCATTAAACCGCGGTATAACTGCCCGCGCCCGCGCCCGCGCCCTTGGCACATTTACTTTTTCTAATGTCACCCAAACATTCCCCACGTGGTACATTATTGTTGCCCATTACATTTGATATTTTGTCTGAGTGAGCTACTTACTTATTTTTCTAGAGCTATTTGAAGTGTGATTTTTTGCAAATTTGAATTCTGCAAAGCACAGTCTTAAACATGAATTGTTATTTATATTGTTAAGAAATGTATTCGGTCTAGTCATCTTTAAGATTATTTAATTGGTTAGGTTATTAAAATGGTTGAATGTGTATTCACTTTCATTGAATAAATCTGCGTTTCTACCACTCGTAGTTAGTATATGTTGCCGCGGATGCATCGGTTATACCTATATGTAGAGGTGCTCATAACTTGATGACTATGCGTCTTTTCGTTTCGTCTTTCGTCATCAGGAATACAAGCTATTAGAATTCAAATTCAAATTCAAATTCAAATTCAAACATTTATTGCAAACTATGTGTTAATTGGTCTTACATTAGTTTTAGTACTTATGACATAGCGGCGAAATCATATAAGTACCTTCGCTTACCCAAATTCTATCATACCTAGATTTCTAAAGTAGATATATTTAGAAATACAGTAGAATTGGGAATACTGTGTAAACGAAAAACAAAACTGTATGACATAAAGACAGGCCGCTGAGTGTCGTGCCGGATCTTCTCAGTGTAGAGCGAAGGTTTACGAAATAAATGATTTGTCTTTGACATTGTGTTTTGAAAATATGTTTTCTACATTTCATTCTGGTTTTATTGAGGTATAAACTCGATTTGTACCAAATTGATCTATATGAATTCGTTGTGGGGACAGCTAACAAATAAATTAATGTCATATAGCTAGGTACGACCTGACTGACATAACTCATTTTCATAATATACTAATATTAGTATTTTAATCTGCAATATTCAAAGTTTCATCGCTTAGGTAATGTAGATAAGTTTATATAGGTAATACTTAGTAATAGCTCGTATGATATTAACCTACACTCGTATTTTTTAAATGTAGGTGACTTAAGTTTTATTTATACAAGTAAGTAACGAGTTAGACGGGCGTTACATAAGACTTGTATAATTTCACTATCTATTAAATAATATCTCGCAGCTTTCTCAAACGCTGTCGAAACATTGTGTTAACGGCTGATGTTTTTTTTTTTCCTGTCCGGGCGCTGTCCTGACCCGGCCCGCAAGCTAACCTCTGACATTATCAGAGACTTTGTTGAGTCTAGGGATTTTAGGGGGAGGTTTATTTTATTTACAAGTTCCTACTGGGTACTTTATTTTACTAATGGATATATTTATTACATTTAACTTATATAGAGGGTATACATTACATTCCATACAGGTAACGACGACTGATGTTAGTTATAGTTCCCGTGAATAAAAGAGCATTGTAGTGATGATAGAACCCGGTCATAGATATCTACCTACCGGAGGTGTCCATCGACATTAGGCCAACTCATAGTACAACTGACAACTCCAGTCTTTCGCCAGAGTTTTACAATTGTAAAAATGTGATTTTCGAACGGTTAACTTCGCTCTCTAGACAACATTTTGGGCTTCAAGAATCTCTACAAACCTAGAATAGGCGATGTTGATATTTATCACCGACTACTGTAACAAGTCGATCCAACACAATCGGCGTTGTATGTCTATGCTTATCTTATCTATGACAACTGTTTATTAAATTATTGACACTCATTTATATTGCGTTAGGCATACCTTACACTTGTCAACCACATTCCAGATATTATTATGAAAAGCGATAAAAACATCCTTGCTTACCTAGAACTTGTGCAAAAATTAATATTCGATTTTAGACAACTTCTGTTTTTTCAAGAAAAACATTGGTAAAGTGGGTAATAGCTGAATTATGCCATTCGGCCATTCTGCTGAAACAGTGCACTTAGCCGGCAAAATAATACTGATACCGAACTAAAGTTGAACTTTTCCTTCGCTCTCCACATAATTATGTATCGTGACTCATCCGCGACTCGTTTGCTGAGATGCTGTGTAATGGACCGGGTTATTTATGAATGTATAGCAACAGGTATGGCGATGCTTGGCCTGTACTAAGACCACGAGTATCTGTCTGTATCCTAAATACTACTTTTGATAGATGTTCATTACAAAAAGTAAAATAATTGCACTCAAATCATTTTGATCATTGAGTATTGTTTTTAAGGTAAATTTAATAAGTTTCCTCAGTATATGTAAAATGAGTTCCAAACTCTCATTTTAAAAAGAAAACGGAGATATATATCCAGGTGTACAGGGTGTTTCAGAAAGGGTATACTAAGCCTGGAACCTGGGCTTCTTCAGCGCATTTATAAACACTATTTGAAGTTAGAATGTGGAGAATGTCCATTTAAAAAAAAACTATTGTTCTTAATAAATCAGAATTATCATTTTGTTGGGTACAAAACTATTTATTAAAAATAAACATATTACGATTCTGACTGCATAAAGTGTTTACAAATGCACTAAAGAAGCTGAGGTCCAAGGCTTAGTATACCCTTTCTGTAACACCCTGTATATCCATTTTCTACTTCAGGGTGTAGATGATCCTATCTTCTAGAACTTTTATTTAAGTACTTCTTGCCAAACAACTGGTTTTTAATAAAAAAAAAAGTAGGAATAAATATTCTTATATGCTTGTTGTTCTTTTGACCAAGGATCGCTGATCGCATATTAATAACATTTTGTTCAGAAGATAGGTCTGTAACAGCATTAGGCTAGCACGAATACAGTGTATATGTGAATATTCACAGTGAATGTATGTGATTATTCATGGTAAAGCCATTAAACGTTTATCAAAAACTTCAAACGAACGCCACACTTTCCCGTCAACTCGAATAGCCGAGTTCACACTAACTAAATATTTATTCTCTCCGATGTTTTACGTGCGATCTTAAATATACAACACTTACTAGAGTTTATGAACATGTTTTAAAATAACTAACTGAACGATCATAAATTATATTCTCTGGGAACATTGTAGTCGACTGCGATACATAGCAACATGCTGGGATCATCGTTTAGAAATAAGCTACAAAAGGCTGTCTATAAAAGGTCCAATATATTATACCTATAGCCATCCTCATCTAGCAATTGTCAGCCTTCTATAAGACAAGACCAACACTGGTCAAGTCCTATGATTATTATTTCATAAACACTCACATCTACTGTAATTTTTCTGTATATAACAGTTGATTGTTTAAACTTTCTCCCTTTCGCATTATCAAGATTTAATAATGTAACATTAAAGTTTATGACTCGGTCACCTTGGACAAATTAATTCTCTATCATCAATTTCCATTGTATACGTTAAAGTAGGTAACTGCACTGATTAGCCAGATCAAGCGAAGGCCACCGTGCACGCAGATTTAATCAAATACGACAAACGATTGGAGCACACCGTGCTTTACGATTGCAACCATAAATCCATCACAGTAGGATGCATTATACAACAGTGTGGCAGTTTATTGTACTGGAAATCATAACATCTCTAGCGAAGAATTTAGAGTTTTAGGAGAAAGCAAACAGAAAACGCATACAAGGAGATATTGTAGCAAATCATATGATCGTGCTTTATGTTCTGAAATCAGTTGAAGGTAACCTACTTATGGAACGACAAACTTGACTAACAGCAAGACACTGGCGTCTTTATTATGAGTCTCTACCGAGTGTATCATAACAAGAAATGTGTAAGACGCTATTTTTTCCTCGTGCATACAACGCAGCAGGCGTCGGTGGAGCGTACAGTTCGCCCGGCACACGCGGGGAATTCCATTTAATAAGACATTTATTGCTCGACATCTTGAGATTGTATATCTTGATGACATTTTCTTAATTATTTGTTTTTCATATTATATCCACACATGGTCTGCATGACTGAGATTGGATCAACATTTATATTTAGGCTATATAATCTATAATACATGCTATATTTGGAATCACATATTCGGTCATCGAATTGTTGTAACATTTATTATTAATCTAAAATAGTTAATTAACTGCCATAACCCGTTTGATATTGCTAGTTGTTATTTCAACCTGTGTTTTCACGAATTATGTAAAGATGTGTTTTTGGAACGAAGTTCCTTATCACGCGTTACGAAAGGGGGCTAGACGGAAAAAAATCAGACGAAAAATTAAGACAAAAAATTAAGATGAAAAGTTGTAACGAGCTATTGTAAGCTTTTAAATGAATGAAAGTATAGTTTACTATATAAAACACAAAAACATAACGATACCTAGTTCAAAAACATGCTAGCGACATCTATCGCTGACTTACAAACTCAACATAAATTATATTTATGTTTATTTTTGCCTGGCCGCCAGGCAAAAATAAACATAAATATAATTTATGTTGAGTTTGTAAGTCAGCGGTAGATGTCGCTAGCATGTTTGCAGACATCCGATTATGAAACGATCTTAATCGATCATATGTTCTGTGTATATGTTATCGCACGATATCTTCATTTGCGAGATCTGGATGGGTCGATAGCGTCGCGTATGATAGTGTCAAGGGTCCGAAGGCACGAAGATGAGTTCTATATGATTACTCGAGTGACATGTGATGATTAATTATTGAAACGTGTTAATTAGGTTCATTGATAAGATAATCATCATTTAATTTCATCAGCTTAGGTAAGTAGGTAACACCTTCGGATCGACATTTTTTTTATTGTGTGCCATGAAAATAAAAATATTTCTCATCTACTTAATTCTTTTGACAAAGATTAAATATTAATTTAATAATGCTAACGTCAAACAATGAACTAGTATTTTGTATTTTAAATAAGTATTTATGATTTATTTTTTGAGCGTGTTAACTTGTATTATACCATGTAGTATGTATATATTATATTATACATAATGTATTACACCATATCGTGGTTAACGTTGTTTGTCCATAAAGCTCCGTGACCGCTGTTTCCGATGGCCTCGCTTGTCGAGCAAATTGATAGACAATTCTTGTCAATATTGTTCAGGTTTGACTCTTGCGCGTTTTATTAACAGTGTAAAGAGACGTCTGTGTATTAGAATACAGCCATTTATTTTTCTTTATAACACAATCACGCCTGAAATCCCTGAACCGGCAGGCACTGCAGTTAACCCACATTTCATCTATTATCTTATTCCGGGTCCATTCTTCGTCAATGTGAGTGTGATACGGGCCGTAGTCCACCACATCGGACCAGTGCGGACTGGCAAACTTCACCTGGCTTTCGAAACTAGGAAACCTGCATGTCTGAGAGAACCCCTCGAAAGATGTGTGAAGTCCGCCAATCCGCACTGGGCCGGCGAGTGGTGGAATATGGCCTAACCCCCCTCGTATTGAGGGGAGGCCCGTGCCCAGCATTGGGGCATTAAAAAGGGCTGGTATTATTATAGGTATGTATGTCTTAAAGCTGTCCTGCCTATACAACCTCGTCACAGGTAACTTGCAGAGTAAACAGCTCTCACCTAGATTCCATTTATTGCACTGGAAAAGTGGGGCAAGGTTGCGAGCCGGGGCGGGCTCCCCCGGCCACGACTAGACGACACAACCTTTAACTGTTAAGGTACCTATCATTTTACGATTCGGGAGTATAATAATCACACTTTAAATATAAATGGATTATAATAAGGGCTATGTGATTAATTATTAATCACTAATTGTCCCGGCGAACTTCGTATCGCCTCAGAAGCAATTATCTATGCTGTATTATTATAATTTTTGTGACATTTCCCATGTTTTAATAGCTATGCTGCCATTCGCGACGGTTCAAATTTAAATGGTACTTCTTGTTTGCATTGTTTCTATGAACGATATAATCCTAGTTGTAAGTAATTATCTTCTAGTCTAATTACGAATCTTGTTGAATGTAAACGAAAGTTTAGTAAGCCATCGTTCCCACGCAGACCACCTGCCATATTAACATAACACCTTACAAGTTTTGTCAATATGCCACTAGGTCAGTATGGCATTCCTTAAAAACATATTAAATCAATGTATACCCTGCGGTTGTGCGTCACAGCCGCGCCCTCTGGTGGCGCGTTTCGCAGTAATATTTCAATTGAGTTACAGGTTTCTTTCACGCAACTATCTATTATGTCACAGCTGAAATTATTAGCTGATGCAAGCTAATTAATCGCCGTACCTTGAACTAAGTCATGGATAAATCTTAATGAAGTCGCGTTACTTATTAATAGCTTGATTAATGGTTGTATTAGCTAAATGAGTATTTGTGGCGTAGATGTGGGTGGTCGTAATTTTATAGGGTGTGGTATGCACTGGGGAATGAACTTTAGCAAAGATCTGAGACATTCATCCACATTTAAACTAACGACTGTTCGGGGCGTGAATGACGAGTCATCTTACGTTGAAGGATCAAAAAACTCCTCAATCAAACTATTAAGTTCAACACTCAATACTTTCATTTTCGACCGGGCTATAATAAAAGCAGTAGTTGGGTATTGTTACTGGTAAACAAAGCCGCGGCCGCGCGCGGTCGCCGACCGACTTGCGTAACACCATTAATATAGTTAATAACTCCGCTCGTTAAAATACTATGTAGAGTTACGTGGGATGTCACGTGCGTGTCACCTGCGGCAATGTATGCTAATTGCACGCTATCCCAATCTATATGTTACGAGCATCATGATGCTTTTTCAAATAAATTGGCTTGGCCTCATGTCCACTGAATTTTAACTAGCTTCTGCCTGCGGCTCCACCTGCGGTACTTTCATGAACCCATAGCCTATAGCACTTCACGATAATGTGGCTTTTATTAGTGAAAGAATTTTCAAAATCGAATCAGCAGTTCCGGAGATTACCCCCTACATCCAAACTCAAAAACTTTATCCGTATAATATGGTATGTATAGATTTTCTTAGTTATTGAAAGTTTCCCATGGGATAGTTTAATAAATATAGGTACACACAGCCGATGTTATGGGCACCTAGCCCTAAATATATCCCAACACTTCTGAATACCCCAGAGTAACTGTCGAGCAAACAAAACTGGCTTTGGTAAACAAGTCAAAACCTAATGGTTTAATATCTAAGCTAATTCGATCGTGTCAGCAAAGCAACTGAAAGCTAATGCGCTTTGATATTATGACAACTAGGTGTAGATTAACAGTGACGAATGTGCAATATCGCCTAAGGTACTACGCTATTTGCGAAACTGAGTGGCGAATTGACGTACATCACTCATTTTGCTTTCTGTTTTCGGCCACAGACAAATCATAGTATAGGTAAAATAACCACTGTTACTGGGTAAATCTACAGGAAAAAGCAGTACGAAGTCAATGATGCGGTAAATTATTACTGGGTGAAATCACAAGAATGGGCATGCAAGTACAGCCGCGATGCAAAACGATATGCGGGTCAAGGCGCCGGCGCCGACAGAGTGCACACGGTCCCTTCCACCGAATCTGTGACTGGTTAACCACGGACTGAACAACTGAGATCTATACGAATTACAACGCAGTATATATTATACTAGCTGCGCCCGGCGGTGTTACCCGCGATAAAAAGTATGAAAAATTAAAACATCTATCCCACGGGAACCATACATTTTACCGGGATAAAAAGTAGCTTATGTGCTATTCCAGACTATAATCTATCTCTGTGCCAAATTTCATCCATATCCGTTCAGCCGTTCGGGCGTGAAAGAGTAACAAACATCCATCCATCCATCCATCCATCCAAACTTTCATATTTATAATATTAGTATAGAAGATTCATAATTAAACTCTATTTATAGAATCAACAAAGGAAAAACCACCGCTCCCAGTCCAGCATAATGAGATTACTTCATTTTGTATAATTAAAGTAGGAACAGGAATGGTAATGATTGGAACGAGGTTGTATATACGCGCGATCTTTAAAACACGACATCGTTAAAGGATAATGGATTATAATATCACGTCATGATAACAATGATAATAAGATAGCATGGAAAAAAAACAAAGCCCAGCCATAAGTAATAAAGATATTTGCACAGTTGAGGGCAAAATTATATGACAATATACATCAATCAGGATGAACACAGACATTTATTTGGGTCTTCTTTCCTTCCGAAATGAAATGCGAAGAAATAAAATAAAATATGGCCTGCCCACAAGTTAATGGGTATTTTGCCAGTGTCAAGTATTTTATTGCCATATATTCAATAAATACAAAAAAAAATATGATAACATGAAAAGATGAAATGGCGAATCTTTTATTTGGGTTATTCTAGAGACGAATGAAATAAATTAATAGAAAACCACATTACCGGTTTTTGACAAACTATGCCTGGCAGATTATATTAAGCATACACCATCTAGGTAGGCACCTGCACCAACATTATACAGGAAATATTTTAAAAAAATACTTTGAATGTTGCCCGTACTTGTTATAGCAGGTCAGGGTAGTCACTAGTCGAGTATATTCTAAAGCCCTTTCCTCGGATCGTAAAGTAATGGGTACATTATGCCATAACTTGTCTCGTATATTTACAAATCTGAAACATGGGCGTTTAAATTCGTATCACATTCGCCTTGAAATAATAAAGCTATTAACGCGTTTTCAACGTCACAATTTAAAATAGATCTGCCACGCAGTGAATGTAACTCACCTGGAGCGAGAGCTGGTGTCAGCTTTACATAATCTCTACAGAGATCGAAAAAGTTCACATGTTTGTAAACATAAATTGCTTTGTGCAGACTTGTTGTAATCTTTTTATAAATATTACTGGAAAATAAACTTAATGGCTTTGTTTTGTTCATAACATTCCAAAATTGTACAAAATAAATGTTGATGAACACAGGTATGCAGTTTATAAAACTCTGAAGTCATTCTACTCTTATAAATCTATCCATACAAAGCGAACCTAAAATATTATTTATAACAGCTTGTAATTTTAGTTATCAATTGACGGAATTTATTTGATTTCCCTCCAGGGCAGGGCTTTGAAAAGAGCTATGTTCTCTTCCCGGGAAATGTTTCACTTGACGGTCGAATATGCTGGTGTTGTACCGTGGGGCTGCGCGAGCTCGCCCATTTTTCCCGCGAGGTCACGGCCGGCGCGGGCGCACGCACCGGAAACCGTTGCTGATTACGTAACGGACACCTTCCCATAGCAACGTTTGTAACGACACGTGTTCAATGAACTTTATGGAGTTCACATTTTATTTAAAGATAGTATTTAAAAAAAAATACGAAAAATGGCAGTTATCTACTAGATTTAGATTAAAATTAAGGACCGGCAACCACCGGAAACCTCCCTTCAAATATTGAATTATGGTATCTATTACGAAGGGAATTTAAGTCATAGTCTGCTGCACTATAGCTTGAGTACTTTCATGAATGCTTATGCGTAATATGGCTCTCTGTTTTCTAGGTTGAATTGGTTTCCATTTTCTTCGTTGTAAGTTATTAAAAATGTGACTGCAGGGCACGAACACAATATACCCGTTAAAATCCAGTAACTTGTCTGCGCACACGGGTCAGAAACCTTTCGTGATCTCTGCATGCGCAGCATACACAACTAAATGGCAAGGTTGCGCTTGCGTATAAAAATATTGTCGTTATTATTTTATGCCGGCAATTCGTGTTTAAAGTCATTAAACAATACAGGTATTAATTTGTTTCTGAATAAGTAATGAAATAAACTAAAAAAGTGATGTTTAATGACCAAAACAGTTTATTTTTAAAATGGTAATGACAATAAGTTGATACGTGTACGTATATATATATTAGGTATCTTCCCAGGACCTTGAAAGACCATAGAACAGCGACCAGCACGATAAATAGCCTCATGAATATTATTTCTATCGGCTACACAAGGCTACGAGCCTACAATGTTCGAATTCCCGCAATTAATATAGCAATTTGTGTTATTATCTTGTAAATTATCGATACATTTATAGCTTACGTTCATAATGAATCCATTTGATATCATCACGCGATCGTAGGATCGCGTGATGATATCAGTGTAGTACACAGTATTAGCAGTGGCTGTAGAGCCACTGCTAACAGCCATCGATCATTGGATGTACCTCGCGCTTCGTACAGGCCATGATGACGTGTCCACGTATCACAATATACGTTTGAGTTATATACCGGTTATTATTTGAAAATTCAGCATGTAATAGCCTATTTGTGTAATGTATATCATCCATCCGCCGAAAGATATCCACTGCTGGACATAGCACAAATCACGATCCCTTGCCACTCGCATCCACCGGATTCCTGTACGCGTGTGATATCATCGGTCCACCTTTTGGGGGGCGTCCTACACTACGTCTTCAGGGTCGTGGTCGCTATTCTAGAACCTTTCTGCTCCAAAAGCCATCGGTCCTTAAAAGAGTAGAGAAATTTATATAATAAAATTAACTCATTTGAAGATTCGATATTAGTAAATTATGTCTGTACGTTTCCTTGCTCTATACAACGCATCAATCCGATAGTATAATATAATACTATTAGTATTGATGGGACTTTGGGATAGATGTTGTATATTGAACCAGGAGGAGTTATTGGTAGGCAAAACATTACATGAAAAACAAAAAGGACAAGCTGTTATTTGTTTTATCCCAAAAAGGTTTTAATGTATAGCATTCGCTCTATATATGGATTTTAACACGGAAAATCCTGTTCGTTTAACGCCGTAGTATATAAGAATAGATATACCTGAAGTTCACATGATAGTATAAATAATGTAAGTTATTTTCCAAAATCCCATTACATTCGCGCGTTGATGTCGTTTTAATTGACGCACAGCCTTCATCGAGCGATAACACTAATTAGTTTCTCAATTCCCTCGTATTATACTAGAACTAACATACCATACATTGCCATGAAGCATACATATATATACATATTATTGATACTATTAATGTAATTCGTAATAGGAGTATACAGTATTGATATAGCTGTACAGGAACATTGGCTCCATATACATGCAAGGGCATATATTTAGCCGATTTCATTTCACAGACAGAAGGAATGTGGCTTTTATCACGTAGGTATACATATAGGAAGAGTGCGAAGGTCAGTCAGTGGATGTTTGTCGTAAACACGGAGAGTACCCGCGCGTCCTTGCGCCCAGCCGACCGTGACGCGCCCGCCCCAGGCCTTACGACACAACACTGAAATACTATACTTAGTCTCTGTAATTTTAAAATAATAACAACGTAGTAAGCACTTAAACTCTACCTCCGACCTGTGGACTCAGGTTTCGATAGCAGAAATAATTAACTATAGCTAATCGATATCGAATCTTTCTATACATTGCAACAAGAGCGTCCACCTCTACTAGAAAAGTGCCCCTACAGAAAGATTATATAATATATGTACAATACAATTTTCTTAAACTACACATGTAATAAGCCCCCGACAGTGGGGCTCTATAGTATACAAACTGGCGTTCTATTTAAATTTTATTTTCTACTTGGCTCTACCTAACAATATTAGTATTTCATAAATTGTAACCGTTGAAGCGTAAAGAACGAAAATGAAAGCCAGCAAAATTCTGCTGTTATCTTCTGCGGCGAACAGTTTATAGTATGCTTTACGGGATAGAAATACATTAAGATCCGTTTATGTTGTTGTTATTTTCCTGGTTTTCCTTCAACTTGATGAATGACTCAAATATAAGTAAATCGTCATTTGTTTACGAGCACGTGCGCCATGGTAACAGGTGTATGACGAACTCTATGCCCATCTAATATTTTCCATTAATACATTATTATACATTACTATAAATATATGCATTACAGTCGATATGAAACAGAGTGACGTGTACCTCCATTTGAACTAACATGATTTATTGCTAAACGTAGTTGGATTCATAAATTATTGCCACGGAATAATGATTGTACAAACAAGGTTACAATCACAACTTAGATGCTGATTGCTCTATATCGGCTAATTTCTAATCAATTTTCTGAAATTTGTCTCAGTCTTTGTAGATTTAGCGAATTAAGACACTCTCCAAGTTATAGGTATCCTTGGCAAATTATACTTGAAATTAATCTACTAAATTTGGTGTTGTTTAAAAATTACTAAGTGTATAACAAGGATTTATTGTCTGAGATAAAATCTTAAAAAGCTCTCGCATAGAAACATAATGTTACGTCCGGATGCCTTGTGCGAGGAAGGTCGTGATCATTCAGATTGCTTATCATTCAAAATTGAACGCGATTCAATGTGAAATACAGAATGTACCATAAACGATCCGTAAAATTGGATATTCATGCACTACATTCCAATTGGTCTGATTTAAAAATACATTAGATAAGGTATATAATCCTTCGCTCGTTGCTCCAAATAGTTTAATAACCTTTTCAAAGTATTCCTCCACTTCATCAAGATTGGTACCTTCCCCCATAGGTATATGTAGGTGTACTCCTAAGTATGTACGCTAACTCATATGTACAACTTAAGATATATAGACTACATTATACTGGTCTCCGAAACATTTCGTGTTTATCATGAAATCAGCGACATGGCATGGCCTTGGGATGAGGACGGACCTTACGAACTTGACTACAATCGCTTTAACGCTTTATTGTTGTTATTGAGCCTACCAGCTCGATCGCGGAAGGCGTCACTTCCTTGAGATTAAAAATGGATATTATTTAAATGTAAAAATGCCTAGTAACGCAATTTAAAGGCTTGTTTTATTTATATGTTACAAGCAAGCAAGGCAATTTATGTTTTCTGGTGTTAAATCTTTGTACCTAATCCAAATTGGTCCAGGTACTTTTTAATTATGTTCATTCGATTTGAGTGGTGAAGAGATATACAAATATATATATATATACAATATGTATAGAGACTCACAAATTTACATGTAAGATTGATTGTGGTGAATTTGTCATTTACTTAATACTAGTATACTTATTATTACGATTTGAATATCTTGCTAGAATTTGTTTGAACATCTCCAAAAAGGGGACCCGTCCGCCGGATGCTCATTGTCTTATATATCTTAAAAAATCAGATTAAATTTCATAATAATCGAAGCAGTCATTATTAATAACAGAACTAAATCACTATTGGAAATCCGTGTTTGATTTTCAATCTCATCAAGCTAATATCATTTATAGCAATTTTATTGCAAAGGTCAATGTCATTTCGTTTCGTTTAATATCGGTTAAATTGCAGGAAGAGACATGCCTAAGTACCTGTTTTAAATTACAGGAAACTATAATAGATAATGTTGTTTATGTACTTGTAGGCTAAATCATATTTTAAATGTGAATGAAACTTGTAATGGCATATGTTAAGATCGTGATCAAATAACTTTATAATTATTTAAATTGACCTGCAGTTCTGAAAATTACCTGTGATTAAAAGAGTAATGACAGCATCAGCTGCGAAGAGAAGCATCTTCCATCCGATGCGAGATATCGCAGATGAGCAACAATACGTTTACAAGCACTACTCCGAAGACTAATTAGTATAAACTTTTTTGTTCTTGTTGTAAATGACACATTGGTAAAGTAAAGTAGAGTAAATTTGATTTTTATTTAGACATTGACACGGCAGCTTCCTTGTAGAATCCAGCTGCTGTAGGTTTATTGGTTGCACGCAGTTACTCGACCTATTATGCTTTATTATGCTATAGCTTTAGGGAACTGGTCGAAGGCTAGAGACAAACGTTGATTGTAGGCTGGTAATTCATAAAATCAAAATGTTATTGACAGAAATCTTTGTTAGCTGGCTGTACGCTGCATGTGGGTACGGAACTCTACCTAACCATTGCTCAAATAAAACACAGGAGAGTTTACCTTGTAATTTGTTGACTAATTACAACAACTATGAGGTATCTACTTCAGCGAATCTGAAGACATTTTTTCCATGCATATATTTAGTTGGTATAGCTATAGGAACAGCCCAGTAATGACGTAATCACTGGTTCGCTAGGTCATTAACAATGAACTCTCCAGAGACGCGGGCGCAGTGCCGCGTGACGTCACAGCGCTGACTCAACTAGGAAATAGCCATGGTTCGATTAGCTGTGTATTGTTATTTAACACTGCGAAGATTTCCATCGTGTAGGTATGAATAGGGTATTAGTAATTCGAATTTGTTCGAAGGATGGTTTTTGTTTTTCCAACAGGAAGATATCCACTGCTGGACATAGGCCATATCTTCCTCCCTTCATGAAGGTGAGATCACAGGTCCACTTAGTGTAAGATCGAAGGATTTTCAATGTATTGATCGAAGTAGTACGGTTACAACAGAATATCCAAACGCTATTACAATATTGAAGTTCTACAGCACAGTTTGAGTTGTTGTTGTCGTCAACAAGCCCTCAAATTTTAGTCGCATTTCAACATTCTCCGCTAAAATAGGCTGATACATCCGACCTGCATTATATCACCCATTGTTTGTGCGAACGACATTGAAATAATCTATTGTTATTCCGATCACGACTGTCTCAGATGTGATCTGAATTTATTACCTTGGTTGTACGATTCCACGATTGTTTTGTTATTTTTACATATAATGCTTTAAGAACTTTATAGGATTGAACTGCGTTGGTAACTACATTGTGAGTATCCTGTACCTATGCAGGAAAGCCGCAAGGTACACAGATGGCGCTGCAGACAGAACAACTGACAATTCTCTATATTATCCTGAAACGCGCTATGAGAGTTTTCGTAACACGTAACATATATACAAGATCCCGACAATATCCGTTGAGCATAGCGGCATACTACCGCCCCCCAGGCATACTACCCGCCTGGCTGGAAGATCTTCCACCTTTTCCACTAAAATACTTATGTATTTTCGTAGGGACTTTGTAGTTTGGGCTAGAGCCATAAGGTGGACAATTCGCATTATACTGCCGCTCTGAAATAACGATTTTGAAACCAATGGTCGGTCGTAATATTGACTAATGCAGTCATATACGGCCTACTTCATAGGGGCACATTTACACACGTTCGCGTCATGTAACTGTACAACCCTGAAGTAGGCTCGCATTCCGTTCGGAAAGCCTGGTTTCAGAGCGGCCGTTACCTTATAATTCTGTGTTGCAACGCAAAGTTGGTAGGTGCGAATTGAATGTATGCTTAGTTATTTAGCTACAAATACCCCTTTATTTATTTATGTTGTTTAAACCCATTGTTAATCTCTGGTACCCCTTAACTTTACCTTGACCTGGTCTTAAGAGATATGTAAGCAATCCCTAGACATGCTTAGTTATAATCCTAAAGTAACAAACTTCCATATTGCAGCAGCCGGGTAGTACTGATAATGTGGAGTTACAGGAAACTGAAAGTTAACTCGAGGCAGGTGTCAAATGTTGTGCTAATGCTAACATATTTACAACCTTGAGACATATCCTTCCTCTCAATTATGATCTCGTTTTAACGAATTACAAGTAGTAAGCATAGTATTTGGAGGACGTTACTCGCACACATATATTAAGAATGCTCGTTATCGTTAATATTGTGTCGTTCTAATGCCGACTATCCATAACAAACACGCTGGCACACGCATTGGTCAGCAGGAATGGATCCCTAACATTTTTGTTTTACCAACCTCACATAATATTGTTGCGTGATACGTTCGTTACCATTATTTTCGAGGCATAAACGCACAATACTGGATCCGAGCACATGCAAAACTGTGTCAACCTATGTATGGATCATAAGTATATTTATGATCTCATAACGAACCTAACTGTTATCGCGGATAGCCACAATATTAAGAAGTCTCTATCTAGAACACGGGTCCAGAAGTTGATTATTAAATTATTAAGAATCAAAAAATGCATCATGACTTGCACGTAAACAAAATGGTAAAGCACATTCAGGCGATAACATCAACACAAAAACATGTGACTGCGAAGCATTCATTTATTAGTACTAAGTTCTTTGGTTTGTTTAGCTGTGTGGAACAAAAACAAAAAAAGTAAGTTTACAATTAAAAATGCTAATAAAATGCATTAAGTAGAGCCAGTAATCTAGAAGCACGTACACACTGTCGGACGCTGGTAACAGAACTGAAGGGCTAGTTCAATAATGAACCTTGATGCGACGAGTTTAAGCGTGACCCAGGGGCATAAGTCCTTCTCAATCAACTCATTTCAGGTTTGCTCTTGTTTTTAGTGATTATTTTATTTCTGGTGCGGGAGTCGATTGTTTCGCCAGTGTGTAAGGTCTGTACGGTCTATGAAGCATGTTAGCATCTCCGGTTGCACCTCCTGCGCCGCGACATCACGCGCGGACAAGCCGCGCCGCCCGGCCCTGCCTGCACCTGTCACGCAAAAATATACTTTAAAGTTAGTAGGTAATCAGGCGTAGATACTTCTACACGAAAGGAACACTCGAATTTATTTTATTTGCTAAATCTTGCCATTTCGGAGGGCTGCTAAAATATGATATAACATTTTTTAAGATATAAGTGGTAAAACCTTTAGGGTTGTTTAAAGAGAGGACTGGTATGTCATTAGTTAACTATAAGTCCTAAAAAACATCGCTGAACCGTAAGTTCAGCGTTGTTAATTGAAACTTAAAAATATTTGCAGTATGCTTCAAAACTTCACTCGTTTCTGTGCTGAGACTCCCATTATTAGTCCTACAAACATGATTTGATGGCTGATCGGAGTTATGTAAATTAATAGCAATAGTGCTTCATATAATGCTTCATATATAGGCTTATGTCGTTTATTATAGAGGGTCTTGTCCTCCTTGAGAATTTATATTTGGAACTTTAAATAGTCCTCGCAACTCGGGTCACACTATTCCCGCCACTAAAATATCTTGTGCCGAATGTGCCGCCCTATACTTCCGCACTCACGCACGTTTTTTGTGGTAACCTAGCGACCGTGACCCTGACCCGCCACGTTGACACGAAATCCTGGATATTGGTTAGGTACGTTTCCTTAGCGCTGTGTACAAGTTGTTCATCTTTAAGGTCGTCATTAGACAAACAATTCTATATTTAAACTGACGGTACTTGCACGATAACTAAGTATCTCCGTTTACCCTGCCGAACTAGAGTGAACTTTAAAGTTGATATTTAGTATAGTGCCTGCACATATATCGGCTCCGGATTAACGCCAGCTTTACAGAAGCTTACAGGGCTTATTGAATGCTAAAATTATGAGCACGTCCCAATATACCCTAATTATTACCCAAAAAGTGGACCCAAACATATACTTGTCACGCAAATAATTTTTATTAGCATTTAATTGTGTCCCACACAGTGTTAAGTGTCGCCGCCACACTAATTGATGTCAAGTTCGGTGACATCAGCCCGCCATCGGCCAGGATTGACAAATTTATGGGCATCGCTATAACTACGCACGAGGCCTATTAAATGTAGGACAAGCTTGAATATATCAGACAGCCGCGGGCAAAAGCTATCAATCAGACCGTAGCTAGGTAGCCGTTTATAACAAAGTGTAATGAATGTACATACTGATACCTAGTAAATATTTTCATCTTAATATATTTTGGTCGCAGGTAAGGCCAGATTAAATGACACGTGAACACGTCTCTAATGACTCAGTGAACAGTAAATCAATAGTTACCAACACTATATATATCAACATAAAAACCAACATACAATAGGTATGTGAGCTAGGTGAGTGTCCGCAGTACGGTGTCATCGGTTCTGAACAAAACGTAATCGCACGCCCGACGAAAGGTGACCCCCTAAACCAGTAATTAGTTATAGGATAACTGAAAACTGCTGCCAATAGTATTGAGAAAAGGCAAAGTAGAACAGTTACCAGCAGACCCCACTGTCCAACCGCCCGTTGGTCTATCGCCTGTTACAAAAGGATAGAGAACAAAAGGGCAAGTGAGCAGTCCCATTTCTTCTTAATTCTTAATTAGCTCCGTCCCATTGACTTACTAGCACAGTCCTGGTGCGCTCCTGGTAGCCGGAGCCACAGGACACGGAGCACTTGCTCCACTCACTCCACGCGCTAACCTGGCAGTCGCCACTCTGCACCAGCGGTCCTAGTACACACATATTATTATAGAAATTATATAAAAGTATGATAACTTTATGTCGCCTTAGTATAGGTTAAGGGTTACCATTAATGCTGTTAGGAACGGGCACGATGGAGGTGACAGTGAGGCCGGGGTAGTTGCTCACCACCGGGCTGATCTGGTTCAGCTGGGGCACCGCACCGCCGGGGACGCCGCCCCCTGCCAACAAATAAGATACGTTGAGGTTTCAACTTAGTTACTTATTGCGTATGTTTCCTCGATGGTACCAAGTCACTGAAACGCAATTGCTATATGAGTCTAGATATAGAAGCACATTATAATCATGTTCCGTCTTCAAGGTTCCTATTTAACAGGCAATTAAACAATTGTTTACACGGTGCTAAAGAATAAATATAGCGATTGAAACACACGCCACTGAAACACGCAATGGAGGTATCTACTTAAATAAGATAATTTATTGCAGTAAGTTATTGGTTTTTTTTTATGTGTCCATGGGTATGTACCTATGTATATATTATGTACCGTTTGTCCTCTATGTCCCACGATGTCGGAAATAACATATCCGACAATATTTATTTTTAGCTTTTGATCAGGTAATAAATGTATTATTTGTGTGGTCAGATTTGAGCCATATACCTATTTAGGCACTTATTTAGTTCACTGAAGCGGCTTATAGTGACATAGTCGTTAGTTTCCTTGCTCACGGTAATAAAAATAGCGATGACATAACTCCATGTTTTGAATGCTAGTTTGACTGCAGATACATTTAGTACTAGTGTAACTGACATTGGGGTTAAAAACTTACTTAACTTACTGGTAATGTAACGAACGCGTGCGTAAACGAAGCTGTCGCCTAATTGTTGTTACTTAACCCGATTTCGTATTTAAGACAATTTCGAGAAACTTTGTTTCTACCGAAAACGTCACATTTGCAGGTGAAGCCTTCATTGCACATTTTAATTACTTTTAAGAGCAAGTAATACGCATGTCCGTGTGGCGATAAATATATTTTTTTGTAGGCAAATGCGCGTCTAATCCATAATCCATAATCCATCAACATGTTTGGTCAGCCTCGGCCAAGGCGAACTCTACGAACATTTAGAAGGTGACGAGTAGGCCAGCACGCATTAGCACTGACCTTACTTTGACCAGAATGGCCTAACGATGTAGCATCTAGCCAGAATACATTTATTATAGGATATCAAGAATCACAGACGCTACTTTATGATCAAATCTACAAAATTAGCTCTATCATACACCCAAATGATATGTCAAGCGTGACGCATTCTTCCTACTCAGTGTATGCGCCCCGTAAACTGGATTGTGTAAGAAATTGGTTCACGGTCACTGACGTCATGATGACGCGTTATTACGTCACCGTCTGAGGGTGAGTCCACGGGTTATTGGAGACGATTTGTTACGCCTAAGAGCGTCGGCACCAAAGTTTAATGCTCGCGCGATATTGCCCATTTGACCTCTAATGTTTGAGAACAAGCTTCGTAGTATACAGAACTTACCTTGGGAATACTTTTAAAGCCTGCCTATCATATATTGTTCTTCAATATAATGTAGCAGACGACTAGCTGGTGGAATGGACCAATAAACTAGGTACATCGTGATTTTTGACTAGCCGCCGAGAATAGCGATGCCAACAATAGTGCTGTGGAATGCCACAATCTATCACCATTTTGTTTCTATTCATATACATCTTTATATTTAGTTAAATAAATCACCCTTTGATTCGGTCTGAGGGGTGGGGCGGGGGGGGGGCAGGTTTACACAGTCTTAACTCTAACCGCTTTTATATGAATCCTTGAACTTGGAACATGTAATGTTCTAAATAGTTTCTGCGCTGAACATTTGAGCAGGTAATCATTCTGAAACCTACTATGTGATCTAAGTAACTATTCAGATCACATACCTACCTCATGAAAACTGGGAGGAATCTAAACTAAATCTAGATAATGTGAGTTTTATTAAGTCGTCGCGATTTATTGCCAGTTGAAGTGTATATAAATCTTAAGACACGTAATTACTGCAACAGCAGATGATTTAATCTATTCCGCACGTTAAATCATCTGCTGATGCTGAGATAGTCAGATGAAGCGATCAGAAGAAAACACCTGATGAGTCGGCCCTGGTTGGCGCTCGGCCAGCTATGCATAGGGTTCGCACTCTAACTAAACAAAACAGCTAAATAATTTACCAAGTCAATTTTAACAAGCTCCTCAAAATGATTACATTTTATTGAGGCGAATTTTAGTAATTCCTCTCTTAGTAATTGATTAAAAAAATCTATTGCTGCTCGATATGTTACATAAGTACTTTTTATTTCTATGAAACTTTAAAGTAGGTACTTCTCAATAATATTGTTCATGAGCAGTAGATATTTGGATGTTAATAAAAATTTACAATAATTTGAGTGAACGCTACAACCCTATCTACGGCGGAGCGAGATGAATTCATTGATAAATTGAGTTTGACACGGCTTAGGAACCACTTGTTGATGTTGAAAACAATCTGTTGTTGTTCAAACAAGTCGGCCAACCAGTCGCTGCACTTGTTCGGTACCTACCCGTGAAACTATATGGATAGCTAACTGAAACTATCAAGAAATCAAACTATACTATACCTATTCATTGATTTATTGTAAATGAAAAAATCACACTAATCAATCTAACATCTCTTTGTAACTTATGTTACAAAGAGATGTTAGATGTATTGGGTCGAGCCCATCTCAGGAATAAAGATATTTTTTCTTGAAGTGTTTGGTCTTATGGAAAGCTGGTGCTTCTTGCGAGTGATATTTTGTACCTTCTGCCCGGCACCGTAAGATTATGGAGAGCATGAACACTCCCATGTTAGTAAACCACAACTCCCCGTATAAACAGGATAAAATTATCGTATACCTACAAGATAATACATACCACTGACTCTGTGCAATATTAATCCAAACCGCAATGTACCTACTACCTATTTAACTTTGCCAAATGTATGAAGCTCTCAAAGTTTTCAAACGTCGAATTTGTCAAACTAAGTAGCGCCTAGGCTTGAATAGAAACTTCTGTGATAAATTTCATAGCACTATCAATAGCTAACACTTGACTCAAATGATCACCATATTCATTTCACATCATTCTAATCCTTCAGAATTCAGAGACGTTAATCTTAAGAGCTGAAGTAACTGTCACCAAGAGATTCGGATTAGCGCCAGGAATCCACGATGCGATGCCACGGATGACGCAGCGAGAGACGTGATGACGTCAGCGGTAGCTGGGGCGGCTCGTCAGGGTTACAGAGCCATCAAAGCCCAGTGTACGAAATTACTTCATGGTCCAATTACTAAGTGAGGGGTATCGTGGAATATTCCTGGTGCGATATTATGAAGGCATATGATACACTTATACTCGCTACATAACATCATGATCGTAATGAAGTATGATACTGTCATGTCAAACATTTTTATGCTTTTCAATAGAATTGAAGAATTTTCCGCTCTTTCTATTCTAATAGAATAAAATAATCTATCGTCTTATTTAGGCGCAAATTAAGTACCTAACTGCCTAAAAATTACTTCGCGGGGATGTCAATAAACATGGTTCCCGCTGCAAGTGTAGGTGAAGTGATCGAATAGAGGTTTATCCGGTCCGGATGTGCCCCGGTTACCGCCCGCCGTGCCGGCGTGTGTGCCCCGTCATGGCGCCCGTTCCCATTATATCAAGACGACATGGGGACCAAACGTTCATCAAAAATTATAATTAAAACCACTTGTTAGTTTATCCACCCCTTTGAGCCAATGGAGATAGAATCGCATTAATCCTCAAACAGATTTTTCTGCCATTTTTCAACACGCACGCAGTTCGACACGCCGATGGTACGAACCACTATTCATGCAGAAACGTTTGACTATACATGCCGTAACACTTATATACACTTATAGGCTACCCGTATAAGCCTGGTGCGTTACAATTTCGGTTGGTTTGAGTTGCAGTGGCACCATCCGCGGTCAATATAAGCCTGTATCTCGCGGTGTCGTGTTGTACACTACATTGGAACCTCGAGAGCCACAAAATAATCGATCGGAACCGGTGAGTTAGCATATATTCATCCTCACATGCCAACTTTTTCCGACGTCAAACTATAATAAATCAACGTCATTACTTATGTACTTTTACCTTCCCCAATTTATATACTTTCAAAAATGTTCAGTACCTATATGTACAGGTACTGAAAATTTTCATCAGCTTCATCATAGACCGCTTGTATGCCCATTTTGTTCGCAAGAACCATTTCTATCCCATGCTAACCTCAAACAGTTCTCTTCGGGTTTATTTTGATATCGTCGAATCCCTTGCTGCTGGGCGATACTACACAGTAACTGTCTTAAACCTGTTATCCTCTCTCTTATATAGCCAGGTGTTATTTCCAATATATTTTTTTCAACTTTACCACTGTCAGAGCTCTTGAGTCTATTGGGTGCCATCGGTTTCGCCCTAATCCGTTACATCTATAAAACAAGTATTCCTTTGTTTAAATGAGACCATAACTTTTGCGACATAGCTGGTTCACTTACCGAGGATGACTTTGCAAGTGTTAAGGCAGTCCTCCTGCGAGATGAAGTTGTTCTGGTTCCCGCGGCAGCCGCCGTACTCGAAGGGGATGCACATGCCCTTCTGCGCGACGAACGTCCAGCGCTGGTACAGACCCCGGCAGGGCCCACGCTCCGGCTGCTCCATGCAGATACCTAAATGCAATCAACCTTGTCATGATATTCAAAGTATGATAGCAGTTGCCAACCTGAAATTATGGTGGTCTTTTCGTTACAGGAAATGTCGGTAATCAGCAATATTAGGGGAGGCTAAAAGCAGACCCCACAAAAATTCTCACAATATTGGTCTAAGAGGAAGTAAAGATGCCGAATACGCTTCGTCAATACGCTAATAGGTAGTTATCGATAAATATTTAAAATAAACTCGTGTTAGTACAGTAATGGCGCGTTACAGTGTAGCTTCAGTTGCGAGCGCCGTTTACATAACACACGCTTTAACCTTGCGCCGAATAATCATGCGAATGCTATATTTTAATGTTATGCTATTTCGCATCATTACAATGCTCTTTCATAACTTCATATTTGACGAAAATTATGAATGGTTACTAGATGACTAGAGGCTCTAGTCGCTTCTTGTGGCATGCCAAATCGAACACCACACTCGTGCGATATTTTAAGACAATTTAATTTAAACACGTACAGTACGGAGATTGTAGACCGCGACACTATTGAGTAAAGTCCCGTATTCAAACGGCGACACAGAAAAATAGGTAAGTGTACCACAGGGGTCTTCACGCACATAAAAATAAATGTCTTTGCGGAGGTACATTTGTATTGATTGAATGACAATGAATTTATATCAAGATTTTCCTTCGAGAACTGATAATTCATCATGTTTCTGTAAACATAACGTAACTAGAACTACTAGGGTTTCTGTGGAGTACAGCCACGCAGTACCTAGTAGGCACTTAGCTCTTTTTAATGGTTTCATAGATTTGCGTAAACAGCATCTCATACAATTCAATGTAGGAAGAATGTGAACGTAGAACCTGGAAGCCGAACTCCAAGCTCTCTGCCTATTCAGGGTCTTGTAGGTATACCTAGTGCCTACGAACAATGCTTCCCACTACAAAAAAATCTAAAGGATTTTTATCTGTCAATTTGGTAACCCATATCGAAGGCTAAAAAGGCTTTAACAGCAACGTAAGTTATCTACTCACGTTTAGCGGTGAGCATGTCGACCGTGCAGTCCTCGCGCTCCTGGCACGGGCGCTGCTGCATGAGCTCGACGCGCGCGGAGCACTCCTGCTGGCGCTCGGGCGGCACGAGCAGCAGGCGCGTGCGGAAGCGCACGCCGCGCCCGCACGACGCCGAGCACGGCGACCAGCCCGACCACTCCGTCGTGGGGCAGCTCGGGTCCGACACCTCCGTCTCCTGCACCGTGCACGGCGGCTCCATGCACTTCCGGTTCTCCTCTGCGTCGGAGCACCACGTTTGCCACAGTTATAAATAGATCGCGATACCAACTTGCAATTTTCTCAGGAATAATTTTGTTCAGCAACACCGGACGTATTGGAATTTCTAAATAACGTACCTATATTTAAAATATTGAGTGCACGAGAAACCATGCGGAAATTCCAGTGAACGCACACCTACTCACATAGTTCTGATTGTTTGAAAGTTATTCAGGTTTAATAGACTGCCGTCTACTGCCAAGAGCCAGCACAAAAACACTAAGTACTACCAGTAATCAGTTGGGAAAGAGCGCGCGTGTAAAGGTGTAGATAAGGAGGAAGCGAAATCAATGAATTATCAGCGAACTATGAGCAAGAACATAGTAATCGTACGCAAAATAATAAACAGTCGAAGAAACATAAACAATCACTCGCGATTGTGCGAGTGCGGTTGTGTCAATCCAGCACACTATGGGCACTCGTGGGCCAGAGTGCGGCAGCATCTCCAACTTGACCCGCGGAGTCAAACGAAAAATATAACACCATAATAATATATCACTACTGGTTTCAGCAGATTATGCGTCTTTATAGTATTTGGCAAATGAGACCTTCTATTGGTGGCAGAAATTTTGATGATGAAAAGATGCTGCTTTAGATACTTCAATTTGAGTTCCTTTCCTGTGCCCCACCCTGAAGCAAACCCTGGCTACAACCATGTGCGATAATCCACATAGGTGGCTATTGGAACTTACCAATCTGCACGAGCGGGCACTTCTTCAGTCCCATGTTGTTGAGGAAGCGGCGCCGCCTGGTGCTGATGCCGACGCCGCACGTCTCGGAGCACTCGCTCCACGGCCCCCACTCCGTGGTCTTGCAGATGCCGTCCACGTCCTCTATTGGGCTCGCGGTGTTGTCCAATTCTTCTGGTTTTGCGTTGTCACCTCTGTGGGATTCAATCATCTGTGATGAACTTGTAGGACATTTAAACTACATGCTTGTTCAGAGTAGCGGTTCCCTTTTCCAGATTTGGTACGCCATATACTGCCGTGGCCGCTCTCTTAACGAACAGTTCCGGGTTCGTGTATATGAAAACAAAGTTGTCGGTTACACCAATTATAACTCAAGAACGGGTGGGTCGATTTTTATGATCTTTGATTGTCTTGATTTGTCTCTGTCTCAAATAGCAGAATAACTATTAAAACATAGGGAAAAAAAATGTTTTTGTCATACATCTGTGGCGGCTCAAGGTTCGCCGGGTCAGCTGGTATTTAAAAATAATAACAGTTTATAGGTACTCTTATAGTTCGATTACAATTGGTACTCACTCGCACTCGGGCACCGGCGCTACGCACATCTCTTTCGAGACGAGCTGTCTGTTGCATTCGAACATCTGTGCCTTCTGCGGCATGCGGTACTCGCGCGTGCGCATGCGCAGCCCCTTGCCGCAGCTCACCGAGCACGCGGACCACGCGCCCCACTCGCCCACCGCGCACTCCGCTGCAATAGACGACGATTAGATCAAGCTATCGATCTAAGAAGGTCCTCTTATAGGCAGAACATACTTAATTCCGGCTTTCAAATAATAAAAGATTGAAAGCTAAAATATTACATTAAGTAAACACTGTTAGCGATAATAAAGACAGCGTCTATACATAGGCTTAAAATTTTCTAAATGTTCATTTCGTGTCGAGCGCTGGCACTGGCAGTCTCTGGGAAACTTTCGGAAATTATGTCCCATGAAACACTTACGTCTGTTTACAGCCTCTGTATTCTCAGCCTCCTCCACAACCTGTGACAGAAGGACTTCCTCATCGCAAGACCTGGAGATGAGCTTCTCCCGAGTGAGGTAGAGCCGGGCCATGGGCGGTACCTCCTTGGCCCCGGGGTTGTAGAAGGGGGCCCGCGGGTCCTCGGGGTACATGGGCGTGATGCGGTACATCTTCTCACGAGGTGACGTTTCGGAGTTAGGTGACTAGGGACATGAGATAGAAAGAATAAAGTATAATTATGTGGGATATTATACATTTCAGTTTTTACTATATTTAAATAAGTTGGTTACAGATGGCAAATTGGTTCAGTTGTCTTTACTTACCATATATGAGATACCGTTGTCAGTGCCAGCGTCGTAAGGGAACAGGTCAACGACCTTGGATTCTACCCACGAGCAGTCCTTCTGGCACAAGTTCAGCCCGTTCACACCCACCACCCAGTCGGGAGAGGGACCTGAAATAGTCCAGATGGAGAATCTTTTCTTAGCATGAGAAAGACACTACGAAACGCTGGTTTTAACTAATGGGGGTATTTGTTCCACGTAGGTAATTTCAATGGCTTTAGTAATTGGAGTAAGGATACTATTTTAGAGTATAAAATTCTACATTAAAGCATTCGCATGATACGAGGTTCAAAAAGTATTTTACCGAACATAGAAGCGAGTGAGACGAGATGCCTCTTCCTGTCTACCGTGAAACTGCCTGATGTGTTGGTGTTGACTTTCGGATGCCAGAGTCCCTGGGCTTTCACGATAGACCGCAAGATGGAGCCCTGTTGGCGCAGCTCACGCTCTAGAAGACCTACGGAGCCCCATTCGGCTAGGGACCTGAATCATAGAAAAAATATATATTACTAAATCATAAAAGTCTATCCCCAAAACCATCTGGCTTAGCCGCACACCAGGAATACATTCATAGTGCGCTTTATTGTTAAAGAAAGCAAGCCATCCGGGAAAGCCTCTTCGTTCACACGGCCACCGTACATGGTAAAGATCTAATCAACAAATAACTTAGTGCTAAGAAATAAAAACCTGAATCCGTCAGTAGCAATTTCGCCCTCGCCCCAGAACTTGAAAGTCTTGGGGTGCGTGGCGCCGATAACGTCAGAGAAATGGGTCAGCCACAGGGTCTGCGTGGGGAAGTCTTTCGGATGGGTCTGCGGAGACCACAGGCCTTCGAACACCATCTACCATAAACATAAAAGAAAAACTAATAACCTATCGAAATATAATAATATCTCCCCAAGGTGAATATTATTTATCTGTGTTCAGTTACGTTCGTAAGTAACTAAATACAGATAAATAATATTCACCTACTTTGTCCTGAGTAGGCATCAAAAACAAGCTACCAACAAACCTTGTACTTAGCATCGTCGCACGCGCAGCAGTCAGTCGCCTGAAGCGAGGTGTCTTCACAAACTCGCTTGGTGAGTTGACCGTCCTCCGCGAACCAGCGGCTCGAATTCTCGTAAACCATCGCTCTAATCATATACAATTATAATTTGGTTTATTTATGCACTTACTGGTACTGATTATTACGAATGGGTTTAAAAGGCTAGTGCCTGTTATGATGAGCAATCATAAATAAAATCGATTGCAACTCACTTCAATAGAACGCATCCAGATCCCGTAGGAGGTGCCTTCCACATGACCTGCACCTCTGTTTTGGGCAGGTCATCAGCCTCTATAACGGAGTTGGTGCACTCCTCATCAAACTTGGTGAGTGTGTCCGCGAAGAGTTGGAACTGGCCTTGCTTACTGGGCAACCTGGCTGCAGCCGGGTTCAGCGGGTTCAAGGTCATCTGGAACCTGGTGAACTGTTGGACCACGTCGTGGGTGCGGGAACCAACTAGGGTCACTATAGGAGATGATGAAAATGTCAATCATAGGTATTTTTTTGTCAGATGGTAGCGAAGGAAACCTTTAACTCCTCCAACCAAGCTACAAGTGCAATGCTTGTGCTACGAGTGGGCTCATGCCAATAGTATGACCCGGGTGAATTCGAACCCGGAACCTCTCGATTACGAGAGCACAACTAGGCTATTTATGTTTCATTATTTTGCTAATAAGTAGGTATAACTTGTTTATGATGGAATTAGAGTTCGTAATACAATTAAAGTCAATGATGTAATCTTTAATTAGATCATTCATGAGAGATGACATCATACTCCACTCAATTCGTTCCAATTCTGTTTCTTTCATTTATTTATCGGGATAAAATTGCTTGTGTATATAATAATGGTTTAATTATATTATAAAAAAATATCATATGTCGATCCCGTGAGTAAAATGTAACACTAAGTATATAACCTACCTATTACCTTACTATTAGTACCTAAGTACGGATGAGAAGGTAAGGTATAGCTATCTTTAAAGTACTTTATTATTAGTAGTACCTATATAACTCTATTGCACATAACTTTGATTATATTTTAGACATATATTTGATTACAACAATATTATAATTTCCAGTTAAAAAGGACGGGAGCATGCTTTATCAGAGTTGCAGCTACCTATCAAACTGAATTTCACAGAAATTTGCAACATGCATAACCACACTGTTGTTGTAATAACATTATAAAACACAAATAAATGCTTCGAGTTCAAAGACTATGAAGTAATGCTTTAGTTCGATGACGATCACTTGGTGGCAATCAGTATGTGCTTGCTTTATACTCAACCGCAAATATTTTATCGAGAATTTACTGCCTGTATTGAGTGTTCAAGTGTACCTATCATTTAAAAAACTAACCATTACGTAAGAAAAACTGGTAGTTGTTTACTGCTATAAAAGTTGTCAATAAGTTTTTTTATAAGACAGAAATATCCCGCTGTATTCTCTTACCAACATATCTGTTCCCGGGCGCGTATCTCTCGACGTCACCGTTAATAAGGAGCCGGTAGAAGTTGTCTCCGGGCGCCTTGGGCGCCGCGCCCGCCTCCGGGGCCAGCTCGCAGGCCGACGCCGTCGCTGCCAGCAGGCACACGCATAACCACAGCATCGTAACCTCAGGCAGATAGCATCTGCAACTGATGGAGAATAATTATCTTAAGACTTCATCATATAAGAATAAGGTCGAAAGAAGCGTGTCAAGAAGATCGCGTGGTCTGAAGTTCACAATACTCGCAACCGACACATTTTCATTATTTTCTCAGACCTATTTATCTGAATAATTGAATGCCTGTCTACTGAAGGATATATATTATGTTAATTTATCGAACCATTGTAGTATTTTAATTCAATAGTAACTAAGTAATACATATCACTTATATTCAAAGAACTGAAGTAATTGCCGGTTTGGTCGGCCCATGAAAACTTATGTCGAAATACACAAAGGACATATAGGATAAACTAAAGTCAGACCTGAGGCACCAAGAAATTAATAGCACATATGATGGCAATTAATGAAGCAGTATTATTAGTATGTAACTGATACTTAGATCCCAGTTCAATGGAAAGTTCTTTTAAACACAATACTGAAATAATAATTAATTGAGCTCACCACAGCTGATGCGATCCGGCAGCCAAGTGAGCCGGTTATCTATCCGTCGCGAACTCTGCGTGATAAGGGGTCAAATGCGCCTCCCCGCCCCAAATATCGTGCGAGATCTCTGCTCTCAAAACGATTTAATAACAATATTGATGGAATATTACCTATTCAAACTTTATAAGCAAGATGGGGAAACTACGTATGTCATTACGAACTTATAAAATTTCTTTTCTGTACCTCCTACCCATTGTAATATAACATCTCATATCAGCAGGTATGTAATGCAATACGTAGGTACATACTTAGACATGTAAAAGTTATTTTTTTAAAGAAATCATTATGCCCATGGTTTACTTGCGTGGACATCAGCTATCACAACGACCCATAATATTTATTTTATGGGACACAAATATCCTTCCCTAATCTTGGGCCAGAAGCCCACTTTACCATGCTTTAAATTCATGTTTGATTTTCTTGCTGAAGCGAGAACCTACAGACATCATCAATTCCTACAATTGCAGTTTGGCAAATGTTTGTATCGATATCGTCCCCACTATCAGTATTATGAACGGCGCCAATATTATCCGAAATTTTTTATCGATAAATATGTGTGCCTGTAAGTGACCTAATTATGTTGCCATATCTAATAACGTTGCCCTTGCCGCCCTACGAACTCTGAATGTTAATAGACATTGCTAATTCGAATGATCAGGCGCTCGCATATAGGTCGGCTGGCCGGCCCACATAACGCTAATAATGCAGCTTTTAACTTTATTGTTCTACTGCCTTGACACATTTGGCGCTACACGAAGAGATTAACGAGGTACTTAAAAGGTTTACATACACGTGAATATGTTATTATTATCGACACGCAAGGTTAATTTTGAAGGAAGAATAAAGAGGAAGATGTCAATACTTTTCTCCTTTACAAAATGTAAGAAAAGGTAGGTCCTATTAATCTTTATTTACCTACAGATCACCTATTAGTTGCCTGTTGGTCGCTCAACACTTGGCTTTAATAGCGTTACATAACTGTGCCTATATCCCAATATCCTAATCAAAACGGGGAGATACCTTCCAACCGTCGACCACCGGCGTTAACTGCTGGACATAGGCCTCACCCAATGGCATCCACACATCACGGTCCTCCGATACTCGTATCCAAATTATAAAAGTAACAGTGTTAGTTTCATCTGAGTTATCTTCTTCTGTCTACATATCTTAACAAGCACATTCGCACGACTACGTTTACCTACTTACTCGAAAAAAATAAAATTCACACCTCGTTTCTAGTTCATCTAGCCCTCACAACAATATAAAATCGCGGCGGTTATCATGTAAAAACAGCAAATATTCGTCTAGCGACTAAGTTATACCAAAGATGTGACAGCTTATGCTAGTAAAAGTGCACTAACCTCGTCTAGGTGTCCGGGCAGGGCGGGCGCGAGGCGCGGACAGGCTGCGCGGGCGCGGCGACAAGTGCCCGCGTCCTGCGCCGCTCATTACCGGCGCGTGCCGCATACCTGCGCCCACGCACGCACTCCGGATAGCATTACATATTATTATTGTCGTACATCATTAATTGGCTCCTTCCTATTACCAAATAGGGCTTCTGTGATTGTTGTAATGATGTTGGAACTTGACACCGTACATGTAAAACGCCCGCATCGTTTTAAATTGATAACACGGTGATTAAGTATAAAATTGTGCGATCACCTTTAAGGGTCCAGCTGCTATGTGTACATATTACCTAAAATCGAAATATTTAGGAGTCCACAGCTGCCTTAGGTACTATAACATTTATATCCGAGTATTTCGCCGATGACTAAATCATGTACCATCTGTTGGCAATTCCAGAATAAATTGTTTTAATATTTTAAACAGACGAATCTGGCGACATAATACCTTTCCCGCTACACTCGCCGTTCAAGTATTCTGTACCAAGGGTCTTGAGTTGGAAATTCTGGTAAAGACAAACATTAAATAAATAAATATCGCCAGACGAACACACCAACTATACGGTCCCACACTAAGCAACGCTTGTATTATGGGTACCGTACAATGGACTAAGGACGAACTCAGTATATTATACTTATATAGATAATAAACATCCATGACTCGGGTACAAACATTCGTGCTAATCACACAAAGTTTATCCCTACCAGAATTCGAACCCGGGACCTGCAGCACCGAAAGCAGGGTCGCTACCTACTGAGCTTATCAAGTCGTCAATTATTACATTGAGTGATGTCCACGAATAGTTTTTACCCGAGTCATGGGGTAATATCTACCTATATAAGTATTTTTATTCTAGGATCGCCTCCAGTATATTGTACGATAGGTACCCTATTACGAGTTATGCTTTGTTTGGCAACGTTTAGTATGGTGAGCTCTTCTGGCAATGTCATGATAATGATTCTTCCAGCCATGAAGCGAGTAATACTTATCCCTATCTAAACATATTATTTTAATGTTGTTACAGGTAATTATCAAGCGCGTTTATTTCTTCTCAGCGACATCTTACAGCAACCGCAGGTACTATTAATACTTCAGCACGTTTACTGGTGCGACTATTTACTTGTAATATAAATCTAAAGCCGCCTCTACCGAATAGGTAGTTCTCTTGATCATAGCATTTTGTGTTGGTGTCGGCTTCAATTCTACTTTGATTTGACTAATTACCGATCCAATATATGAGGTCTAACAAACTTGGTTATGACCTCAAAGTAGATAAACGCGTATTGTAGCACAATCCCGTCAATATATTGATATACTATTCGTTATTCTAGTTTAAGAATTTCGTGAATAATTGGCGTCATAAAGTAATCAAGAGAATCGTGCTCTAAAATAATGATGTAGGTACTGAGATACGTATATATCTTTCCGCCATATTCTGTTATAGAATGTTAAGTTTTGAACAACTAATTAGGAAGGATTATTAACGAGTTCCTTGATATGTTTCAACATTAAGATTACGGATCACGCGGCGACTCGCCTATATTAAAACACTTAAGTAACTGCGCACTTCTTATGGACGAAATCACTGTAAATCATTTTAATATAAGACATTGCTTCGACAGTACACTGGGTGGAATCAAATTTCTTCAGTTTTGCATATTAGAAACCTCAGATTCCGAGGTGTTCAAGTCTTGACCTGGACATGGATATTGGGGCACCTCATAGTTTATGAATGAGCGGGTAATACTTTTATTAACACTAGCTGCGCCCCGCGGTGTTACCCGCGATTAAAAAGTATGTCCTTTTTAGCGAGATAAAAAGTATCCTATTTGCTATTCCAGACTATAATCTATCTCTGTGCCAAATTTCATCCAGATCCGTTCAGCCGATCTGGCGTGATTGAGTAACAAACATCCATCCATCCAAACTTTCACATTTATAATATTAGTAGGATTATAGGTAGACATCTTATGAATTAGGTAACGACTCCTCTACCTTCTAAGGAGGTACATACTATAGCGCTGTTTTACGAGGCTGATTTAGTCGGTGCTTGACCATCACGAAGGTCATCCATCACCAAAATCAGAGTACTAGCTTAGTAACTAGACCTGAATAAAAAACTTAGGTAGCTCTAAGTTTTTCTCTCCGACTGTCACACCGACAAGTCAGCCGTATTCACGGGTCAAGATGCGTAAAATGTCTGACATCTAATTACCTACACTATAAATAAATATGCGGTGAAAACCTTAAAAAAAAACAAAATGTTGATTGCAATCATTTAATTTACTCATATTATACAATTATTATGCACATGACTAAATATATTATTACATTCCATCATGACATAGCGCAGTCGTTATTTAGAGGATTAACCGACCCAATTGCAACGATATCCAGATAAGTTGTCCAACTGTGATTTTGTTGCCTAAATATTGAGGCATCTTGCAATTGACTCATTTAATTCCCAAATTCTTTAGATCCCAAATACTTAACTATTGTTTAATTACTTATTAATTTTAATAGGAATGATACTTGTTAATTAAATACATCGGAATGTTTAGTGATATTATATTGTAAAAAATATGTAAATTCGGAAGACAGAAACGAACGATCTCATTTCGGCTCCCGTTCCTTCCCCACCACGCATTATGGTCATACAGGCATACCTTACTCAAATCCAGTATTCAATTCATTGATTTTTGTTATTAATCATACGTTTGAATGGAGTAAGTTGGCGGAACGAAGAATGATTAAACTCAACCGAGCTTTTAATTTCAATTAATATTTAATAAACTCGTAGAATAAAGGATTTTCTGGTATAATTTATAAATTAATTACATACATTAGACCTTATTAATGACTTGAAAGCGTTTGACTAGATTCGATTCTAATCAGACATTACATTTGAATTAACGAGATGTTACATCTAGACTTCTAAAATTAAAAATAAATAGTCTCAACAACCAGTACATTATGAGATCAACTTATTGCCAACCGGGATATGTAAATAAATAAATAATAAATATCGCCAGACGAACACACCAACTATACGGTCCCACACTAAGCAACGCTTGTATTATGGGTACCGTACAATGGACTGGGGGCGAACCCAGTATATGTTGATTATATAGATATTAAACATCCATGACTTGGGTAAAAACTTTCGTGCTCACCACACAAAGGGTCACTACCAACTGCGTTAATCAGGCAATCAATGCAGAGTATTATATAATATGTAAGTTAAGCCGTGAGTAAAAACTATACTTACTTACAAAAAAATATCAAAATGCACACACACCCTCGTCAATATCAGCATACTATAATAAGTTATAAATAAATAAGTTATGAATAAGTTCTTTAGAAAGTATATACCTACCAAGCTTTGAACCTTCGCTTTCTTAGCGCATTTGAAGTCATTATGTGAAGCCAGAATTTCGTAGTCAGTTTTAGTAAAAAAAAGTGTTCCCAACAAAATTACAATTACGTATCATTTATTGTGAGCATTTTTCTTTATTGACGTATCAAAATTCTGACTTCATGTAATCATTATAAATGACTTAAACAAACGCAGGTTCAAAGATTAGTTCACCCTTTCTGAATCATTCTGTATATTTTAGAAAAGTCAAGAATAATAATTGTAATTTGATGTGATTTTCTCATCACTTTGTGCTTTATACTCAAGCGTATCAAGTAAGCATATTATATAAAATGATAAATTTAAAACTATATTGAGTTATTCGGTACGGCTATCCCAGTATGACACTGGCCAGGGCAAAATACGAAAGATCATTTACGAAATTCACCAAGCCGGGAATCAAATCGAGCGGCCTAAGCTCAAGCAACTATGCCAGGCTGTCGAAAATTATTCAATAATATATAATATCAAGCAATATAGCACGCACACGACACTCATATCATTATAGTTAACTTGTACGATTATAAGGCAGTGGATACACTCTCACAATGTAATATGATTTGCCTTCGTATACTGGAAACTAACGGATCCCAAACCAGAGCTAACACAATTGACTCATCAATTGATTGCATTTTAGAGAGTGAGGACGAACCCAGTACTTATATAAATTATGCCCGCAACGTCGTACGCGTATTTAAAATAATATAACTGTTATCTTGATGAACTGATTAAAATAAGACACACACAACATTTTAAGTGAAGCTTACTACAATATAGTAGTGAAAATCACACCCAAATCGGTTAAGCCATTGCTGAGATTAGCGCGTACAAACAGATGAACTGACAAAAAAGAAACAATAATTGGTTTGGGTTCTATTGCGTTGATAAAGGGCCCCAATAATAGTTTTTCACATACATCTTTCATGTACAGACAGCGATCAGTAACATTTTTATTTTATTTATAGATGTATAGATCCATGACTCGGGTATAAACATTCCTGTTCATCACACAAAGTTTAACCCTACCAGGATTTGAAACCGGGTCCTTCGGCACAGACAGTACGGTCTAGTAATTTCATTGCAATTGTCACTGTTCCAAAACTGTTATAAGTAGCAATTACTAGGCCATTTCCAGGCTATTGCGAGCCAGTTGTGTTAGTCAGCCCTGGGGCTCAGGTGTCACAAAAATTACAAAAGAAGCTGTAATATCTTAGTGTCTAACAGAATTTTGAATGGTTGCACCAACTTGTGTTTATGTAGAACATATACAAAGTGATTACAACACAGTGTAAACACACAGTGTTCAAATATTAAGAATAATTTGATGTATTTCTTTAGTTACACTATTAATAACTCGAGAACGGGTGGACCGATTTTTATTTTTTTAAATTTGCCCTAATAGCAGGATAACACAAACAACAACTCGAATAATACAAATATGGGGAAATTTCACAAAATGAATAATAATAAAGATAATTCATGTTCTCACACATTTGATTCCGAGGCGGTACGAAGTTCGCCGGGACAGCTAGTTTACACGATTAGGAATACATCAATTGTTTGTGTTTAGGAAATTAATTGTCCACAGCGCTTCATTGTAAAGGCGATTACTTCCATTTGTGGTTAAATAAGAAAATATTTCTCACTATGACTATGATTTTAGTTGTGACCCCACCTTTATAGCTAACTACAAGTTAGGTATTTCATTCATACATAATAGTTTTCGTATGTTACTTACAATAATTATCTCTGTATAGATACCGAACGTTAAGATTTGAGGCATTTGACCTATTGCTGTCCTCTTCCGCAGAGTGTATTGTGAGCGTATTAGAGTATATCAGTCGGTACATATACTGTATGCCGCCTCCCGCCTCCGCCTCCGCTCGTGGTACAGTAGGTTTCAAAACGTCAACACTGGCTCCTCGCGATGGTCCAGTATATCTGAAAATAAGATATATTTATTAGGTAATTACTACATTCAAGCTTCTGATTAGTTCCTGGTATCCAGAGTTTGTCTTTTGAATATAGTCGCGTGAAATACGCCTGATAAAAGTATCATAATAATAAATAACAAGCGGCAAGATTGCTAAAGGAATTTGATAGGCGCTGTGTTGGCAAGCTGATAGAAAGCGAATGGTGTCGCATGGGATCTGACCTTTGGCGATGGTCCACCAGGGCAGCGTGACGTACGTGAGGTACGCGTTGAGCGGCGTGGACTGCTGCCGCTTGCCCTCCTTCCACAGGTGGAAGGTCTGCGTGAAGCCCCGCATCGCCCAGAGCGGGTTGTACGCGCCGTCGTCCAACTCTGAAGCCAAACATAAAGGGTTGCGGTCCGTTTATTGAGTCAATTAATAGTTTTCATAAAACTTAGATTAGTTCTTCAGTATTCACTGCGCCTCTGACGTAGACCCAATTCGACTCGGGCCTAGACCTATGGGCGGCTCGTCGGCAAACGTTACATATGGGAGGGAGAGCGACCGCCGGCCGGCCTAGGCTAGGGGCGCGTAGTGTACCGTGCGGCTTCCTGGGCGGCACGTCGCACCAGTAGTATATGTCGGTGCCGTCGGGCGTGGTGCGGCGCGGCGGCAGGCGGCCGCGCCGGAACAGCGCCGCGCCGGCGCCGCGCGCGCGCGGCAGCGTCACGTACGCGCGCGCGCCGCCGCTCGCCCGCTGCGCCTCCCCGCCCTCCTCGTTGCCGTTCAGGCCTCGCCCGAGGACGTTATCGTCGGCCCCGCTGCCCTCGCACCGGCAGGGCAGCTCCTCCTCCCCGCGCACCACGTCCCGCCCGCCCCCCTGCCCTCCGACCGTCACGTTGCGGCAGTCGTCCAGGGTGCAGTCGCCGTCGAACTCGGCGGCGTCGGTGGCGAGCTCGCACTCGTCGGTGCGCGCGGGACGGCGGCACGGCAGCGGGCGCAGCGCGGGCGGGGCGGGCGCGCGGCGGGGCGGGCGGCGCGCGGGCGGCGTGACGGTGGCGAGGCAGGCGGGCGACGACACGTCGGGCGCGGCGCGCGCGCGGCACACGGCGCGCATGGCGGCGCAGCGCACGCGCGCGGAGGAAGCCTGACACCCGCGCCGCCGCTCTACGGACAACCATCAACCCATTTACAACCCGACCACCGCCCGGTGCTACGTCCCCCGAACGCTACGCGACGTCGCGCGCACCGCTCGCAACGAGAGGCGAGACATATCGAGCGTAAATTTCCCCTCGCGAGCAGTTTAGCGATCCCATCGATTCATGCTACATTTCAGTACGATCCCCGCGATCTAGCGAGCTCTACGAACGATTACAGTTTACGATACGTGCGCGAGAATGTTAGTCGGACGGCTGGCTTCCTCCGAACGCTCTCCGCTGCGCGGCGCGCGGCGCGCGTGGCGCGAGACGAGAGCGATAACATACACAATGAGCACTTATGTTGTATCGAACTACAGGAAAGCGTAGCGCGGAACACTTAAACAATCACGAACTGAAGCATACTTACAAAACACAAATTACATAACATAGATATACGTACACAACATGGAGCTACTTCACGCAGAATACTCTCTAAAAATGTTTCCGTAGGAATGTTCGATGAACACTTTCCTGCATCACGCATTAGCTTAGATGATTAAAACGAACAATTATGAGATTTGTTTAGTACATGTTCCTTTTAGACAATTCAAGCTTATTCAAATCTATACACAAAACATGAAAATGGTACCTACCTCTACATAATCATTTTGTTGTGTAAATTGAATTAAAATAGGTGCTTTAACAAAATACCATATTTCTACATATCAATGACGAAAGATGGAGCCCTCGCTACACTGACGCGCGATCATAAGCATGATTACATCAAACTACCTAAATATTCTCAGACATAACGTCAAAAATCATATAGACATTTTCCCCAAAAGAATATACAGAATAAATCATGCGATGTTTAATAATTCAGAGGGCCGCTGCAACCAGCAGCGGTCATGTTTACTTGAGTGGTCAAGTCAATGACTCCGGCCGCACTTTCAAGCCAATGTCAGACTAATTTATACAATTTAGCTCCATTAAAGGCACCCGTCGACATCAATGGAATCCTAATATAATGTTTACAATGTATTTAGAGTGTCCCGGCACATGTTACACGATTTGTTATGTATGAACGATTAGATAAAACTGACCTATGATGTTGAATATAAATTATATGTGCGTTTTAATTAATTGAGGTTTCAACTGTTAAAACAGCATATTCTCCGTTACATAATAATATTATTTTAACTTGGAAGTCAGAAAAGCTTCCTGAAGTTTGCCGACTCCATCGATAGCGTTCAAAGCTAGATGTCATCTCTGACAAGGTGTAGCTGCCCTGCCCCTTTGATTACCGAGTACAGTTGACATGAAAGTATTCGAACATACTTCAAGTCAGCCAAAGTAAAAGTAGCCTCTTATGCACAAACAATGACCTGAGGAACTTACGTACTTACGTTTACGTATAACATTTATTTGGACATCGACAAGAAAAAAAAGAATTAAGCACTTAGAAATAATATAAAACATGTAACAACGACTCAGTATAGTTACGTTTTATAAATGTCATGCATGCAAACAACAAAGCTAACTAGAAAATAAATATCGACTGACCTGTAAACATTTGTCACTGATGACGGCTGCGATGCCATCAACTCATCAAGCCGGTGGACTACTCATCTATAATTACTAGATATAGGTACCTACTGTAACAACCTGGAAAATCGTCCATTAACGATGCGCCGCCCGTCAAGTTTCAAGAGAATTTTCTTTTATATAGATAAAAAAATACCACATCATATTTCGCCCGCCGAGAGAATGCGTTCCAAACATTAATCAAAATTAGCTGGCCTAAATCGTTTCTTGTAAGTACACATAATAATATAATTTTTAATTAAACGCTGTGTCCGCGGTGCATATAAGTAAACCATAAAAATACTTCAATATCATCATCGCACGAAATAAACACGACCTGTCAGGAACGCATTCTCTCGGCGGCCGAATGTTAGTCAAACTAGATGTCGCTACTACTGCACTCAAAGTGCGGCTAAGGGCAAACTTAAAAACTAAGACCTCTGTGTAATTGCGTTTAAGGGGTGAACAATTGAGATAGAAGTCTCATCTCGCGCTTAAACTGCACGCCTCGGGAGGGTTGCTTCAGGCAGGGTGCGATAATGCCTCACGTTCACGAGTGTAGTGGATTAGCACGAAAGTATACAACCAAGATTGTTAATATTTCTTTGTGGTGTTATATTCCTGTAAACATATGGTAAGCTATTGTGGAGGCAATAACGATGAGGTTGAAAATATAATATGTGTTGGTTTATTTTTCATTACACTTCGAGGAAAATGTAAGCTACTAAATTTGTTTTATTGATAACGAATATATTACTTACAGGAAATGGACAAATGGAATCATTAACAACATTCTATAAACCCGATGTATTTTTATCTTACAATTGTTCCCCCCTTAATAGCCCTATTCTGGTCCCATCGGTCAGTGGGTCAGCTCAATATCATTTCAAAATAAATATATATTTCATCTCACTAAGGTGGGTGAACTTTAAATATTGTTTACGCATTAAGCAGAATATATCCAAAGTGTATCAATCACTCATCAAATCAGGGCCCCAAGTCTGCTAACACAATCGATTTATAATCGAACAGCAACCGCATAGTAACTGTCACTTTTGACAGATATTGTATGGGATATCTGTCAAAAGTGACAGTTACTATACGGTTGATGTTCGATTATGAATCGATTGTGTTAGCAGACTTGGGACCCAGTACGCGCAACCCCACCTTCGTGAGATAAAATATGTGTAGTGTATATATAGTGTCTGACCGTCGCGCAGGTCCCCGGCCTCGACCTCGGCGATGCCGTGGACCAGCGAGTCCAGGCCCTCGTTCTCGGAGCGGCTCTTGTCCCTGTCGTCGCGGGTGCGCCACCCGCCGCGCACGAAGTTGGTGATGTTCGCGCTCGGGTCGCTTAGACGACGCTGAAAACCACCGTGCGAACTCTTCACACATTGCTCTTGGTCGGATAACTACTATAAAGTAAACTTTGAATAACTTGGTCGTGTCTGTATGCGCATTATTCAAGTTACGAGCCCGAATGTGCCTTACTAATTTTGTATTAAGCTTAAAAAATAAAACCTAGAGAGCTTTCAGGCCAGGGATCAGTGTTTCAGGCTAACAAATTCTATTTATCTCACTAATATTATAAATGTGAAAGTTTTGATGGATGGATGTTTGTTACTCAATCACGCCAGAACGGCTAAATGGATCTGGATGAAATTTGGCACAGAGATAGATTATAAGCTGGAATAGCGCATAGGCTACTTTTTATCCCGGTAAAATGTATACTTTTTACTCTATACTAACACACTCTTTTGTAACACCGCGGGGCGCAGCTAGCTCTATATATCTCTGGATACAGTAAAAACCTTCAAGTTATTATTACAAAAATCCTTTCTTGGATTTTTTCTCATCTGTTCGCACATAACAGGAAAACTAGTAAACATATTTTAATAAAAAAAAACCAGGGTTATTTATAGGTTATAAACCGGCTTAACGTTAAGAAAAACGAAAAATGGAAGGTTCACCTGGATAGCCAAAAATCTAAGTCGACGCAAACAAAGTCGCAGGCACAACTTAGTTAGATATAGGTGACCTTAATAAAAAAAACCTAGTGACCGGTTTGATGTGATGATATCATTCAGATCATCATCGTTCCGCTGTCGCTCGCATGAACTATATACAATTGGTAATTCCGTGCAGGAAGTCGGCTTAGAATTGTAAGTACCGCTCCTAATATTCTTGACGTCACTAATCCCCAAATTTATAGAAACTTTTCGTCAATTTACAATGCATTACAAAAAACTTTTCTTTGTCATGTTATGGCCGTGCAGGTGGTGGTCGGAGCGTGCGAACGACGACGCAATACCATTGTTTTATACACTCCATCGTACTAAATAGCGGCCTGGCATCAGTATTGCCTCAGCACCAGCGATTCAGAATTCTTCGTATGATTAGTGTGCGTTGCAGTATGGAGATTTAATCCAGCCTCAATTTTAAATAAAACATATTTGCATTCCCCGATAGAAAGTAGTGATAGCCAAGATACTAGAACGCTCGCGTTGGAAACGCGCTGTGCAGGTTCGAACCCCAGCACACCTCTGCCTACCTCGTCAGGGATCACAAGCGTGATGGTGTGAGAGTGTGCGTGTGTGTGTGTGCGCGCGCATTGTTCCGGGCTCACCTGGTGTCTGTAGATGAACATCTCCTCGGGGTCGTCCTCCCAGTCGCTGTCCCACATGTCGGTGGCGGCGAGTCCCGGCTCGGAGGTGGGCGTGTCGAGGCCGGCGGCGCGCGGCCGCGACACCGCCATCTCGGCGTGGCCCTTGCCGCTGGGGCCCTTCATGCGCACGAACTCGCACCGCGCCGCCGTCTTGCCGCCCAGCAGCCCGAACGACATCCGCTGCGCCACTTTTGTGGACAGCGACGTTTGCTGCCAGCGAATTACATTTTTAAAGGATATATTGTTCAGCTGCCATACATCATAATATTTTAGGTTATAATTGAGCAGACAAGAAGACTTATAAGTAGTCATACTTTTCAATACCCTGAGTAGATTTAAAGATTTAAAATAATTACGTTTTATAGATGGCTATAGATACATTAAATAACTGTCTATACTTAAGTACCTAGATATTTGCCTAGCTTTACCGTCTACCACTGTATGGTCCTAAAATAAGGGTAGTCGTACAATATCCCAACAGTGAAAATTAAAAAGCATATTCTGCCGAGTTGGAATTGAACGCGCAATCACCCGGCGCAGGCGGGCAGCCTACCTAGACCAAAACGTCATCAATTACCATACTACGTATAACAATCTTTACTTCGATATTTCTACAATAAGTACACCTTTATTATAGATTGCAAGTGTTGATCATGGTCTTACTAAAAATAAACCAAAAAATATAACTGAATGCTCTTTGTCTGTGTATATAGAATATAATTGTTGTTGATCCATAATCTAATCTTATCATATTCAAATATGCAAAAATAGGAGATAGTGCGATATTCGAATACGGCTCCCACGTACCGTCATAATATAATCTGTGTGACGCGACGGCGCGCGCGCGCTGCACACAATGAAAACAATTGGATTGCACTGGAATGTTGCGCCCCCAATAATCTAATTACATTTATAATTACTTTTTAACTTACAGAGTATTTTTAATTGTACGCAGACTTCACTCATACGTAAAAAATGACCATAACATTACCAAAACAAAATCAAATGCTTCAGGTGAACATTTATGAATGTTGTCAGAAGTGTCCAGTCTTATAGCTTTCTAAGTTCAACACACCAATAGATAAGAGTACCTCGCAAACCATGTGCAGAACTTCTATACAGGTACGATTATGAATATTATTATATGCAATTACTCAGTACTGGGATCGCCCTCAATCTATTGTACGACAGAAATAGCTTTAGTTTAAAACTACGACTTCAATAGGAAGGTAAGTATTTAATTAAATTACATTGATAAGAAAAATGTTATCTCAAGCAAGAGGCACGCAAATAAGTTCAAACTTGAATAAAAACATTACCCTCCTTTGACGCAGTCGCTTAAAACGCCGACGCCTAAATTATCTATACATACGAATAAATCAAATTGGAGTGTCTGTTTGTAATATTAAAATAACCGCTTTTTACTAAGTGCATTTGGATGTATACGCGGCACATATACCAAAACAACATTTTTTACAATTTTTGTCTGTCTGTTTGTTTCAGCTAATCTCTGAAATGGCTGGACCGATTTTGACGGGACTTTCACTGGCAGATAGCTGATGTAAAAAGGAGTAACTTAGGCTACTTTTATTTTAGAAAAACTTGTTTAGTTAGATACCACGCCGAGAAGTCGCGGGTAACAGCTAGTACACTGTATAGGTACGCTTGATTTTACGCACCAAGGTCGCTACGCAGTGTCTTGTATAATGCGCGGAGCCATCTTTACATAGGTACCTACTTCATGGCCATATTTGTAAGATACTTGCAAAACAAGGGCCACCTTAGTTATAAAATCATATGAGAAATTATAGAAAAAGAATATTAAAAACCATGGCATTTTGAATATTTGGTCTCTAAATAACTCAAAAAAATTGTTTATTCCCAATTTTTCTCAATATTGGGAATGCATTTCGAAAACCTATGGATCTTATTAAACACTAGCTGTTGCCCGCGACTTCGTCCGCGTGGTATTTTACAAAGACAACCGTTGATAACAGCCTGCTCGCCCATTCTGAGCCCGCGGGACGCATTGCAGGTTGTTGCTATCAAACTTAATCAGGCGCTGCGCTGCAACATTGGTTTTTATGTTTTTTCGTGAGATCCTTATTTTTTTTCTAAAATAAAAGTAGCCTAAGTTACTCCTTGTTACATCAGCTATCTGCCAGTGAAAGTCCCGTCAAAATCGGTCCAGCCATTTCAGAGATTAGCCGGAACAAACAGACAGACGGACAGACGGACAGACGGACAGACAGACAAACATTTTAAAAAATGTTGTTTCGGTATAGGTAACGTGTATACATCCAAATGCACTCAGTAAAAAGCGGTTATTTTAATATTACAAACAGACACTCCAATTTTATTTATATGTATAGATATAGATATGTGGGGTAATAAGGCCCATTAAATCCCGCTTTCGATGAATACCAATTAAGGAGAAATTAAACTATGGTATCAAGAAAATAATTTAAAAAGTATTTAATAGCTTAATACCTACATAATTATTATTTCAAAATAAGTTATTCGCAACAGTACACACATTTTTGTAAGCACAAAAAACCTTCTTTTTTAATATATCATTAATGGCCCATATTATAGTAACGAATTCTTAATCTAATCAAATGAAATGAAAACGAATGCACACCAACTACATGCTCGGATTATTGACTCCAGGGCCCCAAGTCTGCTAACACAATCGATTCATAATCGAACGCAATCGCATAGTAACTGTTACTTTTAAAAGATATTGTATGTATCTGTCAAAAGTGACAGTTACTATGCGGTTGCTGTTCGATTATGAATCGATTGTGTTAGCATACTTGGGGCCCTGACAATATGGTGTTGCTATTGGTCCTTTATAATATGTGCGTGAGTTAAATTTAATGACAAGTATGCAAGTGTGTTCTTGAACTAGTGGCCCCCGGAGGTACCTAAGGTTTTGGTAATATTGCCGAATATTTTTTTTCACGGTATACAATTTAAAACGTTGTTCATAGCACAGTAGAGTTCGCAGAGATCCATGTGTGTATCACTTCGCTAATAATGAGCTTAAGAAGTAGGTATGTCTAAGTAATTCCGGCTTAGTCGACCTCGCCGTCAAAGCCACCAGTGTCGGCACATACCTACCTACTCCTCCGTTACATAATAACCGAAATTCCACACACTTCGTTAAACCTGTTTACTGATATCCTCTACAAAGAAAACTGGATTAAAATTTATAGCGACCGCTGGTTTATTCCAGATTGGAATCGTCTATGGCAGGATAAAAAAATGTAATATAATTAGTAATGTTATAAAAAAAATATGACCGTCTAAAAATATTAAGACAGAAATGTTACACGGACAGATTATAGGGGTGGCATTTGCCTGTACTAGGAATGGAAAATTCAGTAGCACATGAAGGCCAACATTTGGTAAAAGCATGTTTCGAATATACCAAGCCCTATAGAAGCGGCCTGAGCGGAAATAATTTTTATATACTACAGTAAAGGCAGAATATTCTCCATCTACACCAATTTAAGCAGCAATTTGTCACTAATTAAAGCTTACTCGGGTCACCGTTACAATAACTTTTTACTAACACAAACTGCTGGACTGTATCCAAATTCAATATGTCAAGTTGGCAAGTGAAATGAGTAGCAGTCCCGCGCCAAATGCAAAATGTTCGCGGATGAGCAAACAGCCAGTGTCATGAACCCTGCAGTGTGGAGCGACCTTGTTACACAGTTTCCCTTTTCAGATTTCTGACTAAGTGGCGAAGAGTTATAAATATCGACGAGTCAGGAGTAATTGGGTACTAATTCTGTTTAGTAACGTGTAACTGTGAAATTATTTTCGAAATATGTTACATAAATATTCGCTATAAAAGTTTGGTGAAAGCACGTACTCGGCAGAGAGTGAGGCAGTACTATTTCTCTGTCGCACCCGTTTCCCTGCCGGTGACTTCACTTGACACTGCAATGGTAGCTTTTGCTTTTCTTTCTGATCGGAAAATTTTATAGACTGTATTTTTGTTATTTTTTAAGTTACTTAAAAAAAATATAATTTTATATTTAATCATAATACAAATTATATAATTGTGCAATTTGTATAATTGTGTAGTAGCGGGTTGGTACCCGCGAGAGGGCGCGAGTGTCGCGGGCTCCTGATTCGCTCTCATTTCCGCCAGCCGCCGCCGCCTCGACGCGACACACGTCGTTGTTTTAATCTGCGTGCCCTTGTTTTTTCAGGGCTGCCAATACCCAATACTAACAACCGATCATAAAAGGGTGCCCTATGCACTTATATCTATACATAACATCACACAGCCACATTGAATAGGACAAATATAAGTAGACAGTAAAGGAACCCTCGCTTATTCCGTCTACGAAAAAATACTACTGAGTACGGGCCGACCTCGTATAAGAAGAGTTTGCCAGACCGAATCGGATTGTTACCGATTTATTTTTCTTACCTATTATAATGTATTTTTTTGTTTTACGATAACTAACAGTGAAATTATTTCACTTGATATATGAATTTACTATAAAAATAAAGATAACAGTGCAAAGGTGCAGGGTTTTAACATCAATACCGTAAGTCAACACGCGTGTATGTGATAAAGCACGGCTCCACTCTCATCCCCAATACTTTTTACCAAATCTGGAAATTATGTACAACGCTCTTTTATAGTATGTCATAAAATAATTAGTACTTATATAAAAAAATAATACTAAATTCAGTAATCGTGTAAGTAATATTAAAACCTTTATTAATGTTAGCGACATTCCAGTACAGCTTCCTGTTTTAGCCTTTACTATCCCGTATCACCCCTAGGCGGGTCGCGCGTCAGTAACTCCCGGTTCAGCGGTTCTGGATGCGCGGGGCGGCGCGGCGCGTGGTGGGTGGCGTGGTGCGCTCTGACGTCATCGCATCGATAACCACCGCCTCACGACTAGGGCACCCTTGCTCACCCTCCAACTCAATATACAGGGTGTAACATCGAGATGGGACAGTATGAGGACCTCCGAAACTATAATAGATAGAATAATGTGTTCTAAGGAACCATGTCGAAAATTAAAGAGATAAGAATAACTGCATTCGAATCGAATCCGGTCCTTTTGAAAAGTAAAACATCGTTATTTCGTATTTTATTTCAAAATGACCGGTGCAAATGTGTTGAATTCCGATTCAATTATCATTTTTTTTTAATCTAAAGATGATGTTTTTTATCTCTAAAATCGAGGACATGTTCCTTAGAACATATTTTTCTATCTGTTGTACCTAGTTTCGGAGCTCCCCATACTGACCCTTATAGTCCAGTCATTTAAACTTAAATTAGGTAAGAATCTCGGAATTCGAGATACCCAGCTGTAAGTCTGTAAATACTTGTATATTGACACCCTAAAACTTGTCTCAAAACCTACATATGGTAGGGTGTACGCAACTATTAAATTTCAAGGTCAAAAGTCACAAAAATCGGTTTTTTGCCCTTTTTTTGTAAATATCTCATTTCCTATGGTTTTTTTGCTATTTGTATGTATTATCAATATTGTAGAATACAAAATTCTCTACAAATTTTGTTTAATTTTTTTTATACGGTGAACCGTTTTCTAGATAGAGGGCGGAGAACGCGCGGTCACAGGATCACTTCAGGACCGGTGCCTCCGGTCGAAAACGCGCCATATATATAGTTGATTAACTATCGATAAATAAATGATTATAAATATTTGTCAATTTTTATAAACTGTTATATTAGTTGTGGTTCGCGATGCGGATGCAGGAAAGCGGGCTTGCAATGCTCTTTAGCTTGTGGCCAATGTAATGGGCAAGCTTGTCTCAATGCTTTACCATATCAGAGCGACATTAACGAAGATGGAACCTTTGTCCCCGAAATCATGGAAGAACTTGAGACAAATGTCGTTGAAGACGATAATGAAGACCAGTTTGAAATTTACCAGCAGCCGGAAGACGACGATGAAGAGGAAGAAGATGATTAAAATTATAAATTGTAGTTTTTGTACCCTTTATTCCATTTTTTTACTTTTAACCAAAATAAATGCATTGAATGATATTTTTTAATAAAAAGATTAATTCATAATTTATTTGCTTTTTTTTTCATCATGTAAGAAGTTATTAATACTAATTAGGTTAAAATTCAAATATAATTCCTATATTTCATTAACAATTCTGCAATTACATGGGCAGGTAAGTGTTGTTAAATAAATTAATACTGAATAAAAAGTGGATAGGTTAGGAAAAAAAATATAAAATATAATATAATAGTTTATAAAAATTTACAAATATTTATAATCATTGATTTATCGATAGTTAATCAACTATATATGGCGCGTTTTCGACCGGAGGCACCGGTCCTGAAGTGATCCTGTGACCGCGCGCACTCCGCCCTCTATCTCGAAAACGGTTCACCGTATAAAAAAAAAATTTAAACAAAATTTGTAGAGAATTTTGTATTCTACAATATTGATAATACATACAAATAGCAAAAAACCCATAGGAAATGAGATATTTACAAAAAAAGGGCTGAAAACCGATTTTTGTGACTTTTGACCTTGAAATTTAATAGTTGCGTACACCCTACCATATGTAGGTTTTGAGACAAGTTTTAGGGTGTCAATATACAAGTATGTACAGACTTACAGCTGGGTATCTCGAATTCCGAGGTGAACTTACTATAATGACTGGACTATTAGCTACATTCTGTATAAATCTTAGTGGTATAATTTCGAGCGAGAGCATCGGTTGCCGGCTACATTCGATTCGGAAAACGATTTCTATTGCGGTTCTTAGAAGCGATATGCACAAAAGGTTCACAACATCATATTAAATGGCCACCGCGCGTTCGGATTGCCTTTCATTGGACACACCGTGAAAAAATTGAAATGAGTTGGGACCTATTACATCTACACATAGGCACAGACTTATTAGAATATTCAGACAACACACAACGTATACGCTAAATGTGAAGCCTAAAAAACGCTCTAGCATGTTGTTAATTTTTTTCCAACTTTTCGCGTACGCCGTGTGTTGTCTGATTATTCTAACAATTCTGTGTAAATAGGCATATCCTGTAATTGAAAACGTACCTAGGTCACGGAACTGTTGGTTTTTAATAATGATAATGTTAACACCCACATCGCTATTGTGTTGCGTGCGCGCAGTATAGGAATGTAAACGCATAATATTATGATGACGTAGCATGCGATGCGAATGACACAAATCCCCGCGGCGCGTCGGACGGACGCGGCTCTACAGGAAAGGTGATCCTTCCGTTGTTCAATGACGCTTAGTCGCGCGCAGTCGTCATTCATTACTGCATACTTGGGTTAAGAGTACCATAGCGCGCTAATATCGTAAGACCGATAAGTATATATCCTCATTCCAACGCAAATAATTTGATAATTTGTTATAAACCAAAGATAATCTCAGGCACTAATCTACACATTATAATGTAACTTTTTGTTTCAATTCGCTTCTATATCTTTGTTAACTTTATCTAACATTTTCCATCCATCCATCAGCCAACAGACGATGGACATAGACCTCCCCAATAACCAACAAACTTTAAACCTGGGGTTATTGTTATTCTCCTAATAATCAAATGTTATGTTACGGATAGTCGAGGCAACCAATGACTAGCCGGAGATCACAATTGGATGAATCAGAATTGGACATTAGAAACTTGAACATAATCTTCCTACATACCTAACTCCAGCTTTCGTGTTCAGGCGAGGGAGGAAACGAGGCATAGCTTGTTACCGCGATCTACGTGCGCGACATGGCGACATAATAATCGCGTGACGTCACGCCAGACAACTACACATAATTCCCCTAAAGTCGTCGCGACGATAGAGACGAGTACGAATAATGTCGGAACTTGAGAACTATTGACGTACGCGCCTATCAGATACTCTGAATAAGACACTGTAGGGATCGGACACAAGCTCTACCATAGGCGAGGCCTGCATCTCACAACCCTGTTTCAGATAAAGCCGTTTTATATTTTCTCCAAATTCCATTGTCTCATGACCATAGTAAATGCACAACCAGGGCTTCATCGTACCTGCTAGTAATTCCAAGACACGGCTAGAAAGTCCTGGACATACACTGCCCACTGTCTCACGTATCTTAATTTTAGATCCAATATAGTCTACAAACTTGTTTTTCAACCGAAAAACTAAGTTTCGGTACTGTCTCAGTTTTGGCTGAACCAACGCCTTTTATGAGATATTCACAAAAAAATATTTTGTATGGTAAACAGCTCAATGAAATAAAAACTAATAACTTCGGTCTCTGCTACATCGTGTGTATCGTTTTGTACCTAGCTACTAGTAGTAGTGCCACAAAGGTCGGCGACATCAAATAATACAGGTGTAACAAGTCTAGTCCCGGCGGCGGCGGCTTGGTGCCGCGCGACCTCGCCCCGGTTACGGGTGGAGGCAGGATCTAATTCACTAACCCAGTCACACTCTACCTTACACCATTATGCAGACCCACCTGTTTGAATGTGCGTACGCGGGCTGGTAAATGTCCGCGAATTTATTATACCTTTGACATAAGGAGAGATTGTATAGGGTCATTGTTCAGAATTAGGTCAGTTCAAATAACATTTAACGCGTCTATAATCACCAAGAAAAAGAGAATAAATGCAAATAATTAAAAATCGAATATTTGGACTACTTTCTGATTTTCGGTAGATCCGGGTAGGTTGAAATATTCTAATCGGTCGTTCGCTGGAAACATATTGTTTGAATGCTTGTTGTTGATTTATCTTTATCAGCGTCGGGTCACACACTTGTTAGAATATTTCGGTAATGTTATAACGCAATGCCTGCTGGCAATGGCATATCCCGGTGTAACAGCGCTAAGACAAATTATTAAGAGTTTAAAAGTTTTAATCCACCTTACCCCTAGCTTCAGTGCACTTTATATGGAGCTAGAAGCGTTGTTGAATATGCAATATAAACTGACATATACGTAGACCATATAGTACACGTTTGGCTTACGAAAACACTCAAAGCTCTGACAAATAAGACTTCCATAAACAGTTAAAAGTGTATACCAACTCACCCTGGAGTCGTATACCCTGGTGAGGATGTCGTATCGGATGGAGCCGAGGAAGATGACGGCCTGCGCGGCGCACCCCCGGCCCCGCGCCACCAGCTCCACGCATACCATCTCGCCGTCACGCACTACGATGTCACAGAATACCTACACACAACATTACATACATTTAAACAAGATTAAACATCTATTTAGATTCGGCCAGTATCGAGGATAAGACGACAACGAAGCTTTCAAAGGTCTGGTTTGGTTATAATATGGTCCGGTTTTAAACCTGATCCGAATTTTAACTGAGTGAGAGGGACGAAACTACACGAGAACATAGATAATTGGCGAACAGTGTGTTCTTTCTTTCTATTGCTCTTGCACCTATCTTCTCAGTTGGCATCTTTCGGTGTAGATATTCTTATTTGTGGTTATAAATCAAATGATGACGCGCCTCCGTCCGTCTCAAGCCCAGCGCTCGTCAGCCATCTTTAGAGACATAATATTTTTCCACCTTTGCGTTTCCAAACACAAAGATTATACAGAACGACTTTTATTTGTTTATCGATGTCTTATCAGTCACGTCTTAGTGACATGATAGCTGGTATGATTTTGAGTACATACTATGTTTTATTTTGAGGAATAAAAAGCGTTGTATACAGTCGGATGGTTAATTCAAAGGAAAGATATTCTAGCTATGTATATGAAAAAAAATACGCACGGTATCCGTCTCTTTTACTCTTATAGCTATGTCTATCCGTTCGAATCTTTCAGGTAGACCGTGTAGAACGCTGTTTAATCAGCTGTAATTAAGTACTCTTGATTAGCAAATGATATGATATCTAAGACAATTCATGCAACTCATCCGCAATCTATCCTTTCATCTATTAGATTTCATTTCATAATCATATTCCATTTATCACAAAATAATAAAACGTTGAATGCTTATCAATATGTATATTCGATCATGATAAAATATGAAATGGGATACTAAAATCTATTATCAAATGTATGTCGCCCTCAGTTCCTAGCCGTTTCGCTTCAACGTCCCCATGTGCTGATAAGATACAACGAAATAATACTTGTTATCTAAATCTTGTTGAAGAATTTGGTAAAGGATTTACGTTATCAACAAAGATTTCTCCTCATAGACAGGCCGTTTACAATTGTGTATACTCGTAGGTACTTATCATCTTCATCTGTTTCATATTTTGACATATCTCTGAAACAAATGAAAAAACGACTCCCTATTGACATTTTAAGATTACATATACATAATATGTATCCTATTCGACGTTATGTTCGTTCCTAGGGCGGATATTTTCAGGAATATGTAGGTATCTCTGGGAAGAGATCGTCGTTGTCAGACAGAGACATGTATTGCGCAGGCTGTTAATGTTTTCATTCTTATTATCTGTCATTTTAAGGATAATGGTGATAGATGAACAAGGATTTATATATCTAAGTTGATACGTTAGGTTTGAAAGAATTATCAAACACACAAAGGCGAATTGCATTTGACAAGGTAAACATTATAGAAAAATAAATCTAATATGAGTCATATATGAGCTATACGACCGTACCTATTAATATAATGGTAAATACGACTAGAGGAACGTCGCATAACTGTTTGGATTAGCCGTCTAGTATAGTTGCTGAAGGTATTCATAACAATTATCTTTGCCCTCCATTATGCCGTTTATGTGAAACCAATCGATTAGTAATATTGGCAACGACTTGAACAAACTTAGCAACCGAGCCGATTACTTTTATCTATCTATCAGATAAACAATTGACAAAAACAGCTCCGTTTCAAGGGCACCGAAACGGTACGATGATTATAGTCCAGTGTTAGATCTGTTTTTGCTCAGTATCAATCACTACCTGATCGATCTCCACAGGTCACTTAGTAGGTAGACTAGATATGTACTTTCTCTATCTAGTTATTTCTGCAAATCAAGAATAACATAAACCACACGGTCTATTTATTAACAGATTAGGTCATTCTCATACATTTTAGCGTATCGATTTGTAGAAACACTTATAGCCTTTGCACAATCGGCCACAACTATAATATCTGAAGAGGAAGACGGAGTTTTACCGCAGTGCACCCGCATATGGCCGATGGTAGGGACCGAGCGTATTGCCATTATACCGGGTATAAGATAGATTTGCAAATAAAATCTCAATATCCCAGAGGTTCAGGCCACTACTTGCCTCTCGCCATAAGTACAACTATTGGATTAAAGGAGCCGGCTATCAGATAACTACATGCCATTCTAAATTAAAAGTTCCTTCGAGATGTGGATCTTGGCATAAGAACCCTTTTTACAATTCACATCGACCTTGTACCAATAGATTAGATATTATAGATTGACTTATGGCGATCGCACGTGTAGATAGGATATGTATTTAATTGGATTAATTTAATTAATATAGCATTAGTAAGTATTTGTTCCTTCAAGTTTTGTTAAGTAATCGTATACATTTTAGTCAACGCGGTTGTGGTCATCATGTCAGGATTGGTGACACGGATGGACAAAGGATATGAGTCTCAGAATGTTTTTTTAAGACTAGGCCTGCCACTTCTCTGTTACTCCAGTAAGCTAGGATCCACAGCGATGACCAACGAAGACGCTGAAGTCAGACCCTCGGCGAGTCTCGGGTAGCAACAAGATTTCTCTTGGAACCCACAACGAAATGAATCGACAGGAAATAGGAGTTGGAAATAAAATTATCCAATTCACTCCACTGCAAATCGGAAGCTAAATAAATCAGTACAAGGCCGACTGCCACAGAAATGAAGACACTTACAACTGGGCTTCATCATATTAAACTAGTTGCCCCTAATCTTGTGAGCTGATTATACCTGATTTCAGTAGTAGGTATGGCAAGAGCGCTTGAATGCGCGGAAATTGTCCTTGGTGCGACTTGGCATATCGCGAATGAGTGAGAAATAACAGTCTCATTTTTTTTTCAGAACAAACATTTATTGATGTCATGTCTTTTCATCTTTTTTTCCTAATGAACTTAAAATAATTAACACAGGCTGCAAGTTTCCCAGATTTAATTACCTATTGTGACAAGTAATTATTAATAAATGAGACATAATGACGAATATGCGTCATTGATCTCATTCGAGGGGATGACTGCCAAGTGTGTAGGTGACGTCATTTGTATGATTCACAACCGATTTACTTCATGGATATTGTTTGCGTTAATTAGCGTTTGCTTGATGATTAATTCATTACACGTTTTTTTTGTTTACATACATACAATACGTTATGTACTAACGTAATTATTTATTACATTGTATCTAACTTAGCCCCCTTATTGTGTGTTTAGGGTGTACGGATGGCAAATTGGTTAGGGCATAATAGACCCTACCCTCAACCCCTGCGGAGGGTACGAAGATGTATGCTAATATATCTATGGTGTACGCATACCTACTACAGATCGCCTGTGTGCAGTAAACGCCAATGATTTCTCGATTATTTATCCTATAAAACACTGAAGCTCGTAGCTATATTTATCTTCAAAATAATCAAATAAAAAAAACCTGACGTGATATCACTTGACCGCAAACGCTAATTACGTGGCGTGACGTCACATCACTCTATTTTGACGATTAACCTTCAGACTTTATATCTTTTCTACGTTGTTTGTTTCACATCGGTGACGGTATTTGGGCGCTAGACAGTAAAAAACTTTCAATGTAATTATTCAAAGTAAAATTGAGGAATTATATATATTATTATTAATAAATTCAGACAATTTTCAAGTGCGATTGAAATACAGCTGTGTGTTAAAAGCGGTTCCAATCATTTGTCAACGTACCTATTGTTATCAAGTGGTGCTAACAAGTTAATGGACATAAAATTGACTAATAGATCAAGCAAATAACATACAATACCCAACCCGCATTGTGATGCACCGAACAGGGTTCAATATCGCGCGATTCGAGAATAAGTCATAAGTTCAAGATCGATAATTTACATTGGATGAACACACGATTGCTGTCTAATGTAGGTATTATGCACTGTTAAGATGTGCTTTGAGTATTCTTTAAGATTGCCCGTCGGAAATTAGAACTTTTATCGCTGGAGTTAAACTAAACTGGACAGCTTTTTACATAAGTTTTTCCAAATGTGTAGGTAATGTTCCTCAAATTTTCAACGCGATCTATTTGAGCATGTTATATTGAGTTTATTTAAGCTTTGTTGCTTAGTGGTAGGATAGGAACCGGGCACCACCTATTTAAATAAAGATAGAGCCTATTTTATATGATAAGATGTCAGTATTAGTGACGATAACGACGTAATCTGTGGTAATATCCAATCTAGGCGAAAGACACATCACAATAGGTACATTCTGTGGTACCAGCAATAAACTGGAAGGTTCCATGATTTTAATAACAAGCGACGCAAAAACTGAGTCAGAAACGTGGAAGTGAGAGGCAAAAGTATATTTAAGTGTAGCGACCACTTCAACCGCACCACAAGCTACGCAGATGGCACTACAGACGCAATCAGAAACAATAGACAAGTGACGTCACAATCCTGAATCGCGCTATCAGAGTTTTCGGTGCAAGTAACATATATACAAGATCCCGACATTAACCGTCGGGGCATAGCGGCCGCCCCGCCAGGCATACCATCCGCCTGGCTGGAAGATCTTCCCTTTTCCGCTAAATTGGTGACCCCTGACAATGAACAACATCCTTCTGTGAAGACTCAAGCACCAACGTCATCACCACTCCATACCAAGACATCAACATCGACATCCAACAGCAAGCAACCTGTCCCACAGCAAGCCAAGTCGTCACTCAGGACCATCACAGCCGACTCACCGCGCTCCTGGTTCTGCGACGCGCACAGCTCGGTCTCGACTCACTGCAGACCTTCGAGCTAGCTTCCTGGCCCTTGCACACAAGACGCTGCCATTCAAAGATATCGACCTCCGGTCTTGGGGGGGAGTACTGTAGCGACCACTTCAACCGCACCACAAGCTACGCAGATGGCACTACAGACGCAATCAGAAACAATAGACAAGTGACGTCACAATCCTGAATCGCGCTATCAGAGTTTTCGGTGCAAGTAACATATATACAAGATCCCGACAATAACCGTTGGGGCATAGCGGCCGCCCCGCCAGGCATACCACCCGCCTGGCTGAAAGATCTTCCCTTTTCCGCTAAATAAGTTATACTTAAATGTGATGCTAACGATACAAAACGATAAATATCTGGCACATTTTTGGTGTCCAATTCCTTTTCTTCACTCCTTTGAGATTTGTAGAGTTAAGTCCTTGCATTGGACCTGATGTGAGAATTATGTGGCATGCAACTGCAGGACACGTTTGTCCTGCTAATATTAATTTCAAAACCTGTATAGGTCAGGTTAGTTACCAAAGAAAATCAAGCGACAGTGACCCACTTCAGAGATATAGACGGTTATCGCACCCGTTTCGCGACACCCTGTAAACAAATGTGAGCGGAGGCGAGGCAGCGGCGCGGGCGGAAGGGCACACTGCTCCTTGATGTCCTTCACAGTATCGTGCGAGATAAATGTCTACATAAGATTGCACGCGGAGGTTGTGTGAACCACCAATCGGTCTTTGAGACTGACCACACGCCACAGTCAATGCAATTCTGTGGTTACAGATTTATCACTCTATGTTTTGCATAAAATGACTACCTATTTGTGGTTTTATAAATAACTGTGTGGTTTTATATATAAATAACATGTTCCGATGACAATGTCGAGCCAGCCAAGCAACAACTCGATAGGTGGATCTGGTGGATCTCAGGTAATCTGTTAGTGGATCAGATCGTCTTGTCTAATGTCGTAAGTATTTACCTAGTTAAAGGAACGAGCTAGAGTACAGTTCAGAGTACGCACCGTACATTGCAGGAATTCCTAAATGACAATTGAATTCCAACTTCGGCTACCGATAGGGATAACTTTGACAATATAAAAAGTATTATAAAACGTGATAAACTAACGAAGGTACCTATAGTATCTAAGTTTTGCATAAATGAGTAACATCTACATAGATGACATCATTGAAGAAAGTATATACATTATTGTCATGGGCTTCTTGTAGTTATACAATGACAATAAGTACCTAAATACTTTGTTAGATCGTATTGTCACATGACACGTCTTGCCTAAACAAATGATAGATGTAAAAAGTCCGTAGTATTATTATGATCTGTTGACGTAAGTCAGACAAGTTGTGCATTTTAATTACACGGAAAGTTTTGAGGTCTAACTTCGGGTTAGCTAGTCTATACTCGAGAGTATAAATTGACCGAAAAATATGCTAGTTTTGGTGCATCACGATCCAATATCTTGCGAAAGGGCTGACACCAACAGAATGTGGAAAAAAGTTTAGTATATGAGGGTGTACTTAAGATTTCGAGATCGTGAGAACCAGTTGCAAAATCGCAAACATATCTCAACGACGAACATTGTGGTGGGTTTGAACACAATAGTGATTTTTCACGCATACTTCGAAAGGTGGATAAAACGTGATTAAACTAATGCAACTAGACAGACAGCCATAATGGACATGGACCTATAGACTAATACAGAAGAAGTAACTATGAGGATTTCCGGGTGAAGATCTCATCTTTCTCTGGCTTCCCCAAACGTACCGCACTTTTATAGTATTAATTTAATTCAAAGACTATAAGTATTTGAATTATTATACTGGCAGGTTAGTCATGACACCAAGAACAAAGTAGTTTAAGTTGATCCTAGTATCTTAATAAATTGGTAAACGAAGTGATCATTGAGGCCGATTCATATTTTACACGGTGCATGAACGCAGTGTTACCTAGAACATCTAAAATTAAACAAAACAAACAGAGGGAGACAGTTTAGAGACCGGCGCACGCGCAAGGTCGTGGTGTTCGCGCAACATTTACAGAATCGTTAAAAACAACTCCCACGCGACTGATAGCAGAACTCACAATAGCACACTAAGCTTCAAATACTCACATCTCAAAACCAGTTCGATCATTATTTTGTATTAATAGTTCAGCTTTTATTAGTCGATAGTAACTTTTATTATTTATATTTTCTTAGTATTATGCAATAGTTGTGCAAGTTTATTTTTCTAGAATATTATACTACCACTGGGAAGTTTTATCTTATTAATAATACACGGCCTTCGTTAGTCCAAACTAATGTTGCTCAATAAATTAGGAATTTGTTTCAATTTGGTAAATGTTTCTCAATGCTGGACTAAACTCTTGAACGATTTTAATATTTGGCAATGCTACAGTTTGATGGGCAAATACTACACTCGGACACAAGCTGCCGAGAGTAATTAATGTAAAATTATCAAAAGATTCTCATCTGTATGCGCATGAGTTTTTATCTGCGTGTTTGTGTAGTAATGCACAATAATAATGAATGTTATTTGCAACGATCGCCTCAATTATGATTCATCAAGCATTGTGAACATCACTTGGGTGTAAGTGTGGCAATAAAAAGAGGCAATTAAATGATTGTCGGTAAGCAAGGCCGCCGCGACCAGCCAGCCGCGTCTCAATTGAATGCTCTCCGCGCAGCACCCCTCCGTGTACCACTCCACATGAAACACTATTTGCAGTCTGTGACAAGTCTCATTTTTGCACAATCTTTTGTTTCTTGGCTAAGTTCTATAAGATCATTGTTGATCGCATGGGTACTAACGCCATAGAAGCAGATCACTATGAATGCTCAGCGCATCATTTAACACAAATGAGACAAACCGATGCGAGAGGAAGCAGAAACTGTGGAAGTGACGCGCACATAGTTGCGCGTAGTCATTCTTACCGTCATTATATTCCTCACATTGAAATCATCATAAATGGTGAAATAATATTGCAGGTGCCTTTATTTATGAAACCTATGTATTGTATATTTCTGCCAATTCTTGAGGCACGAGGGTGGGGATTTAAAGGGACTCAAAATGTCAACAAACGACAGTGAACTAGTATTATACACAGCTTATGTCCAAGTAGGCAATACTTTTGGCAAAGGAAGGGTCACCTACGCCATGTCCAAGCTTATTGGTTTGCTTGTCTTCAAAATATGAAACGTGAGCGAATATTCTAGGCTTTAATTTATATGCTAACATCATATAAGTTATCTTTAGGATAATTAGCGCCATTCATAAAGAGCAGTCATTATCAAAATGACAGGCACGTCTAATTTTAGATGGACGATTACGCGGACGTGGCTATACAATTCGATACGGCCACCTATGTACTTGTAGTAACACATGTACTCGTAGTGTGAAGCGTGAAGTAACCTCGCCTCGCAGATACATACATTTCTAGCTATAAACGTACATACAGCCACCTACAACTACCGACTTGTTTGTAAGTTCAGACGTAACGTTGCCACTAGCAAAGTGAAGCCACTTTTTTAATGAATTTGTAGTGGTACCTAAATGTCTCCACGCACATTTTTTTTTGCCTATGTCAGTAACTGGTCTGGTAAAGATTAACGTTCTGGACATAATTTATTTTAATGTGTGCGTGAGTGCGTGTGTTTACATGCTAGACCAGTTTTTTTAGGCTTCACTTGTAACCCATGCCGCATGTTGGCTGAATATTCTAACAAGTCTGTGCATACAACTTAGACATAATTTCCGACAGAATATAATTATAAAATTAAATTATATTCTATAAATAAATCATACATCTCAGTCTTAGGTAGCCTAGGTACCCTATATCCCAGTATGGGTGTTGTTTTCAATTAACCTTGATTTGACTAAATGCTGTTATTTTTATAAGGCGACTTACTTATGAATATAATTTCTCATACGCAAACAATCCTTCCTGTTGTTGCCTTAGTAACTTCACCTTTATGTTGACTGTAGTGAATTAATCAAATACGAACTGAAATGTAGGTGCAAATATGACGGGAACTGCACTGACCTCATCAAAGTTGTCGACCATGAAGCAGATGTGAGGGTAGGTCATCTCCTCGCCTTCGCCCTTTGTGTCCATCTTGCGGCGGCTAGGCGACGCGTACACCTGCAACATCCACACATTTGTTCCGCGCTCTGATCTAGGCGGGATCTAGGTCAATCAATCGCACAACACTTTGGCCATTGTGGATCTGGGTACTAGGGCTTATACGTTATGTTCCACTTGATTTATATTGACGGGATTATTTAGTGATGGTAAGGATTGTCTTGTTCCGTATTATTTCTACATTCGAATTTCCCTAACACACTCTTATAAGATTATATGGATAACTAGCCGTTGCCCACGACTTCGTCTGCGTGAACTTACATATATATTGTAGTTATTTATATAAGTTATTTTATAGCATTTTTATCGAACAAATGTTTGACGTGATTCTTTAAATTTATATAACTTTACTATGAACTGATTTAAATAAGACCAAACACAAATTGTATGTATAGCTTGCCACAATACATTAGTGAAACCGCATCCAAATAACTTAAGCCGTTTCTGAGATTAGCGCACACAGACCAAAATTCTAAGAACCATTGTTTTGGGTTCTATTGCGTTGACAAAGGCCCCTAATAATACATTTTCTCATTTATCTTCCATGTTCAGACAGATCACTTAAATTTTTATTATATGTAGGAATATAGATTTAGATACTATTAAATATTTTCGCTTTTAGCACATTTGTAATAACTGGTGTAAAAGAGTCTTACTGTTAATCCCGTGGCGCTATTCATATGAAAATATAACGATAATAAATTTACGAGAAAAACTTACTTTATCTCCCTCCATGTCCTTGATAATAATTGTCTGTAATGACTCCTTACCTTGCTGCCACGCTGAGACGAGTCCGAGCGAGTTCAAAATCTATACTTACGTCAAAAACTGCCCAAATGTGCATGAATAGATATTATCTAGTTCGTCCTGACCTATGGGCCTCGAAACTAAATAAGAGCTTCACTTAAACATATTTATACGTTAAGACAAACATCGACATACAAATAAGAGGTGAGATAGGAACCCGAATGAAATATTATTAGCATATTCGTTGGCGTGTCCATGGAGACGGCAAAACGACTATTTCAAATGCAACCGACATTATTCTGTCGGCACATACTCGTACATAAGTGACCGCTAGCCCAGTGGCCACCAAAACACAACATTGTCAATAATATAATATTTTTGCGAAACCGAGAATGACAACAGTTTATGTAGGTACCTACTTGATATTGGTTTTAAAGGTCTATTAAAGGCTTACTAAGTTCCTTTACTCTACTTCTCAGTCCGATATTTCCAAGGGTACTTTTAATAAACAATATACCTGTCTTGTAGAATCATACAATAGAACGGATATTTTTGTCTTTAGCCGTCATTCGCTGACCGCCTAATTAGCTGCAAAACAATAAGACAACCATCACGTAAACACAAGCTCGGAGATAAAAGCTTGATTACAAGCAATTATATTTATTAGTAACTACTTAAAGCTATTAACGTCCTAAGAAACTTAAGTGCATCCATTATCTTCTAATTATAATGGCTTCTATTAATAAATTAATCAATCATTCTGCCAACGACAAAATTTGGTTGACGCTTGGCCAGTAAAAGAACGTTAAAACATACTTGAGTACTTACTTTAGCAGTACCTATCTATTATCTATTATTAGTAGTGCCTACTTATATCTACAAATAACTTGCACACATTTTACCGATATAGGTGAACTACGTCATCAAAAAATCCAAAAGTGTTAATGTATTTTCGTCTGTATATCCCTACAGAGATTAGAAAATTGGCAGATGGCCAGAGACCCGACCCGGCTCACCTGAACTCACTGAGATAAAACTAAGATCGAAAAAGAAACATTCGCGTGAGCATGATTAATATCTAATACCATACAAGACTATGTTATGTAGTTCTCATGTAGGCACGATCATACCGGCCTATCGCGAAAATGAATACCCGAAATCGTTATTCCCGGACATATCGAGATACTGGACGCTTGGCAACTAGCTATTGTTCGTGCTGTATCTTAGAATCCGCCCTATGAGTCGTTGGCCTTGACCTATAAATATCCAGACCTCGCAGACTCGCAGCTTCCAACGCGATAGCTCATTGGATGCGATACTACTCTACACTTAGGAATGGAATAAAATATAACGAACAACCATTCCATTACCATAGGGTCACGCTCTAGTCATTGATAATATTTAATCAGTCATCTCCCTGTCCGCATCCTACTCTAGTAACATTTAGTATTTCATGCTACTTAGAGCAGATCGGTATTGTCTTTTAACTTCTTTATAATTTCATTTCATTATTGATTCGTTTCGTATCTATCTATGCTGGTATTGTAGGTAGGTAAGTAGGTATATACTTTAACTACCGGAATAATAAAAAAAATTGTGCCTAAACTACTGACAATTTGTTTTAATCGATTACCTACACACCATGATTATGTTTTTCTATGGTCGTAGTCCATTCTATTTATAAACTCGTAACTGCGCAGTTGATTCGTGCTCTAAAATCTGTTGAATTTATACCTACAGCATCAACTATTGAAGGAGTTTTCAACCCACATCAACCTACATAGCACTGTGGTTATGACCGCTATGGGTAAGTGTATTTCTTCAAGGGCATTGGAGTTTATCTACCATGCAGACATCGCTAAGATTGTCGAGGTATTATCACTGAATGCTGTTTATTACTCTTAAGACAGTGAGGACTGGAGAGATTATTAGCATACCCACTGCAGACGGTAAGATAAGTAGTTTGTCGTCATTCAATAAATTTTCAATTTAGAGGTGAATCCTATATCTATATCTACTACATTACAAAAGTTGTTTTAATATTATACATTTCTTAATGTATACTAATGTCGTAAGTCCTTGAATATGAACCAGTTTTCCAGCAATGGATTGCAATAAAACCAGATTCAAGATCGCAGGACAACTTTACTTTAACTAATGAGCAACCTATATGAAGATTACTATTAAAACATATGCTCTTCGTTGTAGCACATTAGAAATTAAAATAGGTAAATATAAGACCGTTATGAAAAACGGTATTTTTTTTTTTAATTGTTCTTTACAATAGGAACCGGTTGCGTCGCTGTATCGTGTACCTACACCTACGAACGAGTCTGTCGCGTTAAAGTTACAAGTAAATGATAACTTACATTAACATTACATTTCGGTGCCACTTCAGTCTTCAATATTTAAAACTGGTTTCCTGTTTCAAATATATTAATAGGAATCTGAATATAAATTAAATATGTAGGTGGACAAATGTTGTGAAGATATTGTGTTTGTTCCCAATAGGTACGCAGTTTGGTTGTTAGAAAACGGTTAATTGTAACAAACACATTATGCTAAAGAGGTTAGCCTTAATTAAAATTCTGTTTACAAAGAAACGTATAGATGAGCCGCGCGATGTAACCACGCTTTTGTCGAGCCAATTTATTAGTTAAGTGTAAGAAATTAATTACGCGTCTACCTAATTAATCAAGAATAACAAGGCTTTTGATACGCAATATTCTTACGGGAAATATTATAGAATGTTAATTAAATTCACAATTGCATTTCACAACTTTTATCCGTAGAAAAGTGATTTAGACTGTCATTTTAAATAGGCAAATAATGTTTTAAGTGTATAGGCAAATAACTCATTATTAATTTAAAAAACGAATTTCTAGTGTACGTTTTAATAAGGATTCCCTAACGTTATGAACGTTCGAACAAATGAAATTATCATCAGCATCCATAATTCTCACTAACCAAATTTGAAATTGTGCGAGTTACTGCATTTAATAGTCATAAAATGGATAGGTAGGTTACCTACTCAAATATCTGATCACTAGCAACCCCACATTGCTCTCAATTGGGGAAAGAAATAAAGCAAACGGGGAAGGGGCAGGGGTGGTCGATTGCCTACCAGGTCAAGTGAGAATTGAGGACAGCGATGAACAATGAACTAGCAAAGTCTGCGAAGAAGTCCAAACATACCCATTAGTCTGTACTCAATCCTGTTTAGAACAAAGAATGGCTTTAATATGTCATAAAATACCGGATATTTGGAACATAATTAAGCTAATGATATCTGCGCATTTTGTTAAGTATTTGAAATTAGTAAATTCTACAGCGAATCAATCTAATCGCTGAATTCTACGGATTGTCAAGCCACTACCCTTATAGAAATAAAATGTCTAATATTGATTCATTCACTAAAAGTTGTTTGGTAACTAATTAGGAAACATTTTATGAGAAAATTGATGAATAGATGCTTCCATACTAACTAAATATAACCAACTGTACTGGCATGGCTATACCATGAGATATCACAACATTTTTCGTTGGTAGGATTGCATTGTGTTGCGAGCCATGTCAACTTTTTTTTACATTGTATGTTTTTATTGGTATAAAATAATTATACAAGAATAAGCTAATTGTCGTTCGATTGGAAGCCTTGCAACCAATTTTTACAGTACTTATGAATTATTTTTGTACTTAGTACCTTAGTCTTAGTCTTGAGTCTTTGTCTAACTTAGTCTTGAGAGACGACGAAGGATTAAGCTAATTATGTAGGAAATATTACCGTTCAGTTGATGATGTACTTTGGGCCATAACCATCAGAAATGAAGAAATATACACTAGCACTTGCCATCATTGCAAGTAGAAGACCTACGGTCAAAAATACTGAATTAACAATATGATGAAACAGCAATCATTTGCAAACAAAAAAATAAACGCCTTATCGATAAACGCATAAGTATTCAAATTATGAAACAAAATAGTCTTGGTGATTAATTACATATTGGTAAAATATCAAATTCATCGTGTTACGAGATAGTGACAGATTCCGCTCGTGCTACATGGATCATTATTACAACAGATAATATATTATGCGCTTCAGACGATCCAGTCTACCTGACTTTATGAGTTAATGTTCTATTTACAGCTGGAATTAATTTAAATATTTACATCCCAATCTTGTTATAACGGTACATGGAAAAAACCTAGGTACTAGTGGCTCAAGATGAATCTATTTTTTGGAGTCACTGAAATTTGATAGCACAGGAAAGGTCTCAGAAGATGACATATTGAATAACATAAATATCGCAATCTCAGCTACAGTGATTGAATCAACAGAAAAGCACCACGGAGACATTGTGCTAGATTAAGACAAGAACATTTATCATTTTCAACATTTTTCATTGTTTAGCTAACACATCATTCATGTTCTGACCGTTAGATGTTGTTTTGTTTTTCTTAAATAGGCTCATAAGTCTCGCAACTCAACTTTATATCTTTATATGTGAAGTACCTATTAAATGCCATTATTATGGCTATTTATTATAAACATCATATTGCAAAGAACTCATCAAGTTCTCTAAAGGCGCGCTATGTATGTTTGCCAATGACACCTCCATTCAATAACGATGCAGTCAAAAATATTATAAATACTATAACATGTGTCAATTTACATTCAAGCAATAAAACTCACTCAATTCTGCTACCAATACCTGTTTCTGTTGAGCTAGTTACTTGGCTGTTCTTGAATTAATTATATTCTGAACGTTGTGATTTGACCTTTCAATTAAAACTTCTTTTGAGAAGGCGACATTCCGGTAACATGAGTACACTTCGGCGTTAAAAGCTAGTTCAACGGGAAATACGCCCTACTGGGAAATGGGTTTCTGCAAATCAGTCAGTAAGTATCTAATTAGTATTATTAGAAAACGTACGAAACCGCAAAGTAAAACGCGAATCTTCAATAGCATCTAGCCGGAGACCTTTAGGTGTAATAACTAGTACCTAATGGACATTGGACTCTGACCGATTAGTCCCGAATACCGAGGTATCTAAACTTTTCATTCATAGGTTTAACTCTGATTCAGTGCAAACTGGGTACGGGTGCACCCTTCGAGGGACTAGATAGAACGTCTAACGGTGACGTCAGCACGAGACGTAATATCATCCATTAAGCCGAGGGCATCCGAATGCGGCCGACAACAGCCGAGCGCCATCGGACCGAAGCCAACCAGTGCCCCATCGTTTCTAGTACGCGGTCGCCAGTTTTCACGCACGCTCGTAGCGACTCTGCTCCGCTTTTTAAATAAAATATTTGTGTAATCGGTGTCCGTGTGCAGTGAATATAAGTGTGAGCGTAAACCGTGCGAAAAAGTTATAAAGGAATCGCTTTCTGTGTACATTTGGCTCGAAAGAGCAGTAAAGTGTGTGTGCAGTTATCGTTTTCCATTTCGACCTCGTTTACGTGCCTCTGTTATTTTACTGGACGCAAGGCCGGTGCTCCTGCTTTCTATCTGGCGCATAGTACGGTCGAGACATCGAATCGATGATTCCCCACGTTCCCGTCGAATTACGGCTCGCACATTGATCGGGTGAGTCGAATAATAGCGCCAGACAGGCGGCGAATAAACATTCTAGAAGCCCTATCAATAAATAGGTTGATATAACGAAATAGAAATCTGTCGTCAGCGACTCGTCTATAAAATAGTCTCGGTATTGCAATCTCGTAGGTCGCGCGTCGCGAGTAACGCGCTGTGGGACGGCTCGGCGGCGCGGCTAGGTAGCTCGGCTCGCGGGCTGCGATGCACGAACGGCGATAGCTATTTATTTATTATCATCAGTCAGTGGGAAGGAGGGGCGCCGCGCCGGTGCCGGCTGGCCGCGCCGCCGCCCTGTCGCGCAATCATAACCCTCGGTCTTTGAACCGTACCACCGCTTCCACCGCTAGTATAATACGTCTAGAATAATGTTTGTAAATATAACAGCCACCTCCTGCATAAATTTTAAGTCCTACATGACGAACAACAGGATAAGTATCCTAACATAACGATATGAAACCTTACGAAAAGAGTGAATAGGTAATTAAGGCATGTGATTAATTATACCAACAAAAAACATTTCATCAAGTCCAATATAATTGTATTGACACATTTAAACAAAGAAGACAAAGACTATCGACTACTGAAACCTACCGAAGCAAAACAGAGAAAACGTAGCTAATAAAATATAACTTGGTTTTTATCAAAGTAACATTGCCAATTTGGGAGTGATGCGAAAATTAAAGTGTTTTTTTTCTCTTTTCCAGGTTCACTCCAGCCAAATGGTGATTGGATGACGATCTCATCGCGCTCACCGGAAAAAGAGCCTTCTCCGCCTAAACAGCTGAACTACGCCGAGCCTCTGGTAGAGTCGGTGCGGGTGTACCTCGCTAATGAGCTGCAGCCGAAGCAGCTAGCGCTGGTGCCGCGCGCGCCTTCGCCGCGATCCCCGTCCTGCTCGCCGCCGGACACGCCACCACTCTGCGATGTCGACATAGCCACGCACACCGCACACGAAGAAATCAAAGGCATCAACTTCGAGGCGAGGCTCAAGCGGAATGACCTAAATAACAACGCGTCGGGACAACAGAACAGCGGCCAGAACGGCGAAATGCCCAGCCAGGCAGAACTCATGCAGCGGCAACCGCTGCTGGCACGCGCTGTCAAGAGCGACGCGCCGCAACCCACCACCGACGAGTCCGATCCAGACCAGGACCACTCGCCGCAGAGGACCCACGCCGGCGACTTCATCGTGGAAATACCGCCCGGCACGGTCAGGGAAGAGAGGTACCCCAAAGAGATATGGAAGACTATACTGTCGTTCTTTTTCCTATTTCTATGCGTGTGCATAAATATGATGTCGCTGTCGTTAGTGCACGAACGACTACCGGACAGAAACTCAACCCCGCCTCTGAACGACATAATACTAGACAACGTCGACGCTCGGGACTGGGGCCTCGCTGTGTCCGAGTACCTGATCATGATATCGACGACTGTCGCGATGCTGGTGGTCGTCTTCCATAAGCATCGGTTTATCGTGGCGCGCCGGTTGTTCTTTATCATTGGCCTGCTCTACTTATACCGGTCGGTCACCATGTTCGTGACCGTCCTGCCGGTGTCAAGCACCACCTACTACTGCAGCCCAAAGAGCAACAACACCACGCCTCTGCTAGTCATAAAAAGAATGTTCTACTTAATCTCGGGATTTGGCTTATCCATAAACGGGAAGCACACATACTGTGGAGATTACATATACTCGGGCCACACGATGGTGCTCGTTCTCAGCTACCTGATAGTTGCCGAATACTCACCGAAGAAGCTGTGGCCAATGCACTGGGCCATGTGGGGCTCGGCACTGATGGGCGTATCTTTCGTGCTGCTCGCGCACGGCCACTACACGGTGGACGTTGTGATAGCGTACTACGTGACGACACGCCTCTTCTGGACATTCCACTCGCTGCTGGTGACGCCGCACCGCAGTGGGAACGGCTATAATAACTACATGATCCAGCGCGAATGGTGGTACTGGCTGTTCACGTACCTGGAGCGGAACGTGCGCGGGCCGGTGCCGCGGCGTTACGACTGGCCGCTGCCCTGGCCGCGCACCAAGCTGTTCAGCCGCCTCAGCTAGTGACGCGCCTGCTCGACGCTGCCGCCACCGGAACGCGTATGACGCTCACCTTCTGCGAATGCCGTTTGAGGACTTGCAGCTCCTTGGGACTGGTCCGCGTACATATGGCCAATGTGAGTGTGTAGTCGAACTGGTGCACGATCAGGTTCAGATAGACGGTTTCCTCCCAGTCGATCTCCGGGTCGCCGATGGGCAGTTTCTTCGAGTCCTTGCGGAAAACCTCGACGTCCGTCTGCGAACAGGGGCGGCGGGGCCGGCCGGTCAGTGCACCAGTGGGCGAGCGCGAGGGCGCGCCCGGTGGCGTCGGGGAGACGCACTGTTTGGCTGTGCTTAAGGACGTTTTGATCGCGAGAAATTGAACGATAGCGGCGCGTTAAATGTGATAACTTGTATATTGAATTAAGAACGTATACCTATAGTGAGAATCGCATATTAGACGATGCGAACGTCTCTTTACATAGTGACAACCTTGTACGCATTTCTTGTTGAATATATTTGTAAGATTTCATTTTACTTGACAGAGAACAATAACGATGATTGGTGGATTCAACCGTTTTGTTTGTGTAAATTTTGTATAGTTTATAAACAATCTCGAATCTGGTCTAAAACGTCTATATTTATTAGAGAAATGTACTGTGATCTGTGCGGCACGCTCCGCGAGCCGGCCGAAGCCGGCCGGAGCCGGCCAGGCCCGGGCCGTGCAGTGTAGTGTAATGTACTCGTATTCTAGTTGTTGCAATTGCTGTCATATTATAAGAAATCATATTTTTGTATTGTTAAAATAAAGTACATGCCTAACTGTTGTTAATGCATAATTTTTGTAATTCCAACTAATTTTCTGGTAGAATTTTATAACTTCTAATGGTGCTATATTAGAAATTAAATCAACTATAGTGTACAATGATAAAGAAAGCACGTGACGTACATACTTACCAGCATACTTCTTAAAGATCAACATTCCACGAGAGTCACAAATTAACTGATATTTAATTAAATAGATTTCAATTGTTACTTGTGAAATAAAATTACCTGGGTAGGTATTATTTCTTGAAAGCAGACATGAGCATGGAGATTGAATAATGCGCATCATCAACAATGGTAAGGCAGTATTAAGGGAACCATGGGCTATAGTAAAAATCAGGCCTTCGTTTAAATGGTAGGTAGGTACTTAATTCGTTTAAGTTAATATGTTTTATATTATAGAATATGTGTTTCTGACACTTGAGAATGTGTAGGAAAAGATAGATTTGTTGCCCTGTACATAAACACTTGCATATCGCATATTCAATATTGGGTATTAGGAGTATTAGGATACATAACAATCACATCGACACTTATCTGCCTACAGGCACAAGTCGACGATTGCTGTACACCACTCATACACGTCCGGTGACATGGTAGGGAGCTCGTAATAATACATAAAAAAAAAAAGAAAAGCTACATCAGCAAATCTGACAGCGGGTACTGAGATATAACTATAAAAGCAATTGTAATGTGTTTAGGTATAAGAATTTGTCGGTAATACACGTTCGAAATCATCGTTCTGTTTTTGTGTGGGCTAAATTATATGAACTTAACAGTATTTCGTACTTTCATAATAACATATATTTATTATAATACAGTAGCCGTAGCCCTACGGCTGCTAATATCAAATTATTTAAACTTATTTTAAGGTTTTAATCCGTTTATACAAAACAAAGGAAACTTATTACGTAGGTACGTAGTACGTTACGTAGGTATTTGAGCGCTACAGGCAAATCCTTAAAATAATGAAGTACTTACCTAATTTGATTTAATGATGTATTTCCGGGTTTAATACCTAATGCTTCTCTCATTGTATGTAACGTATTTAAAATTTTAACCGTTCGCTTAATTTTATGCTTTCGTATTCTTGTATAGAACTTTAAACTCATTTCAAATACTCGCAAACTGTTTGCAATAGAGCACTCACCTCATACTTGGGCAGGTACCGCGACGAGCCCTTCACGTGTCTCTTTCTCACAAAGAACAAGAGATCATCGCAATCGATGGACTGTTCCTCTTGGAACAGGAAGTGTCGCACAAACAGATCTGTCCAATACGTTGTACCTTGTAGGACTACGAAACCAGAATCTGAAATTATACGAATATGTTAGATTTTTTCAGATCTAGAATTAATCATGAATGCTGCTTAGGGATTAATTTGTAATATAATTAAAATATGCTTATATGGCTACACAAATTCAATCAATTCAAAACCGATCGTGTATATGTTCCAATTCAATTGTAAATACAGAAATTTCCTTGTGTGTATGTTGTAAAGTTATAATCTTAGAATGAGTACCTAAAGAATTATTAAAATTTATTAAATATAGATTGTTGTGTGTGATTTTATTTGCATAATATATTAATTAATTAATGTTATATACTTCGGTAAAAACTTACCTACTGAATGAAATTATATTCACTTAATTGCTAAGTGCCTTCAACTTTAAAACTGAGAAATGAACTTTTGTTTTTTTGTTGACATGCTCTTTTGTTATTCATGTAGAAATAATTTCAGTCTACATAATACAGTATTTATGTAAATAAACATCATTTTCATATTAATAAATGGTATACTCGTGCCTGCCAAAGGAATTTCAAAATGTACCTATTACTGTTCCGTATTATTATTTTATCAGTCTTAAAATATAACATCAATTTTATAGCTGTGTTTTGATTGGAACCATGATCAACTACGGTTTTCAGTAGCTGTCTTGTTTAAAATAATACCAGGACAACTCAATTAAGCGCTACTGCCTCTGGTGTCAGCTAGTAGTCACTATGGAGCCATCATCACCTTGTCCAGGGAAACTGGTTGGCCATCTTTAAAATACTACACATGATAAACAATGTATCCCGGCTCTGCTGATAATGGCACTACTGTCCCTCGCAGGCACTTCGTATGTAATTGTAACATTGTATTGAAAGCATGCTTTTACTCACTAATATCATGCTTATTAATATCTATACATATAAATAAAATTGGAGTGTCTTTTTGTAATATTAAAATAACCGCTTTTTACTAAGTGCATTTGGATGTATACACGTTACCTATACCGAAACAACATTTTTTACAATTTTTGTCTGTCTGTCTGTCTGTCTGTCTGTCTGTCCGTCTGTCTGTCTGTCTGTCTGTTTGTTCCGGGTAATCTCTGAAATGGCTGGACCGATTTTGACGGGAATTTCACTGGCAGATAGCTGATGTAACAAGGAGTAACATAGGCTACTTTTATTTTAGAAAAAAAAATTGGATCTCTCGAAAAAAAATTAAAACCAATGTTGCAGCGCTGCGCCTGATTAAAGTTTGATAGCAACAATCTGCAATGCGTCCCGCGGAATCAGAACGCGAGCAGGCTGTTGCCAACGGCTGAGTCTTTGTTAAATACCACGCGGACGAAGTCGCGGGCAACAGCTAGTCATTCTTATTAATGAAATCTGTGGTGTGAGTGGGCCAACACATGCTTACGTTAATGTAATGCTTAGGCAACTACTGTCATACGGTGTTATGCCACAAACCCTTCCGTTAGGACAGATAGATATCTGTTAAGCTGCATGCATGATATTTATTTAAAACAATAAATTATACATCAATATCACATTTTGGGCAAACAACTAGGTCCTAAGGAGTATCTAACTGGAGACCACTAAATCACCTTGAATTCTTCAGATATCTTTTATGAACCTATCAGTAAATTTAGTATGTAAGTACCTAAAGAACTTGGGATACTTGGGAGATCTAAATACTGAGCTGAGACCAACAATAAGTACTCAATTAAGGATTTTTTTTGGGGTAATCAATACAAAATGGGTGCAGGCACAAGTAAATGATAGTGGACAGGTAGACCAAGTACAAGCAGTGATAGCCAAGTTGGTAGAATGCTTGCCTCGGTAACGAGGATTGCAGGTTCAAACCCCGGCTCGCACCTCTGGGATTTTTCACATGCAAATCTCATTTTCAACCAAGATTATCACTTGCTAAACAGTGAAGGAAAACATTGTGAGGAAACCTGCATGTCTCAGAGAACCCCTCGAAAGATGTGTGAAGTCTGCCAACCCGCACTGGGCCAGCGTGGTGGACTATGGCCTAATCCCCCCTCACATTGAGGGGAGGCCCCTGCCCAGCAGTGGGACATATAAAAGGGCTGGATTAAGAAAAAGACCAAGTACCATTACCAATACTTGACAAATGAAAGAAATTAGACAATTTATGATATAGGTAACTTTTTCAGATAGAATAAGATACTTTGAATCTAGTTAGAAGCATAGATACCTACTCTCTAATTTTCTGGTCAAATACCATCAATATTGGTATTATTTGTTTTGAATAAAATAGACATATAATAGTAAGACAAATGCAAATCCATCAAAGAACATTGAAATTAATTTGGAACATTGAAAAAAATTTAAAAAAATTAACACTAACCATCTTTCATGAGCTGCCGCATTTCCTTGGTCCTCTGGAAGTTGATCTCTTCGAGAAGCTGCTCCAGCATTGTGGCACTTTTCAGGTAAGTTGACCCTCCTAAAGCCATCTCTCGGAACTTTATTTACCAACTGTACACGAGAGATTGTCAACACATTCCTAGAGGGACCAATATAAGTAAATAAATTGATTCCAAGTCTGCCAATGCACATATTACCCGGCACCGGCTTTGTTAAAATAAGCAGGAAGAGAGTCAAAGATTTTCTTGGTATTTCAAGCCCAGACTATTATATATTATATTTCGTTATTTCCATCAAAGATTTCCACATTTTCCATTTTCATCTTTCATTCTGATAGATAATAAATGTCAAACTCTAAGCAAGCAAAGCCCAAAGAATAGTCCGAGTTTTTTATGTTGGTAATCAGCTACAAAACAGTGCCTTTTTTTGCCAGTGCCATTAAAAATATTTCTTCGTTAGTTTAAATAATATAAGTACGTCTGGTGCTAATAATGATGGTGATGACGATGATGGTAATGAAATGAATCCCCTACCCCTATCAGTAAAGCTGTGGATACTTTACTGAACTGCAGACATCTTGGGGGAACTCGAAAAGTCCAGCTATACAGTTTTATTTCAATTTCCTTCACTCATGTATGTTTATAAACACACATTTTTTTTTCTTAGCACATAATAGTTAATAACTCGCTAATATTACACATTATATATGAGATGAGATGCGATGAAATAAAATGGATATGAATATGGCCTCACCCGCAACATAGCGGGTATTTTGCACAATGTCAAGTAATTAATAGCAATAACACATTCAATAAATACACTTTATAAATAAAATAATGGATGTGATGAAAATGGAAAACCCAAAGAAACAAAATTTTCAGAACATAAAAAAAATTGACAACTTCACTGTTTAACTTCCCGCCAAAAAGAAAGTCCCTAACTAATGGTACTTAGTTAGGTTGAGCAGCCAGTGTCAAAAGTTTCTAGGTTAATTTAAAAATAAAATTCTCGGTTGAGGTGAGAGAGAGAGTGAGGTCAGTGGCGTAGGCCGTAGGCGGATACGGTTGAGTAAAAACGTCTATGAATGACTCAGGGAGAAGCGGCTTCCATAGGTGCAGTTCGAGCTCATAGCAGATAGCTTCAGGCGTACGAGCCCCAAGCTATCTAATGTGACATCAACGAATAACTCAACTTAGCACCCAATCAGTAGGGCCGCTTTGTAGGTCCCTCCCAACATACTAATTTCATAAAGAAAGAAGCTGGCATGCCAAGCAAGATGAAAGTTGACTCATCTGACGAAAAAAGAGGTCTACAATTCAACACGAAAGTATATTTTTATTTTTTTATAATTATTATTTACATTCCAGTTGGTTGTGGGGAAATAATGATTCCTTATTTCATTATTAATGAATATACTACAAATAATTAATAATATTTGGGTAGCGTTCCGTGTATGGTGCTACCTACTGTTCATCAATGTCAAAGTCATCTGTTCATATATCTATGGTTGATTTGTATTTTTATTTAATGACAAACCAACCTAACCTAAAAATATGACGGGAAAAATTTATCCAAAACATTTTGATAGAAAGTAATTATGAAAAAGAAAATCTCAACTAGAAAATAGTACAAGTGTAAACAATAATAATGCAGTCTTTCACAATTTATTCAAAATCTAAATTAATTCCCGAGAGCTAGTTGGATCGGGGCTCGGCAGGAACATAAAAAGTCAGGGAATAGGTTAAGTGAATAGAAGATGACATCATTACGTTCGTCTAGATTCAGTATGCGCGCGCTGAGGTGTACAGCAGGGTTGGCTAGCGTGGTGTCGAGGCGGGTGCTGTCGGCGAGCGGCGAGGGCGGACCAGGCGGGGACCACAGATTCTATGCCCGCGGCTACGCTCTGGGTGCCGGCTCACTTGGCCTAGCACTATTGGCTGCTGACCATGTTTTCAATGGTACTTAGTTAAAACTTATATTTGGGTAGGTTGGCAGATAGATCTGGCATTTATTAATAAAAAATAAACCAGTTTTTATTTTTTTCTCAAAAAGGACAATCTAGTTGCCCATGTTGATAAGTAGCTTTGTACAATCTATATAAATAACTTTTGAATTGCTTGATTTTTTCTAAGCCATTGAAAAAGAGTCTAGACATTAGCTTCTTTAAAGTATCAGTATTGAGGTAGGTATTTTGTATTTTTTACAGAAAAACGTTTCTTTAAAGCTGCCCAGACAGGCAATGTACAGGAACTGCGGAAGTAAGTATTATTGGAAACGCTACATTGCATATTTACTTCTTATATTGAATACTGCACATTGAAATAAAACTAATCTTATGGATTTTATCGCGTTTATTTCTACGTTTTTTATGTTCCTGAAGTGCATACACCACTAAATCTATTGAAGCTATACAATGCCATAAAGGGCATGGTAGGTTATACAGCACCAAGCAATCATAAGGTTAAATAGTTGAAAGTTTCTTATGTTGCAGAGATTATATAACAAATCAGTAAATTACTAATAACAGGCAGGTGGAGGCAAAAGGGGCGAATGATGACACACACACACGTGACTCTGACGGTGGAGCTGCGGACCTTCGCCACACTCTCGGCTGGACCGCGCTCATGGTCGCAGCTGCCAATGACCAGGGTGCTGCTGTCCGAGAATTGCTGCGATTGGGCGCCCGTCCAAATTTACAGGAGCGGTATGCGGGTGCATCAATAGCCGGGTCCTCGGCTGGGTTACATCCTCTTGAAGCTATGCAACGGCGTGAAGATGAATTCTGTGGAACCATGAACGCCCGAGCCTCATTCCTCGGCTGGACTGCACTACACTATGCAGCATTAGCCGACTCTGCAGGTGCAGCCCGAGCGTTATTAGAAGGAGGAGCTGATCCAACCGCCCGGGACCACGCAGGTCGTCGGGCGCTACACTACGCACGTGACCCATCTCCCACGCGAGAGCTGATCATGAATCATACTCGCAGATGGGAGGAAGAGGTCGCGGCCGCCGCAGCTGAAGAACGACGTCGCTTTCCACTTGAACAACGCCTCAAACAATACATAGTTGGGCAGCAAGCAGCGATAGAGACAGTCGCGGCTGCAGTCCGAAGAAAAGAGAACGGATGGGCTGATGAGGAGCACCCACTTGTGTTTTTATTCCTGGGAAGTTCTGGCATCGGTAAAACTGAGTTAGCAAAACAACTAGCGAGGTACATGCACCGCGAAGACCCGGCGGCGTTCATCAGGCTCGACATGTCCGAGTACCAGGAGAAACATGAAGTGGCCAAGCTTATCGGAGCTCCGCCAGGGTACGTTGGCCACGAAGAAGGGGGTCAGTTGACGCGGGCCCTCGCTCGCAGAGCTGATGCCGTGGTGCTGTTTGATGAAGTGGATAAAGCGCATCCCGATGTGCTGACTGTATTGCTGCAACTTTTTGATGAGGTAATTCAACCTTGACAGGCAAGGTCTTTTTGGCTTAGTTTACATTTAGCATATTATGCCATTGTGAGCTGGTAAAATAGAATTTACAGAGTAACAAAATGTCCTAGGGTCGACTAACCGATGGTAAAGGCAAGCTGATCGAGTGTAAGAACGCAATTTTTGTGATGACGTCGAACCTGGCGGCGGACGAGATCGCGCAGTACGGGCTGCAGCTGCGCCGCGAGGCGGAAGCTCTCACCGCGCAGCGAGTGCGACTGCCGCCGGTTAAAGCCGAGGAGAAGAGAGGTGCAGTGCTGTTAACAGTATCCTGCTTTTCTTTATGAATCACGATCATGACTCTGTCAGTCTTGTTATTCGTCTAGTCACAGTTTTCTTTGGGTTGGTCCCACCCTTAGCCCCTATTGACTACGGTGAGAAACTACCGGCTAAATATTTACCTCAAAATTGTATAGACATTTTGAGCAATAACACTTCAAAGTAGTATTCAGTAGGAGAATGCTTTGACATGCCATTGTAAGAGAGAAGACATAATTAGCGCCAATGAGCCAACGCCTATTGGTGCGCTTCACCACAGTTGCAACCTCAACTCAACATGGTAATGTGCAATCAGAATGCATTATATTCATTGTCATCCAACCATTGCGCGGGTATGTAGAACCCTCTTTATCCACCTTGTTGTTTATCTTAGAGACAACAGAGGAAGACGCCGAGCGTCGCGAGAACACGGAGGAGTCCCTGGAGGTGTCCCGCCACTTCAAGGACAGCGTGGTGCGGCCCATCCTGAAGCGGCACTTCGGGCGCGACGAGTTCCTCGGCCGCATCAACGAGATCGTGTACTTCCTGCCCTTCTCGCGCCAGGAGCTGCTCACGCTCGTCAACAAGGAGCTGAAGCTGTGGGCGGACAAGGCGCGCTCGCGCCACGCCGTGGAGCTGCGCTGGGAGGGCGGCGTGCTGGGCGCGCTGGCCGACGGGTGACTATCTATTGCTATTTATTTACTGATTGAACGACGGGCCTGCGCCTGAGTTTCTTAGTGTTGGATTGCCGCCCCATTGGACCATAAGAGTGAGGGAAGATAGGGCGCACCTGTGCTTGTGGAATATTATGTCTCCTGCATAGTTGGTTGGTCGCCCTTAAGATTGGCCGCCGTGACTGAAAGTCTCTCAGGAGGACTATTATCATTTTCCGAATAATTAACTTTGGTATAGTAGGTATACTGTGTGTATTTGTTATATTCGTGTGGTACTTTATTTGAAGTAGCCACCGAAATTGTGAGCTGTCGCAAGTGCTATCAATCGTTGCCGCGATTTTAATCTGGTTTGTTTGAATCGTCAATAATGTGGAGGGTCTGTGTGTGCAAGGTACGACGTGCACTACGGCGCGCGCTCCATCAAGCACGAGGTGGAGCGGCGCGTGGTGAACCAGATCGCGCTGGCCGCCGAGCGCGGCGCGCTGGGCCGCGGCTGCAGCGTGCTGCTGTCCGAGCGCGCCGGCCGCGTGGCGCTGGCCGTGCGCCGCCCGCCCGCCACCGACTACACGCCGCTCGACCTGGCCGCCGTGTGAACACCCGCCCGCGGAACCAGTATTCACGGGATACTTCGTTATTATCACTAGTAACCAAGTGCGCTTTAATGTAGATAATATAATAATAATATATTATAATGTAGAAAATTACCAAAAATAATAATTACAATTGTAACACAAGAAACAAACAATATACATAAATATTTATTAAAAAATCTTTCATTTTCCTTGACCGGACGACTGTCGATAACGAACTCAATTCGATACTGCGGAGTGTATAAATGAAACAACAAAGTGAGTAGTGCTTATTTTATTAAATATCGCACCGTTATATACAAATATAATGTATAAATAACAATCTTTACAAAATATAATCGATTATGTGCCGGCGCGCTTGGCCGCAACTAAACACTTGTGAAGGCCTCTGATCGTACTAGACAACTATAATATCCAGTACACATATATGAATTGAAAAGAGCGCGCTTTCGTTACAGCCACAGGGTACAGCGCACGTTGCAGCAACGCGTAACTGCAAAGGTTGCAACGCGCTTGTGTACGTACATGCTGCACGGTCAGCTTGCAACGTGTTTACGAACTATCACAATGTTATATAGCAATGAATTACCACCAAGTCCGACAAAGTATCTTTGATAATTTTGATAGATTTTTATTAATTTAAATATTTAAAACATTGTTGACTACTATGGTCTAAAATAGGATAGGTGTGCTTTTATAGCATTTTTTGAGAACAACCTGGCATGTGATACGGAAGTTGTCTGTATCGAAAACGCAGCCCACGGTAAACAATACACATTAATTTGCTGGCATATACACGAAGGACGATATGTGTGCCGTGGTTCGCCGCGCCGCCGCCGCCCGCCTCGACGCCCTGCACCTGCACCACTTAACTAGCTAACATAGGACATCGCACAACATACACATAGACAAACACGCAGACGATAGGATACAAATAATTATTAACAAATTAACTGCCGTTAAATTATGGCGCTGGAAGCCGCCATTTGTATTTGGATACCTGTCATTTTAGTTGTTTACAAACCTGAAAGGAACCTGTTAATAGGAGCGCAATGTAGTACTTTATGCCCACCACCCGCCATACCCACCCCATTCTGGACGAAAATTACTTTATGAAGGCACAAACAAACAGTAAGCACTCCTGTGTGTACAATTATGTTATCTTTCTAAACAATAAATACATCGTGATTCCTAATAATAGTGACCGAGTCATTCATAGTGACGTTCGAATCGACTCTATTATGTATATATAAGTACTACGTGCTCGTCCACCTGTACCGTGCATCGTTGTTACCACCGAACGCACATTTACCACCGATCTAATGTCCAACGAAGATAAAACACAATGAATTCATACTCACTCCATCTCACACCTACAAAGTACTTAAGTATTTGAATTCTTAACTTTTTAGCTACTTTATCGTGAATCGAACCAATATTGCGACATCTACAACTACCCTACCAATTAAGTACTCTACGTATCCTATGGTGTCTTATCGAGTTAATGGTAGTGTACGCCTGCGAGAGATACTTTATTAGGTAATTAGTTTATTTCATTTAAAATCCCTGTTTCATATTGTTCAAGCTTACTTTATATAATAGTACCACTATTTCACTGTGCGCCGAGCGAGTAACTTATAATTGGAAAACATTCTGGAACACATTATCGTTATATTTAGTAGCTTACTGTCTAACGGCAACGCGTTCTTAGGAGTGATGATTTTCGTATTGTACCTCACTCGTCAGTTGTTCTCTTGAACACCATAGATTAACTTCTAAGAAGTTTCATTGGAACTTCGCTCGGTTTCATTTGATAGTATATTTTAGTACCAGCTGTTGCTCAAGAGTCCGAGTGTGTCCTGTACCACCTTTTTTACTTTAATGGTATGAATTATTCATAAGTACTGTACTTAATGGTTTAGATGAATAAAAATATTCTGATTCTGATTCTGGTGCTGTTGCCGAGAGTAAGGTAATTAGTGTGCACCTAGCAGGAAATCGAGTTGAGGCACGTCGTGCATCTCCTCCTAAGGCCGCTATTTGCTAGTAATATCTAGGTACATAATATTAATTATAAATTAAAAATATTTGCTTACACAAAAGTTTGATTCAATAATGTTACAAAGACTTTAGGGTCGATGTTCTCACTGATACACCTATGTACCAAGTCCTCATTACGGGTGCTTTATTAAGAAGTCTTTTTAAATCAAGTCAAACTTCTGTGCCCAGCATAATATGTAGGTACTAGGAGGGTATTAAAGTAAAACATACTTTGTGGGAACGGGATAAGGGGTTTGAATAGCTGATCTATATTGGAGGGCACTTTCGTTCAGATTATCGGCGACAAAGTAATTGGGGTAATTTTTTAATGAGTGAACCTGATCTGTCACGTAGACACGCAAAGTATACAAAGTATATTCAACTATAATATCCGTTTAGGCTCATAAATTGTTTTCCTTACACTTAATAATTTATCTGATCTACGTTAGAATTTTCATTTGTTGCTACTTAACTAATTGGTGTTTGATAAAATATGTCTTCGTTAAAATATTATAGGAAGATTTATTCGCTAGATATAAAATAAAGTGTGTATACTTACGTTAGTTAAATACGAGTAGATTGAACGAGTGTGGCTCGTGTGTGCGCTACGAGGCTCTGTATAAACACCGATATAACATTACATCATAACTACTAATCTGCCGCCGGGCTGTAGCACGGGTTCCTCAACGTAATGGCAATACCACGTTATACGGTGCGACTAATGCCTATAGGAACTGCTATAGAGAAGCAACCATGCTATAGCTCCGTAAGGATGGAGAATTTGCGCTCAACACCAACGGATCGAACAACTCGCCGCAAATTACACGCTGTAAACGTTCGGTAGGTCCTCCCTAAAGTGTGGCACTATCTGCGGGTCCCGGCGAGCAGCGTGCGCGCGAGCCGCAGTCGCCGCTAGAGCCAGCCGGCGGAGTGGTGCGGCGCGTGGCCGTGCAGCGGCGTGACGCCCGCCAGCCGCGCCAGCGCCGCGCAGCGCCCGCACGCCGCGCCCTCTTCGCCACCCGCCTCGCCCCCGCCCACGCCCCCGCCCCCACCCGCGCCGCCCTCCGCCCCCTCTGCGCTCTCCGCCGCGCCGCCGCTGCCGTTGCCGCCGCCCTCGAATCCGCAACGACCGCAAGCGTCCTGGACGAACAAATCAATTAAAGTTAGTATGTATGTAGTCTTACTACTTAGCGTTAACCATTAACTGTTTTTAGATGAGATGTTTAATGGGAATCGATCTCTGAAGGCCTTGAGCGCACGTACATGAAGATGGCCTCACCTTATGTGCATCATCATCGAGGCTGGCCAGCAGTGGCTCGCGGCTGCCGCCGCGACCCGTGACGCTCTCGGCCGTGGTGGAGGGCGACACCGACGGGGGCGGCGGCTGGGGCGGGCGCGGCGGCTGCACTGGCTGCGGCACGCGCGCTGGTACAGAGCTGGCGCGCTGCAGAGCCTCCGACGCTGTCGTGCTGCGAGTCTCGGCTCCCGCTCGTCGCGAGTCCGAGAATTTCTTGCGTTTGCGCTTCAGTGCAGCTAAAGCAGTCAACGGATGCAACGGTCCACTGCGAGTGCTGCGATCCGGGCTGCGCTGTGAATCGCTGCCTGACTCCGAGCGTTCGCTGCCGCTGAATAAGAAAGATGTATTTGAAGCGTCCAATTTAGAATGAAGATCCTGATGAAGATGGATATGAAATATCAGCCGATATTCGTGGCACACACCTGGGAGAAACGCGATTATGATCGCATACGGAATCCTCGGAGCGCGAGCGTCCGATCAACCTCGACACCCGCGCCGCCCTCGCCGCCTCGATGATCGTGCCCCAGCGACGCTTGTGCGAGGTGGGCTTGCGGCGCACGCCCGCGAGGCCGCCGACGCCGGCGCCGCCCGCGCCGTCCGACAGGCTGGACTGGCTGGTGCGCAGGCGCCCGCCCAGCAGCGCGGACAGCGACGCGTGGTGCGCCGCGCCGTGCGAGCCGCCGTGCTCGTGGTGCAGCGACGCGAGGAACTCATCCACGGGCGCCAGGCTGCCGCTCGGCGCGATGTTGAACCCTTTCATAAGGCGTCGCTCCTTTTGACGGTTTTTCTTGCCGCCACCTCCACCTGAGAGTTTATTCAATTAAGTATATGGGCATCGAAAGCGATAAAAGTAGTCCTTCCAACATTTTATGATCTCGAGACTTATAACTGAGCAATCTGCAATACTGTCTTTCTTAATTTCGTTGATTGGTCATCTTGTGCTGTATCCGCGAACGCTCACCTGGTGCCCCAGCATTGACAGTGGAGGTGTTCATGCCGGAGTTGCGCAGTATTTCGACCAGCTCGCAGCGGAACGCGCTGACGTCCTGTTTGATCTCGTTGACGTCGTCCTCGGTGACGCCGCCGCACTCCGCGCGCCGCTGCTGCACAGTCACGTAGCGGCGGACCAGGTTGCGCATTATGCCCTGGAAATACACAATTACCTATATTACCCAAACAACACTCACAGCTATCAGCTGGACTTCTATCAGATGGAATTTTAATTTTAAATTAATACCTGATATCGGACCTCCCGTTCGTTGGCTTGTTTTGCTTTTCTCTGGAAAAAACAATGATAGATACAGAAAAGCAGTTCTCGATTTGACAAAATTAAACTACCCGCCAGCGCGGCCGTTACGGAATATCGCTTCCTTGGACCCCGGTACACATCCAGCACCTTCAAAATCTTTTACCATGGAATATTTTTCTCAATGCACTAACTCGTATAGTTCGCATGTGCTCCCGCTTGGCGCGCGCGTGGCCGCACATGCGCCGCTGCAGCCAGCGCCACGCGTACAGCACGGACTTGGGCGAGGGGAACACGTTGAAGGGCGGCGGCGCCGTACCGCCCTCCTCGAAGTAGCTGATCCACAGCTTGCTGCGCGCGAACTTCCACTCCACATCGGCCCGCTCCTGCGAATGAGGATATACATGAGTTCATAGCCAATTAACGGTTCCCATCGCCAAGTGAAGTTCCAAAAGCCTGCTGCATGCATTTCATAAAGGATATTAACTTTGAAAACGAATATCAGCCTAGGCGAGGCTAAATCTGCGGCTTTTCATTATTCTGCAATCAACAGTGAGGTGATTGTATATCCTTAATGATATCAAAAGTAATTTCTCACAGATATAAGTTGATAGGAGTGATTCATCATGGCGATGAGCAGGTTCAGCAGCACGATGACGTTGATGACGGCGTACGTGCCAAACATGAGCATGCCCCAGAAGCGCGTGAAGATCTTGATGCCGTCCAGCTCGAACGAGTCCAGGTCCACGAGCCCGAATGCCGCCCAGAACAGGGTCTGCATCGTCTCGAACAGGCTATGGGCAGATTGAAGGTATGTTTATACCTACTTAGTTAATCTGCGTATACGTCCAAAATCACTAAAATTCTGTACTTATGGACCAATTAATACTGATAGACGGAATCGGTTCTATTACCGAGGTTCAGAGACCAAGGTGAATTCAGTTTTGTATTTGTTTAATTTAGAGGCCAAACCATTATAGTAAGTACCTATCTCCATCACGACGGAATACATTGAGATTTTATACTGTTAAAACATTTGAATGAGACACGATGTAAAAATTTAGACGATGTGTTATTTCATGGTAAATTATCGCTGTTATTCTGTCTGGGTTATATTTCCTGCAAATGTATGAGCTCAGCTGTGGTGTGTGTATTATTCTGACATTCTACTGCACACCATGTCTAGGTTACATTTTAACTATGTACAATAACGATATGATCTTGAAAAACATTTTATTTTATAAGTAATATAAACAATGCCTTACTTGGCGAACCTTCTCCATACGACACAGGCGTCAGGGTCGGGCAGGGTCCCGTTGGCTGTGACATGGTTAGGACCTGTTGGGCAGCGCTTCTTCTCCATGTCGGCGTAGTACCAGAGCAGTTGGTTCAGACCTGTAGGGTAAGCAGGAAATTCGAATTTAATCGTAACGCCATCGAAACATATTAGGTATGTCACTGTCATACTTATTTATGAAATCGGTGGTATGAGAGGGATAGAAGTCGTTAAGTTACCAAAACGGTACGTAAAAAAGATTGTACTCAAGGTCGCTATAGTCACATTAACAGCAACCTCAGACGCAAAGATTCCCCCTACCCTGACCCACTTTTCGTCCTGCGCTACGTGCCCGAGCCACCGCAACCAAGGCAATTGGCATGATGTACTAATACCGTTAATATTCAGGTCCTCATAAGTTTTTTAATAATCGGTAATCTTCCTTAGGAAAAACAAATCATATCAGTGAAAACTACATTAAAATCCATTCGGTGTTTCTCGAGATTTAGCGTAGTTATCCAGACAGACGCGCACTAGTGATCTCCATATATACCTTCAGTACTTACCACACGAGAACGCAAAAATCACAAGAATATCCAACACGAAGAACTTCAGTATGTCCAGCACCATGCGACTGAGGGACACCTGCAGCGGCCCGAGGTGTGGGTTGACGCTGAATATGTACACCAGCTTGAGGCTGCTGAAGATATTGGCAGCCGAGAACAGGCCTTCGGATAGCAGCATTGGGTCCCAGGCATCCCATTTTTCGCGGGGCTGGTTCCATTGAAGACCAAGTGACATCTCCCTTTGAACCTGGTGACAGTTTCATAAATTGGACCATTTTCGTCTTGTCGTCTCGGGAAGTACTAACCCTCAGTTTCGCTCAGCATACCAAGAGACGATGCTCTGACGAGCTTTGTGTCTTGAAATAATACGTATACCAACAGCAAACAAATAGTCTAATGATTTTTTTTCATATTTAGTGCTTACTCTGTAATTTGGTTTGTTTGATTTGTCACCTGGAAATTGGAGACGATCCGCAGCGCGACCGTAGCAACGTAAAGTGAATTTGTGACGAAGTCTATCACGTTCCACATGTCGTGGACGTACTCCCGCAACCCCATGTCCCACAGCTGCTTTACCTCGCTCCAAATCAGACCTGAACGTAGGCAAACGCATAAGTATTACACAGAAGTGGGTAGTCAAGATTCCAAGTCACCCTGGACAAATCGTACAATTTTCTGTTGACTAATTCTTTGTAAGGAAGAAGTAGTATGTCGAAAAACACTTAAAACAAAAAGCAAGGTGTTTTGTTTTATCTCGATACAGACCGCTAACCCAAGCGAGGATGAGCCATTCAATGAGGGACGGCATCGCGCCGCGGCGGGACAGCGCCGTGACAGACTCGCGTGAGCTCGGCGTACCCCAACCCGCCGCCGTCTCGATGCGCTGTGATGCCAGGATCAAAAGAACTAGAAAAATAAAGAAATACATGATACAAAATAAAGATGAGTTCATGCCAAATAAGAACCAGAACTAAAGTAATATGTGAACTCACATAGGAACATAAAGTAGCTCGCCGAATGGCATAAAAATTTGATGAATGGCTTCCTCAACGTTCTTCCGGCGGTGGAGTGGGGGGCGACGATGTACGCGAGTGAGTAAAGCGGGAACATAGCCCCGATGCGCACCATCTCTGCAGCCTGGAGCAGCATGTTCTTGCGCCGGAAACCGGGCACGCTCTCGTACCAGATAGACGCCAGGAGCTGTTGAACGTTAGGGTGCGCTACGAACTGAAACAAAATTATAACTAAGAATATATCAACACTTTATACATTTGCGAATTACAATTGTATCTCTATTGCTATAGTCACTACGGACATTTAACTAACCTTCTTTTGACGCAACTTTATGGCAAGTTTGAGCCTCGACAGTCGCATCATCTCCGGGGCGCCTGGCTCTGGTAACGGTGCCTGTGGCGAGCCTGTCTCGTGATTCAACAGCACCTGAAGCTCATGAGAGGTACGTGTGTGGTCCAGCAGTGCCGTCGCAAACTCTTGGCACTGGGACCGCAATTCTTGGTACTCAGTTTTAAACTCATGCTCAAGCGCGGATAACCGTCGCAATTCCCAAGATAATTCAAAGGCTGTTAATATCGGATCTTTGGAGGATAGTGCAATTAAGGAGGGTGACGCTAGGGCCCGGTATGCGTTGATGCGCGAGCGTGAATGTCGGAGGGAATCCTCGTATCTTGACCGCACGCACTCGTCGCAGCCGCATCGCACATCGTGTGGCACCGGAAGCGACGCACCCCTATCCAGCAGCAGCTTGATGATCTCGTAGCTGTCGCGGTGTGCCGCCAGGATCAGCGGCGTGATGTCAGGTGTGAACGTCGCCGTCTCAGGCGGCAGCGCTTCCCAGCTCTGCGAACAACACACCATATCGATTCCAGCCCCAGCAATTGTATTTTTGCACAATCTAACGATGAAACACTCACATTTGGTTCTCCCGGCTTGCGAGTCCTTTCCTCATGATCTAGCAGCGCCTCTACTGCCTCTACGAACTCCTCGGAGATGGCATGGAGCAACGCATCTCGTGTTTCTACGCCAAACTCCAACAACAGCTCCACCATCTCCAAGTTCTCGTTGTCAATAGCCATGAGTAGAGCGCTGCGGCCGAGCGGGTCGACGCAGTCTACGTTGATGTGGCCGGTGTCCCTAGCCCGCTGCAGCACCCGCCTGGTGCCCGCCACGTCACCGCGCTCGACGCCCAGGAGGTACTTCTTCTCCTCGAGCGACAGCACTGCCATCTCCTGGTGCGGCCGCACCACGTTCTCCTCCTCTGTCATGCCATGGATGCTATGCCGCTATGGATTCGGATGAGTGAAGTCGAAACATTAAATTTCGGTCGGGCATTATTTAAGGAGTAAATTGCAGTTAAATGGGCATTGTGGCCCAAATCTATTTAATCAATTAAGGATCCACAAAACGTTCCTAAGAAAGCTAACCCTCACTGAAGATCGGGAAATCAAATGGCGAAAAGGGAATTATCCCAAAGGATTATCGCTTAGAGATTGAATGGGACTATATTTTTGTCAGTATCTGATTTCATTCAGACCCTACAGTGACGAAAGCCAAAACAGGACTGAATATAACAAGGTAAATAATAATTACATACTTACGTGTACAAGTACGTACTATACTTTAAGTAAGTAATCGAGCTGCCAACAAAAATCGAATATGGGGCTATTTTCATCGACGGTGCCCTGGGAGTTGTTTGACGTAAGGCTAACGAAATGGGTCTCTTTGTCTGGAATAGCAGGTCGTCAACATAGTATACATGTTTAGAAACGTAGATGCAGGTGAATATAGGTACAAAACTAAACACACAGATCCCTCATTCGTATTCAAAAGGCGGCAGATATTTTAATAACCTAGAAACTATGAATATATATATATATATATTCTCTCCGCCTAGAAACGATTGCCAACTATGGTGAGATTTTATTCCGATTTTAAGGTTTCTCTTTTTTATCATAATAAGGGCAGTAAACTTGTTAAATGTAAAACTATGATGCTATCCACGTGTTTATAACCGCCGAACTCCAATAGGCTTGTTTACTCGTTGTTTATCTAGGTTGAGCGGTGTCCTCAGGCTGCCATTATTATTGATGTGTTGGACTTCCGATGTCAGGAAATATTGCGTCGCCACCATTATTTATCGGTGGTACGCATTCCAAAAAAAAATGTCGCTTAATGCTCTGGTGACTTTTACCTTCAGCTTCGTCAGCATCATAATCATTTCTCGTATATAGTAAGTCAAGTATACATATTTGGGAAAGTTCAAGAAAATTGGGGCGACCGGTGACCTAAACACCAGTGATGATTATCAATGGGCGAGTAGTGGTTGGGAGGCCGGTTGCTCGGAGCGGCCCCGGCGCCGGCACGCGGCGGTCGCCCACTGTCACTCATTATACAAATGGGTCGCGGAGGTCGCCGGGTCGCGCGCGCGCCCGCCCTACACCCACTGATGCCAGCTAGGGCGCTCTCCTTACGAGTAAGGGGAAATTTATTAAATGAAATTCTTAGAACAGAACTGTTTGTGAGTATCTATAAGGCTATCAGATTGTCAATGATAGTGAAGTTGTATGTTTCTTGAGGATTAGTGTTGAATTGATCGTGGGTTATCTCAGAAAGACGAGGTATCCTATCTTGAAGTTGGTGGACTGTACGTTTTGCTGTTTTTAAAGTTCTTAAGAATTAGTCTCAAATGTATTCTAGGGAGACATGTATGTAGGTACGCGGTTAATCGAGTGTATATACATTTCATTTCAAAATTACACGATATAATACTAAAGGCCCCTTTGTTTACAATACACGCAGCAGGTTTCCTATTTTTTCGAACTACGCATGTGTCAACTAGTATGTAGCTACTGTAAAACATTGTTTAGGTTTACATAAGCACATACGAAGGTAAGGTTAGTGCGTAAATACCTAATATACATTGGAAAGGTTGCTATGTAGCGCTTAGCAAGTAACTTCGTCACACTTGAGGTGAGTGATTATATTTCTGAACATTGGGTTCGTATCTGTCATAATTTCTGCCAGATACGAACCTAGAACAAATTTGGCAATTTTATTAAAAAATCAAGTCAATCCATATAATCTTCGGTATAGTTAAATAAAAGTCTTTAATTTAAAATCAAATTAGCATAAGGGACCGAATGCAGTGAAATCTATTCGTATCGAGACGAGTTAATACGGATAGTATCGTAAACCTATAAACTCACAAGAGACGAGCCAGCGAGCAGACGCGACCAGCCGACGAGTGCTCGTGTAAATGTTTACACGCGCCGAGCGGGCATTTCGACAGACTCCAGTTAAATAGATACTTAAAGCTTTTTATTGTTCTATTGATTGGCTCGGTGCTTGAGCGGCACTTGCGGATGAACTGCTCTACAAACTCTAAAGAGCTCGGAAGACAAGAAATCAATACCCACATCGTTTATACGTTATAGTCGGTTATGTTTGTATTTTGGCATCGCAAGCGGCTCGCCTTTGTCCCGCCAATCACGATTCTTATTGCTAAAGTTTTAGACGTGAACCAAATCCAAATAAAGGCGTGAAGCGGTTGTCTTGCGGGTTTCGGTACCGCTTAAAAGCTTAGCAAAGTGTTTTAAAATAAAACAATCTGGTGATTGAAAACAATTGCAAGTGAAGCGTTCCATCTTGGTACCAGTCTAGCAATAATACGTCGACGCTGCTTATAGGATATTTATATTGTACCATCAATATTATATAATACTACTTATATTTGCTAAACGGTGAAAAAAAACAATGTGAAGGAACCTGCATGTCTGAGAGAACCCCTGAAAAATGTGTGCAGTCCGCCAAACCGCACTGGGCCGCATGGTGGACTATGGCCTAATCCCCTTCGATTTGATGGTAGGCCCGTACCCAGCAGTGGGGCATAAAAAGGGCTGGCATTATTATGACTTTTACCTTATAATAAGATATTATGATTTATCAAAGGTAAATTACTTAATTTAAATGCTGCTTCAATTTTGGCATCATCAGAGAAATACATTTATATGATGACTAAAGTAGGTCGCGATCATATTGAGTCGCTATCGGTATGGATATGTTTAGCGTTATGAGGTGGAATAGGATCACTCTCATCGGTGCTTGACAGTAAGAAGGTCAGCAGGGCCAGGGCGGATTAACATTCAGGGCGCGGGCCGTTCTATTGGTGCGCTAACCCGTTCGATGCGGCAAACGGCATTTTATCTGTTAGGCACGTGTTAAATTGGAGGTTGTTGTAATTAGGTATGGCGGCAGTTTATAGTTTATATATTATAGTTAGGTAATAATAATACCAGCCCTTTTTAATGTCCCACTGCTCGGCACGGGCCTCCCCTCAATGCGAGGGGGATTGGGCCATAGTCCACCACGCTGGCCCAGTGCGGGTTGGCGGACTACACACATCTTTCGAGGGGTTCTCTCAGACATGCAGGTTTCCTCACGATGTTTTCCCTCACCGTTTAGCAAGTGATAATAGTGGTTGAAAATTATATTCGCACATGAAATCCCAGAGGTGCGAGCCGGGGTTTGAACCTGCGATCCTTGTTACCGAGGCAAGCGTTCTACCCACTTGGCTACCACTGCTTTGCTATATAGTTAGGTACACTCAATGATTTAACAAATACGATTTCCAATACGTAGATTTTCCTGAAATGGCCGAAATAGAATTAAAGCTATATTTTAGATACATTCTGAACGTATTTTTATTTCAAGTGCTAAAATACCGTCATCAATAACACCACCTGAATATACTAGTTATCCAATAATTCTGGCAGTCAGCAGAAACGAGATATTTTTATGAGATAGTAATCTCTATATTGCGTCACCCGGCAGTTTCGAACTAGGGGTCAACAAATAAATCCCGCGACAGATAGCGGCTGAGTTACGGCGGCTGAGAAGCGCCCTATTCACTTTTCCTATAGTATAAAGGTCATAAAGCTTTTTACTACCCTTCCTTTACAGCAATTTACTTATAAGAGAAAAGTCAATAGTTTCGTGACTATCCCTTATTTGTGCCTTGGTTAAAGGACTGGGGGCCATTATTATGCATACGTGTGGTATCCTTGTATTTAGTAGTTTCAAATAAGCATGGAGACTTATGATTCCATTAAAATTAAAAGCGTTATTATATATAGCTGTGGCCTCTCCAAGGCGCCTAGATAGTGTTCCTCTAGGCTATGACGCTATATATATATATAAAGCGTGCGATCGCGGTAGTGGTATAATGTCACTGCTAACCCCAGCTTACCGGATTTATAATGGTGGCTGTGTGTAGCAGTCCCAATAAAAGTAGTCACATGTTGTGAAAACATGTTTTCATTAAACAAACACATGACGCAAACTACAATGTCATGACTATCGAAAAACGCATTGTTTATTAATTAAGTGGTATTTTTCCCCCCGCAACAGGTGTAAAATCGACTGCTTTCCGAATGGCTGCAATAGAGCAAGAAAGTGATTTGATGACTAGCCGAGCTGGAGCGGCTTCTTTTTATAACGCATCAAACATAAACAAAACATTTCTACCGGATTGTGGAATGCCAGTTTTGATACAAGGTAGCCGAATACCTAGAAACAAACATGCGGAGGATTCCTTACGCAAGGAATGATTGGAATGCAGACGAAAACAGACTGCTAATCGACTCTTAATCGAGTGGAAATGGTATCGTAATTGACAACTGACGGATTTGTCTTTTACGATAACATTCCCACTCGATTAATGTGTCAATTGCGTAAGTAGTCTCCGGCCCAGGAGTTTACACCATACTGAAATCACCATGACTGGCGTGCGTGCCATTTACCAACTATGGGATTTTTAATGAGTTTTATAGGAATTCATTGACAACAACATCGACTTTGAAGTTAGTTGTAAAAGTTTAATGTTCCTCCTTAGATTGAACTTTGTTTTGATCAATTACATGTATTCGATACCTATTAGTTATTACGTTTCTATGTATCAATACAGGATATCTACCATGATTATAAAGTCGAAGCCACGATTCCTTTGCACAAATTACCCAATATGATGGCTCAACCTGTATGAGTCAACGACTTAATTGATTCCCCCATGATCTTTGAAATAAGTACCCAAGATGGGTGTTATGATGGCCATTCCGTTCCATATTAGAAATGGTAACCCAGCCGTACCTTGACCTTGTTGTCGAGCGGGCGCGGCTCGGAGGCGAGCAGCGTGCCGAGCTCGACGCGGCACGTGGAGGGGCGCCGCCCCTCGCCGCCGCAGCTGCCGCCCGACATCTCGGATCCGCCGCTCTCTGCACACACACACTACCGTCACCGGCGGCCGCGCCCAGCGCGAGCGCAGCCGCCGCAAGCGCTCCGACGCTGCGCCACCGCACCGCCCGCGCGGCGAGTCAACAGCTCGTGAGGCGAACCGAGATATATTTAGCGAGGGCGGGCGGCCCGCGACGTACTGCGTGCCGTGCGCTCGACCGCTAGTTGCCACCACTCACCGGCGCCGTCGCCGCCGCGCGCGCCATCCCGCGCCCGCTCCGTGAACTGGAAGGTGAGGGTTCGTTAGTGGCGAGTCTGGGAGCGAGGGTGTCGCGTGGGTCGGTAGGGGGCGTTGGCTGGGCACCTGCACGCGGCGGTCGCGGCGGGCGGCGATCTGCCGCGAGTGGCGGCGCAGCGCCTCCAGCGTGCCGCGCGCCGCCCCGCCCGGCACGGCCGGCGAGCCCGGCGCGGGCGGCGCCAGCCCCGGCCCGCTCAGCGCGCGTGCATCGCCCGCCTCCCCCCCCGCTCGCCGCCTGCCGCCGGACAGCTCTCGGCGGCTGTCTGTTCTGAAAGAAGACTGCCAGTTCAAAGCTCCATATTTATTGTTATTGCATCGTAAAATATTTTTGTGTACGCCGTTGCCGTGTCGTAAAAGTTACGTCTTTCTTGAAATCTTTAATGTAGGCAATTGTAGTCTACATGTGTATTAACTACAAATGGGTTTCCATGACGTATAAAAAATTGGAAAACAATTTACCGTCATATTCTCTTTATTAGTATGCAAGCTCGCTTCCCCCTAGATACCTACCTACTCCACCCTTCCCGCGACATGTCGCAGTACCATCAGTGAAATCTACTTACTCGTTTGCCTTTCCTATAGGTATGCGCGTTAGGCACGTGTTATTTTCCACTATCCGAACGCTCCGATATAATATCATTTTCAGAGTGGATAAAGGGACACTTTTGCCAAGGCACCTCTTGACCTAAGAAAGGAAAATACTCCACATTCCAAACCTTGCGGGTAGATGTTCTTAGCGGCTTTCTGTTAAAGTAATGAAGATTGATAGACTCTGAAGCCGCGCCGTAAGCGTCCCGCCCTACCTCCGCTTAAGGGTGAAGTCGAAATGTTTTCACAATGTTATATCTAGTTTCGTTCAAAAGAAGAATATGAACCATCCGCTTATCAGTCTCTCACGTTACGTCTGCTTGACTTGGGGAATTTGGTTTGTCTGTTGAAGTGAAGTAATCTAGATTATCAGTATTCTGTAGGTAGTTGCCTGCCTTTACTTGATATTGGACTAGATGTTTATAAGAATGGCCGCTGTTGTACATACTCGACGAGTTTTAGATAGTACAGTCACAGATTAGTTCATTTATTACCACGGTAGGTGCAACAATCGATTCTATATATATTTTAAAAGTAAGTACCTAAACATACCTGCTTATGAGTAAAAAACATAGATAATATTGTAAAGGGGCAGAGTAGAAACAGGTAATAAAATGATAATTGAACACCGTGGGGTTACAAAAATAGTAGGGATACGAACTGCAAAAGAAGTTAATAAAGGGAAAGCTACCTACCTAACTCCTACGCCTATATTGCTGGGTTGAATTCTCGCGTCGTTTGAGTAAAGACTAATAGGAGAATATATAAACTACTAAATAAAGGCGACTTGTTACATACAATGAGATTAAATTGCTCGTAACTCTGCTCCCACTGCACATTTTTGCCCGAGATGGCTCATAAACAAGACATTAAGAACAGCCATCATAGTGTCATTTTATTTTGGTTAATTTCGTATAATTAGCTGCAGAAGGCGCCTTGCCCTCCTGCTGCATGCGTTTGCTAAATTTGTTCTCATCTACGTCAAGTGATACCTATTATTCCATTAAATAAATAACAAGAACAACTCAAAGTGAACTAGCTGGAATTTGCAGAAAGTTTATGTGTTGCTGTCTTCTACAACTGGCACGACTAGCGCCGGGTCGCGGAGACGTGGGTACTATGGCTGTCGGAGCCATATTACTTTCGATCTTCGAAGTGGGCGGACATAATACCACTTCGAGCCTATTCGCCGCAGGCAATACCCTTCACTATTGGCATGTGAAGAAGGTATTTCGAAGATTGTCTCTTCATTTCCAATTTATAATCGTTGCCTAGTCCATGCGCGACATGAGTCATATTCAAAGTGACCACAAAAAGACATCGCTATGTAATTGTACCTTAATTATGCATAAATACTCGATACAGTCTAGACGCACCTTTATGTAGATTTGTGCTTGCAAAACGGTCTACCTCCCTATGGCGATTCACCGAAAAGCTTGGGTATACAAATTAAAAACCTACAATAGTTCTATATTTAAAATTGATGGTGGGTAGTGTAAAAAAACAATCCTGAAACTCAGAGTTGGGATACGAGTACCTTTAACTAAAGCCAATATAAAAATATAATTAATTAATAATTTCTTGAAACACTACTAAGTATATTTTTAACAAAGGCAAATTTTTGGTTTCATACTAACACGCTTTCGAAAACTTTGGAGACAAAATAACTTCCAAAGAGGCAGACAAATAAATTGAAGGGATTGGATGTATTGAAGTTGAAAGATATCGGACCTTTTTAATATCGGACTAGACGTTAATCCATTCATCATCGCTTTTATGAACATTCCCCGTGATTTATTAACTGGCTGGCAATAACTGAATAATCAACACTAATTACGATTTTAACATGATTTGAAGTAGGTATACATACCTACGTATTCTTATTTTGAAATAAGTATACCAGACAGCCGAAATCCTCCCCCTCCGTTGAGGTTAGAATTCTACGTGTATGTGATGTTCGCTGATTCCAGCTACAAGTCACAATTTATTTTGCCACAGAGTGGTTTCATTCGAATCCTTTGCCCATACAGTGTTAGTGCGTTGGATCAGCTTATTCTAACTTGTGTAATTTTTCTCTCCCACGAGCTATAGGTAGACTCAATAAAGAACACCTTATAGTAACATTGGTAACAAAAAAAGCTCGCGAAGTCTCTCAAGCTTTTTTTGAAATGATGTCCTGAAAGAACTAACTTCGCTATTTAAATTAAGTCTTTATTACAATTCTGAAGGAAACTTTCAAGTCTTCTTTGTATACACCGAAACTCATTTTATCGCAATGTGCTCCTGCGTGCTGCATACATGCATACGTGTTTCAATGATGCTAATGACACAATGTAAGCACCTATGAAAATTAAACTATCAATATAATGCTCATTCACGTGTATGGACAATGCAACGCTTCCAAATTCTAATAAGTTGATAACGCTTATGAATTCAAGTAGGTCAAAATGCAAAAGTAGGCCAATCGAGTCGTGGTATGCTGCATGCTCTTGTTTGGCTTATGCAGTGAATTATGCCGGTAAGATCTATTATATATCTTCCCTTATTGTACATCGTGTAGCTACGTCTACTGTTTCGGACTTGTAAGATTTTACAGGTGCCTTAAAACGTTACCGAAATCTCATATCTGATAGCAGTCCTTTTAGAGATCCGTTACTAGTACAGACAACCTCTTCAGACGAATTCAGGCTAAAGTCCACAAAGTTGGCTTAGCGCACCTTAGTACATTATGGATAGACGAAATAAGATATAATAAGTCTGTTATATGTTAAACAACGGAACTTAAATCATCTACTGGAATCGTGTACCTAGAAAGAGAAATGACTGCGTACAGTAGATGATTATAACAATGAGCAGTACCTAGCCGGCTTCTGCTGTACTTGTGTCTATCTTTAGAGCGCAATCGACCCATCAAGTAAGTGTAATGTTTCTCCGAACAATAGTTGCCGATGTTGCACCGATACCGGACAAATTGTAAGATCGGCAATGATCAGTAAATTTGTACCTAGATAGAACCCTGAGTCTGAATTAACCGGATTTTAATACACAAAATAGGTATGTACGGGAGCTAGCTCTTAACGCGTAACGTTTAAGTTATCGATAGTTATTTGGTGAAAGTTTAAAATGTGATTCTTGTAGCCGATATTTAGGAAAATATAATTTTTGGCCATTGATATTCTTACAAAGGCATAGAATAAATAATACCTACTCAGTGTGTACCAAGGAGTCCTGCAGGACTACGTCAACACTATCCCTTTGCTTTAGGATTCAATCAAATAATTTTATATATTAATTCTATGTAATCAATATAGTCACACCATCCTTCAACAGTTATTTGCGTCAACCGTGTATTGATTTGTTCACAAATTAATGGGAAAACTGTCTTCACTTTCTCAGTATTAAGTTTTGCATATTCGGTTTGCCCGCGAATTCGGACTTTAGCTTTTTGACCATCCCATATGAACACTTCAATTTCCCAGGATATATATTTAGATATTATACATGAGACTACTGAAGAATGTCTAATTATTAAAATTATACTCTCAGTATACTGTTAATTGGTAATGTGCTGTTGAGTTGGGTGTAATCTTCTGGGTTCTTGGTACTCCCTCGGTTACAAACACATAGGTATTAGGTAATATGTCTTTACTGGTAGTACTAATTACAACTAAACGTTATTCAAATGCTATCCAACTTACAAATATTTATACTCCTAAAACTTTGCACACATTTTCGCGGCTCACTATACAAGCGATCGTGTTCGCAAAGAAAGACTAACATGGATTCAAAAGTCTATAAATCATACCATATTGAAAATATCCACGCCGTTGTTATTATAGGTACACATAAAGAGTTCACTGTATATCGAGTTTTACAGCAGTCTATCACTCAGAAGCATGAACAATTCTGAAAAATGGTCTTAGTTACTGGTAATGTGACTGTGAGTGACAGCAATCGTTCCGTATTCATGTAGATAGGTACACTAGATAAGTAGTTGATTAAGATTGGATTAATTATGAAAATGTATATTTATGTTAACATAAAAATAGTTTCATTAAACTCATGTAAGTACGTACATATGTATGATCAAACAGATTATCAGATAATATCTAGAGATCTCGTTGTGGGTACCTTCAAATAATTTAGTTATTGTAAACACTTTCAGATATTATATTAGCGGCACACGAACATAAATAAAATGGTCTGATGACCAGCTGCCAAGATTGATGTAATATTTACCCGACAGCTCATGAGGCGGGTTTTTTTATAAGCATTCAGCTGAATTTTTGAAGTGGACGAGGATGACCATATCCAGAACTATAGGGAATAGCGAAAAATGCTTAAAGAACTCTTGAGACCGATTTTGATGTAAATTAAAACTTAGAATAAAAGCGTGATAATTTTGTTATATAATCGCATCCTAGGTGTGATCAATGTGAAAAATAATAACAAAAAAAATACGAAAACAATAAAGTAAATTTAAAAACTGTAATAAAATATTTCCAATTAGGTATGGGTCCCCACTAATAGCTGCTACCGAATTTATTTTTTTAATTTTGCGTATTTTTATTACGCAGCCGGGTTTTAGGATTGTTTTTAATAAAGGCAGAATGATTGTAGTTTCAGTTATATTTCTCGCTTACAAGAAGGCTCCTTACAACTGTTCAAAGCTAATCAACGAATCCCCGCTGGGATTAGGAATTAGTTTAACTGGTTTCGGTAGAGATGTGATATCTTCCGGCTCGCATACTACGGCAAGCGACATAAATGAATTAAATGTTTGGTGCCGAGCGATCGCTGTAACTTTCTAAACTCAAGCGAGCTACAAACAACTTCAGGACTTTAGTCCCTAGAGTTAAAATTATAACAAATTCCTGTGAAATTAATGTAGGTACAGTTACAATACTGGTTTATTTGAATAATAACCTGCTATTATAAGGGGCAAGGGCGAAAATTGGCTGTCACTCAGATGGAATGCTCATACTGATGGTGCTGATCATTGCACCTGCTGTAATTTTTTTACTGTTGTATAAAATATTTGTTTACGCACATGTTCATACCGTTCACCGTTGTATTCCAAGCTATATCCCACACGTAACGAACATCTGCCGGCGCGATCCTGGTAATAAAAAACTACTTAACACTGAGCATTTACTACATTTATATTTACCTATATGTATATTTAACTGGTGGGTGTACCCGATGGTGGTAACCTTGTTAATCTCTGTCCATGGAGACTGATACTGTAATGTAAACACGCGACGACTCGCGACGATGCCGAAGAGTCCAGGGACGTCGCACACTGATCGCGCGGGCGAGCCCAGAAGCGGGCGCCAACGACGGCACTGACTCTGATAAGGGGGTATTGTCGGTAGCGGCAGTTGCCGCGCGGCGTCGCGGCTGTGTGCGGGGTCACGGCGTCACGTGGCGACGGGTGTGCGCCGCGGTCCAAGCGGGCGGCTTCACGGTGCCGCGCGCGCCGCGCACTGCCGCGCGCCCGCCCGCCCGCCTATCGACGGCCGCCCGCCGCCGCACGCCGCCGCCCTCCGCCCAGACGGTAGCGCGACTTCAATGTGCCCGCTCTTGATGCGATACAATACCAGTTTATTGTAATTTTATTACCCTTATTAACCTTAACGTGACCTATCTATCGACTCTCATCTCAATTACTTTCAGAGTTATAGCGATTGGACCACTTTCTTAAACATTAAACGTAGGTTGGTACGTAGTGCACATCACTCAACCGATTAGCTGACGCTGTCGGTGTGGTGGTGTCGCTTGCACGGCGCAAGAATCGATTCAATAAATCTAAGCATGATTAAGGAAAACATTGTTAAAACTTGATTTCGTCTTTGAGTCGATGTAATTTTGATAAAAAATTATTACCTTTGAAAAAAAATGTACTAAAGTTTGTGCATAACATGATATCCTTTTCTTATTAGCCTGATAAACTCTTTTGTTATCATTCATTATTTTAAGAAAAAATGTTAGAGTATTGTTTATAGTTTACGTATTTAGAGACATTGTATGGCATATTGAACAGCGCCTCTAGGAGAATTGAAAGTTTTAAAACTTTCATTTCTCCATACATTGTGTCTAAATACGTAGACTATAAAGTACACGGTTAGCTTTCGTATAATCTCGCACTTAGAGATAGTTCACATCAACAATTCATATATTATTGCCAAATGTACAATTTTCTTGCGAAAGACCCCTGAGTTCAAAACATGTTATAATTTAGTAGTATAATGATTTAATTCTTCGATGCATAACACAGAAGTATCGTCATGTAAATTTATATACGTCGGTCCCGCGAGTTTACAGCTGTAGGCTGCCATTTAGTGGTGCGGAACTGTATTTTGGTTGGCACCTATATCGCTTTCTTCCGAATATGACAAAGATAACTGCTATTACTAGCCTATCATCCCCCAATGCTGGCCGCGAGCCAGCTGCCCGCCACGTGCTATGGGTCGTGTAAACATCATGACGAGATTATATCAAAACAATTGAGATTGAAGGTGGCACTTCGACGGTTCTTCTTTCAATAAAACCAAGAAACTTTCGGTACTAAGCATTTCTTTTAATGACTCAACAAGACATATTAAACTACATGCATTGTGCATCGACTGATATAAAACCATATGACATAAGATGGCAACGAGTTACGGCTCCCAAAGTTAAATTATTATATTCAACTGGTTACTATTCTAAACTCTAAGCAATAGAACACAAAATAGTCAAGGCGTTTGGGTAGATGTAATAGCAATACTATGAAAATTCAAACAAACATCGATGTCTGCTAGCGCGACTGGTGGATTCCTGAATAAAGTTTTTTATGGAATTATTTCCTAAATAACGGTTGCGGGTTGGGCAAAGTGCGCGGAGCGGAGCGGTGCAGTGTTCTGTTGACCCACTTCTGTGACGTTAATCGCATCACATGAAAAAGCTTGCGTGTGCGGGGCGTTCACCCGGCGGCAGCGGCGGCCCTTCAACCCTGCGCTGCCGTGCCGGCCCTTCCTGCACAAAAGGCAAACGTTCCAACACAATTAGATCGCAAAACGCCTTTGCGATACCATCAGCCACACTGTATTCATTACAGTCCAACTCAACATGATTCACGGCTGGTGTAGTGCAGAGAATTTCAACCCGATCTATCATTTTTACCCGACTGCGCAAGATGGAGGGTAAGTTTTTCCAATCGTTCTCAAATAGGAGTGGAGGTAAAGACGTGGCTCAATTGTGAGCGTAGATAAATATATAAAAAGCTATTATTTCCTTTAATTGGTAATAAAAGCGTCCTACAGTTGTGGCCAACAATCTAGGGCTCTCTGGGTCCACACAGTTTGCGACAATATCATCCTCCGTGCCATGTTGTTCGGCCCGGTGTATCTTCCCGTCTCGTTGCCACATTGCAGAACATGTTCACTCCTGTGGTACTCACGCCGCTATATTAGTCCCGTTTTCCATTTAAATTGTTGATAATTAAATTCTAATCTTTCGTATCTAGTTTATGAAAGCGTTAGAGACTATTGTATTCTAGCCAAATGCTTATGGGACACTATCTGAAAACTCACCACAGATAAATCAATTCGCTGGCTAATTAACGTCTGTTCCTGCTAGTCGTAAACGTTGAAGAAGTATTTGGAGTCTGGTCTACGTTCAGTTAATTTACAGCGCGATTTGGCGAAGTAAAGAAGACAAAGGACGGGATTTGTTGAATTAAAATATTGCGGTCAAATCGACTATAAATTTAGATAGAGTAACACTGGAGTAGTTATCCGTAGAAAGTCTAATTAATACTCTCCTACTTAATACTTATTACATATTTGCTCTAACTAATTCTTCCCGAAATCCCGATTTTAGCATAGGCTTTAATTTTTTTTTAATATTAATTATACAATTTACCAAGGTACATAAGCAGGGCGAAAATATAGTTTTCAATAGGGACTCATGTCCATGTTCCCGTGTGCGCTAAAAGTTGTTTAGTTTTTGCGGGACAAAGAATCTGTTGTGCGCCTTCATCGACTACTGTATACAGAACATTAGAGATCTGTTGCGACGTGCGTCATCATCCACTCACAAACATCTAAACAAGATGATAAATAGCTTTGCCCTCTGGATTTGCCTGAATTTACACAAGTTTCAGAACAATTAGTCTTATGAAAGTTCAATATCTCGTGTGCGTTCCTTAAAGGATCTGTTGAGGATCGCAAGTAGGTTTACTGTGATTTATGATGTAGGATAAATATAAATGACTACCTAAACACTTCTGCTGAGCTAAGTAGTCTTTTGTTTCACTGTTTTCATTTTCATTCAGAGATGTAGGTACTTCCTCGTAGGCCATAAAAGTCTTAAATAAATGATTCCCTGCTGAAACATTTCCTCTTTCTTCCATTTCAAAGCCGCTTCCGATAAAAGGGGCGCGGCGACAATGCGCGGCTGCATCAAGTGCCTCGCCTGTTCAATAGCTTTCCTATCAGTCTCGATCACGCGTGTAGTACTTCTGGGGTAAGCAGAGCTCACAGTTGAATTCTTAGTCTCCCTTCAATTTGTTTCCCATGAATCATACAACGTAAGACCACCAGCAAAGCACATTTAACTAAAGATCTCCCACAAAACTGTAGTGAATACTTACAGAAAATAAAAGAAGGGTGTTTTTTAGTGGTTACAAATAATGTTTAATGTTCTCGTTAGCCCCTACAAATAAACAAAAGCTTGAGCTAGGTTCACGGCAATAGCTGAGTAACCAAGGCGATCGAACTCGCGATATCGCTATTGATGCTGAAATCATAAATAAATAAGGCTGGTTTTGTTCAGTTGGACCTCGAAAATATCTTCATCTATGCAGACCAGGTGAAGATGATTCATTCATTCTTCAGGCAACAATACCTATGTATAAAACTACTACAGAGTCACTTCCAGCACGTAGCTGGTTCGTATTAAAAATACTTGTAGCAACATATGTGAATAGTTGTGTGCTGGCGAGCCGTAAACACGTGACGTCAAAATAATAAACAACACCAAAATTACTAATATTACAGATGATTTATCGCGACGGGTGCGCCGAAAGTTGGGCCGGGTAGGGCGCTCAACACCGTACCGCCTTGGGACCGGCGGTGTTGCCACATCTAGTGCGGTCCGCGAGAGACAGCCGATGACGGCCTTGGCTTGATTTATCATCGATTAAGTAGGAGACGTTTGACGGTTACAAGTCAAAAAAATACGAGCTAGCTAGATTGTATCTTCTGGATGTGAACGTTGTATTTAATTTGCGCATTGGATTTCATACTGAAATGAAATAATTAGGCTAATTAAAAGCGACTTTCATGTGCCTACTTTACACCAACTACCTTCTCTACACCAATTACTTACTAGTTTAATTTTGTACCTACTTAGTATACCATATACGAATGCACCTTGGTCATCTGTATCTTAAAACTGGAGGAATATTGTTTGTACCGGAAAATATAAGGTAGTCAAAAACTGTATCTCAAAATTAAATACACATTTTCCTTAAACTTGCCATAATGATAGCGTATACGATGTTCTAGTGCTAGAGTTAAGGAAACAAATTAAAACGACCAATAAATGAATTGACATTGATAGGTTGTTTTCTCGGTAAATGAAATGGTTCTCCCGTGACAGTCAACATCGAAAACCCATCGGCCATCGTATTCGAGTGCATGCACTGCTAGTTCTAAATATGTGGATAACAAACACGGGTCTTATTTGTGAGGTATAGCTTATAGGTTTTGCTATGGATTCAAGACGGCTGTCATGGCAACGCGGCCGCCGCCCCCGGCCACCGCCACAGCGCTTATGACAAAGACCGATGATGTTTTCCTGTAAATATTGACGTATTGCGATTCCACGCGTGTCTGTTCGGTCTTTACGACTTAAAACAGAATTTATTGAACGTTATAAGAACAAAGAGGACGTGATTCGTTCAGACATCACAGTTGTAGACTTTAGTTCTTAGGGTATCCCGGGGGAACCCATACATTTACCCTATCAAGCTAGTTTTATCAAAATTCAGTAGTTATCCCGTGATACCCTAACGGACTGACAGACAAAAATTCTATGGCTTAAATCCCCCCCCCCCCCCCCCCCCCCCCTCATAATAAGGTAAAGAGTGCACTCTTACAATGATAATAGAATCGCTTCCTATTAAATTGGGACCAAATACGATCGGCAAAATGAGAGTGCACTGCGGTGCACCTCAGGCTCATTCAGGGTTGGGAGGGAGTGATAGTGTTTATTCGTGTACGCAAACTACAACCGGATCGGAACGCGGCTTCAAGATCGGTAAAAGATATTATTATAAGCCTTGTTTGCTGTTTTCACATCAGTGTGTTATTAGATGCGTATGCCTCCCTCGATTCAGTTAGTATGCCAAACAAGGCCGTAGCCAGGAATTCACTTCAGGGGGCGTCGACCTCTGCACCAGAGATATTAGTAAGCACCTATGTACAAAACGGGGGATTGCCTAAGGTATTTCGAGGGGATGGCAACGGCCAGGACCAAAACACCTAATATTCTATACACATTTAAAATACCTACGAGTGCGTTCAGAAAGCCCCCGCTGCTGGCCGGAAACCGCCAGGTGTGTCCTATCGCCGCCTCAACACCCCGCGACTACGAGCCGACTCAAGCCGACTGCATGACGCCTCTGCTTCGATAACATACCGATCTCGTCGCTACTCGCTTCCATTTGATCATATTAACGATAACAAAATTCTTAAAATGCTATAAGATCAGTTAATCTATAAATACATAGCTTACGTGTCTTTAGCTACGTCCGTATAGTCGCGCCTGGCTGGTTGTATGTATTCATAAATCATTATCCTGATTACTTTTTTAGTTTTATATGCGCATAGGGTGAAGTAGGTACTTATAGATGGATCTATTATTTTCTTTACGAAATGAGATGCGATGAAATAAAATAGATATAAATATGGCCTCACCCACAACTTAGAGAGTAGGTATTTTGCCAATGTCAAGTAATTAATAGCAATAACACATTCAATAAATACACATTATAAATAAAGCAATGGATGTGACATGATGCTATGAAAAATCAGATGGATCTATTATAAAAGGCTCCTCGTTCGACCACCTTCATTCACAAAGTAAAAAGAGTCTTTGTCAATGAGGTAGGTATTTAATGACTTCCATAGACTGCGCACATATTAGTTTTAAATTCTCTTTCATTCGCCGCTCTTTGGCTGTCAGAATCAAGAGTCACAACTACAAAATTACTCAAAATTATGTGTACCGGCTTTGGTCTTAGTGCCCGCGGCCCCTGAGGCATGGGGAAGCGTCGAGACACGGACGCAGGTGGCGTGGCGGTGTGCGCCGTGTTCCGAGTGCTGTTCATCTACGCTTGTATCCTGTTCGTGCACTCGCTGCTGTATTGGGGCCGGCGGCTGCTGCGGCACCGCAACGCGCGCTCGCCGCACGCTGACCATGGCGCGCAATCGGACCTGGCCGGAGCTACGCTTCACGCACAAGCTGCTCCTTAACGCGGCCTGGCTCGCCTTCATATACATGCTGCTGCTGACGCTGTTCGAAATGATCGAGCTAGTGCGGCCCAAGCCCTGTAACCCGTCTCCCACTGTGTGTCCCGGGGCCTCCGATGCCTACTTCTGTCCGGAATGTGCCAAAAAATGTAAAAGGAACAACTGATCTTTGTAAACATTTTGATTAATAAAGTTGCAAGAGTTTATAACAGACAGTGCTAACATTCATGTCAGCCATTCTACCAGAGACCATCTCCATATGTCTCGGAGAGCCATATAGTCATTCACATATCATTTCATAGGTAAGTGCCGTGTGACACCTGTGTTCCGTGTCTTCCATGTTGGTAAACAAATACAATGCATGCATAGTGACTTAATATCAATATTGCTGTAATAATACTACAGCACTTAAGTATGGCCAAGCAAGATTAAATACCTTAACAAAATTCTGTAACATCCCCAGCACATCTATGCTTCGCCTAAGAGCTACCCGACGAGAAGTGAACTGACTGTTTCCGAGGAAAGGCGCGATACGTGTCATAAAAATATCGGTGTATAAGTTCCTCCCTGGAGAGCAGAATCATATAATATACTAGCTGTTGCCCGCGACTTCGTCCACGTGGTATTTAACAAAGACTGAGCCGTTGGCAACAGCCTGCTCGCGTTCTGATCCCGCGGGACGCATTGCAGATTGTTGCTATCAAACTTTAATCAGGCGCAGCGCTGCAACATTGGTTTTAATTTTTTTTCGAGAGATCCATTTTTTTTTTCTAAAATAAAAGTAGCCTATGTTACTCCTTGTTACATCAGCTATCTGCCAGTGAAATTCCCGTCAAAATCGGTTCAGCCATTTCAGAGATTACCCGGAACAAACAGACAGACAGACAGACAGACAGACGGACAGACAGACAGACGGACAGACAGACAGACGGACAGACAGACAGACAGACAAAAATTGTAAAAAATGTTGTTTCGGTATAGGTAACGTGTATACATCCAAATGCACTTAGTAAAAAGCGGTTATTTTAATATTACAAACAGACACTCCAATTTTATTTATATGTATAGATGTATAGATGTATAGATTGTCTAAATGATGATCCGTTTTATTCCATTGTAGAGTGTATTTCTTTGTCCTATCGTGATGAAAGGATTGGTCATACGAAAGGCTGTTGCTTGGCCAGGGTGCGTCTGACGTGGACACGTACTCAAATGTCTTCAATGGGGGGACTCGTTCGTGCACCCCAATGACAGTATAAACGCTATAGATACAAAGAAGAATGAAATAAATGAAATGAAATATTAGGAATTTTGTTAAGTAGGTACATAGTATAGAAAAGGTAGTGGGCACTTAGTAAGGTGGTGGATCTTCATAAGAAACAACAGCATCACAAATACTTCGTTGGCATCACGCCTATAATCTCTAAAAGAGGTAAGAGATGCACTGCAGCGTGTCCCCACATTGAACAGATGAACTGACCGGCTTTAAGACCCAATTAAATTGACTGCGAGTCTATTTCCATACCGGGTGCTCCCCCTCTATTTTAGCTTCGAGTTAGCTTCGGGCCATAGTCCGCCTAGCTGGCCCAGGGAGGTTTTCCTTCACACAAATGTATAATCATTGTTGAAAATAAAATCCGCTCGTGAAATTTGATAATCCTGGAGGTTTAGCCGGGGGTTCGAACATTGAAAACTTGATGCCAAAGCAAGTAGGTATTCGACTAATTTGGCTATAACTTCTATAAGTTGAGCCCAAAAACGTTTATTTGTTGTGCCAATCAGAAAAAACTATATTCGCTAGGTATTTACGTAGTACATACTCGTATCCTGACCCCGACTCGTGAGCTAACTCGTAATGGTTGGCTAGGAATAAATCTTCACTTTAAAACGCTCACGGTTTGGACCATACGTGCTGTATACAGAATGTGACATCGAGATGGTCGTCGATTGAGAGATAAGAAAAATTGCAGTTTTAAGTTTAAAGAAAAAACCCATACATGAAGCGGGAATCGAACTCGCTCATTTTGAAGGAAAGAAATCGTTATTTTATTTCGATGCTGATTGTGTAGATTATAAAGAATAAAAATGCATATGAAATCTTGTACCGAAAATAAAAACTAAATGCTATATTTAATAGTATTTTATTTATTTCAGTACCTAAATATTTCAAATTACAGCTATTTTTAACCGACTTCAAAAAGGAGGAGGTTCTCAATTCGGTTGTATTTTTTTTTTCTTGAATAATCATTAACCCGTTTGGGAAATGATTGATTTTCTTTTAATTTTAGACACATGTTTTTAAAGCAACGTCTAGTCCTACAACCTACACCTTCAAAACGACCGGGTTTGACTCCAGATTCATGCATGTTTTTTTATAAATATTATATACAGTCAGTTTCTCATATGAGTTTCTCTTATCCCTAAAATCACCGTGTTCTTTTCTACGGTATTTTTAAATATTAATTACCGTGTATATAATACTCAAATTCGTACTCAAAAACGTATATTTTTATGATTAATACTTAATTAGCAACACTGGCTGTCGCTGTTGGGGAAATCCCTAACGATTTCATTACTTGGCAGATAATATAATCCGGCAAAATTAAAAATATTTTTGGTTGTGTTTTTTTCATGTATAGTCGTGGAAAAAACACTACCAAAAATATTTTTATGTTAAAAATAGTAGTATTAAATATACTACTATTTTTAACATAAAAATATTTTACACGAAAGGAATGTTATTACATTACTTGAAAAAGTTTGTTGCGGTGTAACTGGTGTTTAAAATATTGTAAGTCTTTACGAAATCGTACGGTTACGAGAATATTATGAGCTGCGACGATAGTGACAGTGATGATTATGATACTGATGTTAGAAACCGACATCCTCCAAAATAGCGAGAACTGGACAAAAACGTAAGCATTACAAACAAAAGTGAATTGAAAATATAAAATTGTTCTTTTTTTTAAATCGACACGGTTCGAATTCAAAATGCCAATGGTTTTTATTTTTTTACGAAAAATGTGGACATCTTTACGATGTAATATAGTGTTTTGCGATATTAGCATTCTGCATTGGATGTCTCGATGTATTAAGTTTGATTAAAAAAGTACCTAATCCGATACAATACCATAAGGTTTGTAAAAACCGCTACTTTTACTAACTTTATGGTGTTGTATCGCTTTAGGTATTTTTTTAAGCAAACCTAATACATCGAAACATCCAATGCAGAATGCTAATATCGCAAAACACTAAAATACATCGTAAAGATGTCCACATTTTTCGTAAAAAAATAAAAACCATTGGCATTTTGAATTTCGCGCCCTGACCCTGAGCTTCCACCTTAAAACACGGTAATTTTAGTATGCAGACAAGGTAGTTTAAAATGTTCATCTGGTAACACTGCTGGAACCTGAAGCCTTGTAGTTTTAGTAGATCACCATTTTTAAAAACGGTCACACTGCTGAAGGCTGAACCTGACAGATCTGTAAAATAAGTCAATAAAAGAAGGTATGGAAATTGTGTGGATAGATTGAACATTTAAAACAAATTTAAGCTTTTAGCTTTTCATACTAATACCTAAACAGATGTGCTAAACCCTGGCTGGTGGCTGTACCTGAATCAAAATCAAAAACATTCACAGTATAAAAACATAAATGTAGAGAAAAGTACTGGACTATATCAATCCGGTATGCATAAATGTCCATAATGTAATATTTCAATTCACTTCATGGGAATTACTTCCCTACATAATACATAATATTAAGTATATGACGGACAATTGAATCAAGGTATAAAAATATTTTCCAGGTAAACATGAAGACTGCAGTGAGCATACTTCAAGAGATGATGGTGAAAATGGCTGAGTCCCCAGAGTATGAATGTATATCCCAGGTATCATTATTCAAAACATGTCTAATCCTGGCAATGACTGTAATAAGCGGATGATGAAACTGAAAGGCACTTCTATTTATTCTCAGTCCGGGCTACAACACCAAGCTATGTTTGAGTACCGGTGCACTGCTTTTGGAGCAGTGGTGACTGGAGCGGCCCGCTCCAAGAAGGAGGCGAAACAGGAGGCAGCTCGCGCCATGCTACAGAAGCTGGCAACCCATGGCCATCATGTGCCACCACCTTATGGCTTCAGAGTTCCTGTCCCAAGTGACCCACAGGTGAATTACTCAACCTAAAGTCAGATAATCTCATTGTTGAGCTTAGACAAAGAAATAAAGCAGAAAGTACAAAAACCCAAGCTGATTTCTTTTCTTTTTTTCTAATATTTGTATGAGCTACTTTAAAGCCCTGAACTTAAAACACATTGTATCTGTGAATAATGTAATCTACTAGGTAGCCACTACAACGAATGAGGAACTGTGATAATCTTATTCCTCTACCCACTTAATCCACATCACTATTTAATAATGTACAAAAGTACCCTACACTATATTTACATTACACTATTGTGACATACTACATAACTACACAAATTGACTTGGAGTTGTATTCTTCAATATGTTGTTTACAATATTGTCTATATTATTTATTTGTCTGAATTGTTGGGAAGCGTAGCACAAAAGAAACTTTTATACGTGATAATCTGGATATTTTGAGGATCTAACTAATATCTTGTGCATTTGTAAAAGATAACGCCAAGCTCTGCCACGGACCCGCGAAGCTACGTGGCCCTGCTGAAGGAGCTGTGCGAGCAGTACCGGCTGGGCGCGGCGGAGTACGAGCTGGTGGGGGACACGGGCCCGCCGCACCTGCGCCATTTCACCGTGCGCGCGCGCCTCGGCCAGCACCAGCGCCTCGCCACGGCCACCACTAAGAAGACGGCGCGTCAGCTCGCCGCCGAGCAGCTCTACTCCTACCTGCGAGAGAATCTGGCGCGAGTCACGCAAGATTTCGTGGAGGCTAGTGATGCAATATTCAATTTTAACAATTCAACACTAACCCTCGAGTTATATGTAACATTATCATGGACCGACCTGTGAAATTCAATGTTTAGGAGGACGCGTTGGTTCGAGCGCGTGAAAAGGCAATGGAGCGGTATGTAGAGACAGCTGAAGAGGGCCCTCGTAAACCGGACCTCGGCCAAATGATCTCTGAATACCACCTGGGGCTCTCCACTCGACTGGGTGTGTATATTTCTAGGATACAGAAGTAACTGGTTAAAATGATAAATAGAACGACATTGCTCTCATCTGTCCACAGACGATGTAGCTCGCGTGCTAGCCATTGAAGCTCTGGAGGCGAGTCGCGACCACTCGCCGGAGCGCGCGCTGGCCGCGATCGCCGCCGCCATAAGCGTAACCGCCGAGTACACGCAGCTGGAGTGCGAGGGTGACGGTCAGCTCGAGCTGGTGGAGCTGACGGGCTGCGCGCCGCCGCTCTCGTTCGCGGGGGCGACGCGCGCCGCCGCGGCCGCCGGCGCCGTGGAGTACGTGCGCCTGGCGCTGCGCGGGCCGCCCTGCGCCTCCTCGCTGTGACCCGGCGACAGGGACAGCGCCGCGCCTCCTGAAGGGGTCTAATAGCGCACTACGTCAGCGGCGAGCGTTCATGAACGCCATGAAAAGAGCAAAGCAAGGTGCGGTTATAGAAAAGAGGACTATGTTGTATCCGTTTACGATCGCAATCGAGCGTTTGGTCAATCAATGGTTGCGAATCGTATAAACATAACCAAGGTTTGGTTACGATTTGTGGTCAATGATTTTGATTTAGGCGACCTGACAGTGTGCATGGACACATGTCAGTCGATGCTAGTAGCTATAGCAAATAAATGAAAACACCATCACCTAGGTACCCTGCAGTTATTCGTTATATGGTGGTGACCATTATATTGGGATCGTCCCCCCCCCCCCTCCCTCCCTCCATGTGAGGAGAATTTGGGTCATAGTCCAGTAACCTGTATGGCTGCAGGCTGGGTGGCCTAGTAACTATAGTTGTTTATTTAGGTAGCTTTATTCGAATTTATTACAAAGTATTTTTTTTAATAAATCATAATAAGGGCATCCATTGCATTATGTTCAGAGAAGGCCGAGTCCACCCCCAAGTTAGTTCATGTTCAAAATAAACTAACTGTTCAGCCAAGTGTAAATAATTTATTGTATATAATTCCTATGGAAGTCATTATATAGAATGTTCTTTATGTAACAAAAATAAATATTTTGCACGACACTAAAAATCTTTATTTTTTTCCCCGTCACATTACGTTTAAAATAACAACTTCCTACAAATCGAGAATTTAATCATGGGTTCAATAAAAACGCGATAAAATCCTTAAAATTTGTTTCATTTCAATGTGTAGTATTCGCGTAAATATAAGAAATCAATATGGGTTAAATATCTTTCCCTATGTCAACACCAGTTATTAACACAAATTACCTTGGTTATCGCAAACGGAATCTGTCTAGAACCATGTCAGTTCTGCACAGAAAAAAAAGGGTGAACCCAAGCTGGGTTCACCCTTTTTTCTGTAGTAGTAGGGTTTACCTAGAAAAGCAGAGTGCAAGATATTTTGTCTGGGGTATCGAACTTTTGCCTAACAACCTCCCCAGACAATAGGTATTTTGTGACAGTAAGAGAGAACTGCCTGTCCTTGTCCTAATGTGTAGTACCTGGTGCACTGGTGGTAGCTCATCATTGTGTGACATTTTTGATGATGGGATACCGGAGTAGCACCTCAGGCTGCTATTTTATCGCGCGTCTTCTCATGAATATGGAATCAATATTTTTTTATTCCGGTAGACCATTAATTACAGTACTTATGAATCGTCAAAAGTTGCAATATATTATGCTACTACTTTACCACCCATTCGGAATGCCGTTCCTATAGAGAAGAACGAGCAAGAAAATCTGATTCTGTCTGGCTGACGACTAGCTCACGAATAACTCGGCAATATTAACTACAATATTCTCTTACTGCAATGTTATGGTCAACACCTTTGGTAATGATAGCGGCGCGATAAAGACTGCAACGATAAGCCCCTTCAAATTGTACAAGTCTACTATTTTAGCATTAATCAAACCATACTTTGAAAACAATATGCAGCCAAGCATTACTAATGAATAACAAATCTACATTATTGGGCATGTTTTAATTATTTTTAAAAAATCTCCGATTATCAATACAAATATTACTAAGATATTAATTATAGGTATAAAGAGCTCTTCATTTATTACATAAGATTTTTTGGGCTTTTTTAGACCTCGCCCCCTCATTACACTAACACCAAGAAAATTCAAATATAAGGAACAAATCTTATATTTCATCTTTCTTATTACAAATGAGTCTTATTTTTTCTTACATATATAGGGACTCAAAAAGAGGCAAAAAATTTCTTGCGTAATTAATGAACAGCCCTAAGATACGCCCTGATTCAATCGACAGAATTCGTTCTACGTACTAATTCTTCGTTTATTTTAGTCCGGCACCACCCCACTTGATCGACTCCTGCACGAGTCTACTCTTGCACAATGAAATAACCGCCTATCAGTCAGAGTCGTCAATGTCCGACGATCCTTTGCGTCGTCGCGGATTATCCATGATACTCTGAAGCCAATTTGCAGACTTCTGTGCGGCCATACGGCGTGGCGTCCTACGCTCGGGGAGTTCGGCTACAACGGGCGGGTCGGGCTCGGCGCGGCCGCGCGCCCGGCCGCGGCCGCCGCGAGCGCGCGAGCCCCGGCCGCCCCGCGAGCCGCGGCCGCGCCCCCGCCCGCCGCTGTCCCCCTCCGGCTTCAGCACCTCATCGTCACTCGACAGTTCGATGGTCTTGCTCGGAATGGGCGCTGTCGCCAGTGCCACGAGTTGCTCGGCGTCGACAGCATCGATCTCGTCGCGATACGCGCGCAGGTGCTCGACGATCTCCTCCTCGGTTTCGGCGTTCGTCTCGAGCAATTTGGCGATGCACCGCCTCCGTTGTGCTTCGAGTGCGGTGCGAAGGACCTCCTCGTTCTGTTTAATCGTGAACTCGCGGACCGCCTCGGTGATGAGCCGCACCGGTAGTGTTCCTAGCCGCCGCTCGGGTGGTTGGGCGTCGTAGTACGCCCGCAGCAACGCCTCGACGTCAGTCGCATCGATAGCGTCGACCGCGACATCGACTCCACCTACCGCTGGGTCAGAAACCTTGCGCTCACGTATCTTTTTGTCGCGTTTCATCAAAAGCATGTCATTCGAGTTCGCGACGAGCCCGCTGAAGTTTTGTCCGAATCTTATTCTGTTAAAATTTTGCTCTTCTCGCTCGTAAAGAACACTGAGTCTAATTAATGGAACAGTTGGTTGTCGGGGATCACCACTCTGAAGGCCACGAGCTTCATCTATGGCATCTGTGACACGCTGTTTTAGCAGTTCTTGGACCTTCTCATTTTCATTCACATCACCTTCCCCAAGGTTTTCATCTGACAGCAGGATGGTTTTAAATATGAATGGTCGGACAGTTTTTAGAGGCAAAGGGGTTAGCATGAAATCATTTTTATGTATTTGTAGAAGAGCACAATGCTTGGGGCGTGCCTCGCCTGCTGCCAGAGAGGTGGCCACTGTGCTCCCGGGCTGTACAACAAAGAAATGGTCAGTCTCACGACTACCTTTCATGGGCATAATTTCACAATCATGCTCATGACCCCACACTACAAGATCTAAAAATGTAGGCAATATGTCTTCCCTAATAAAATTACCTGGACCTCTGTCTGCCCTGTTTTGGTGTAGCACCAATAAGTTAAACCAATCATGATCTTCCTCACGCACCATCTCTACTTTCTTTTCTTGAAATAGTCTTGACAAGCGCTGGTCCTTCAGATGACTCAGACCATACAGTGCAAGTCTAGTATCGCCCTTTTGCAGCAGTACCGGCGATATTCGCACATGCGTGTAGTCAGTCCACTTGCCGAAGTAATTCACCAGCCCGCCGATCGAAAGAATGTCGAGACTGCTGATGCTATTCTGACCCACAGGGTCATCATGATTCCCATGGATAGATAATATCGGATAAGACACGTTTAAGTTCGGATCTTCGTAATTTATGTTTCTTGAAAAATTTTTAATCTGATCCGACAATAGTTCCACCGCTACCGGCTTGTCTCCAAAACAGTATTTTCGAACGATATTCGTGCACTTGTACATGCAGTTTGGAGAAGGTTTCGCATGATGAAATAAGTCTCCACCGAGCAGTATCAAGTCTACGTCATACTGAACGGCCTGCGACAGCACTTCTTCAAATGCAATGAAACTATCCTCACCTCGAACAGGATCATTTTCCAAGTAACCTAAATGAATATCAGAAGCTATCAGAACTCTGATGGTATTATCCGGTGACCACGTACTTGAATCACTCCCCACCATTTTTATTGTTAGGCACTGTTTAACTTATTGTTAGCTTACCTAAAGCTAACAGACAATAATCTAGCAAAATAATGCAAGACGTATTTCCATAGAAAGAAACCGCCAAACGAATAAAAACAAGTTCGCGTTGCTTTGTTTTTTTTTTAATTTGGAATCACCTTAGGTATTTTGCCAGTGTCAAGTAATATAAATTATTTCTATTTTTGAGCATATGCACAGGCCCAAAGGCTCGGCCCAAGTAAAATACCCCCCATCCCTAAATCAGTAAAGTGATGGATACTTTACTGAAAGATATTTCATGGATTTTTTGTGAGACACTGAAAAGCCAAGTTTCGTCACTCCGTTTCAATTACCTATTCTTGTGCACTTTACCGAACCCATAATGGTTAATATTCCACTTATATCACTCACTCGCAGGAACACTAGTTTTAGAAATGAAAACATAAATTACTCCATGACTTTTCAGTTTCCCGCTAAAAAGTCTTCGCGTTGCCTCGGTTTTTTTTTACATTTTCACCAAGGCTGCCACCACAACTTGCTAGCCACTAGTGTAGTAACATAATGCTAGCTTCATATATGTATGTGTATAACAATATAATAACGCATGACGTAGGAACTTAGTTACGTATTTATTAATCGCTCCATATTTATTTAATCGTGTCTTATCGATTTAGTATTGATTTTCACTTTACATTTTTTTCTAATATTTCTTCGTTTTGTGTCGAGGATTATCCCAATAACAGAGTTTTAAAAGACACTTGGCCAGTGAAATATAATAAAAAAACAAAGCAAAATATATTGCATGGTTAAAAATGATCGCACATCATCGTGAACAGGCTCACCTCTAATTTTTTTTTTGTCAAGTCAGACAGCTGATACAGCGCAGAAATAATTTTCTCTGTGGTCCGTCAAGTCAACAAGTCAAACTTATATTCTCTTTGGTCAAGTCCTACAAGAAAAAGTTGTGTTGTGTGTGGACATACATAAATCGTAATGTTTTAATAAATAAGAGTAGTGCGTGTAAAATATATTTGAACTCTTACGTGATGACATGACTACCGTTCACAATGCGACAGATGAATCATGCTCCCGTAATGTAGAAAATCGCTCAGTTCGTAAGAGAAAGTGTCGTGAAATCACGGAGTCGTCGCCTTCAATGATGTGGAAGAGGTCGATTGTGCAAGCGACGAGGTGCGCGCGTGCTACCGCGGCCCTGGCGCTGCTGCTTGCCGTTTTCACGGTGAGTTCTAGAAGCCACGGCCTGACTCCTGCCTCCAGCCAGCCAGGTGACTGTGGGCACAGAGCTAGACATAATGCGTACTTACTTGGTTTTAGTGTTTATAACATATAATACAAATCCAACACTTGTTTTTAGTGATGTCTATATCCATTATCAGCTATTGTTTATTATGTCTGTCTAGGCATTGAGACCATATGAAGTTTGTTTTCATATTTTTTTAAAATAACTTTCATATTGGTATACTTACAAGCTCTTAAACACTGAAACAATTGATCAGAATCATAATTCTGATACTGTGCTTCCTGATTCCATGGTGTATAATTCGTTATTTCATTGTATTTAATAATAATTTTAAAGTGTTAAATATAATCACTGAGTCATTACATTTAGCATTGAAGGTGTATAGTAAATACAGGTAAATAACAATAAATACATTCCTTCTAGCGCAGTTGGGTGAAAACAACTAAAGAAGTAAATAGTAAAATGATTAGGAATTTAAATTAAAAAAGTAATAAATACATTAATTATAATCAGTGTAATAATTTTCTACAAGGAACACATTACAAATACAGATGATTCTGGATTTAATTAAATTTATCACATTTTAAGAATACAAAATATTAAATAAGAGGTATTATATTTAAAAAACAGTGTATAAAATATCAATTAGATAAGTGTTTCAACAAATTTTAATTTTTATCTTATTTTAATTTTAATTTATGTAGGGTATGTAATTATAATAATTTATATTAGGTATATTAAATAAAGACTAATCAATGTTAAATAATTAAATAAAAAACTTATACTGTCAAATATAATTTACTCACATTTACAGTAAGCAGACAATATTCGAGGCTGTGCTCCGATCTGGTAATAGAGTTAATAAAAAAATATGTAAATGACAATTGGGCTGTACAAAATAAATATTTGACTTTGACTGACTATTTAATAAACTTATATTTTTTTGCCATGTGAAAATAAACAGTTTTACTTATTATATTTAACAAAAAAAACTGCACAAATATTCTTTTTTTTTAAATGTTTTAAACCTGTTGTATTATTCCTTAAAAAGAACAGTGTTATAAATGATAAAATATTTTGTTTCGAAAGAACTTTTGTTATACTATTTCCTCTATTTTATGCTGAGTATAGTTGAATATCAGTGACTGTCAGACAACAGAATTGGTAACCTGTTGTTGTATTGAGTTATCAACATACGGATTATCTATAGTCTTGCATATTTGATAAAACTAGGCGATACTTGGCGGAAACCATTGTAAAACAAATGGGGGAAGAGGCACTCACCACTGCCCCTCAGCTTGTCAACTTTTCTAATTATTAACCAAACAAGTTGATCCATAATTAAAGGAGCCAGCAACACCAAACTTCTCTAAGATGTTAGTCAAGAAACTGCCTGTTAGGAGTGTCGGGACCCCAATTAATATGCAATCCTCTGCGAAACAATGTGAATCTAAAAAAGTGTTTGACACAAGTATAGTCTAACCACAAATCAGATTTTAATACAGTTTTAACTTTTGTTTAACTAAACAGTGTCTAAAGGCCTAAATCTTGTTTATCGCTCTAGAGTTTACATAAATAGTGACTAATCATGGTTTTGTAGTTAGACATTTTATAAATGCATGCTCAACATGTATATCTTTTTTTTTTGTGAGACCATTATTGTTTCTGAAAATGTTATAAGCCTGTGACTGTTGGTTGAATTTTCTTTTATTCGCGCGTTGGCCATAGTAGGTAGTGAGGGTTCTCATGTCAGCATAATAATAACCAATGTGGTATAAGAGGCGTCACGACGCTTAAAATGGGAGCCTTCCGACACTTACTATGTGGCGCTGCAACGCCCCCTGTGCGGCTTCGCGACGTTTGCTATTCAGCTATTAGCTATTGGGCGCCCCGCGACACTTTATAGACATTTCGACGCTCACTTTGACGCTCTCTTTAAGTCGTAGAGACGCTTACTATTAGGCGTCGTGACACCCATTATGAGGCTTCGCGACGCTCATTATAACGCGTCGCGATACTTAATAAGTGACCGCTACACTTATTATACTGCGTTGCAACGCTTATTATATGGCGTCGTAACGCTCATTATGAGGATTCGAGACTCTTACTAAGAAGCGTCGCGACGCTAACTATTTAGCTTTTAGGCGCGGCGTCTTGAAGCTCGCCATCAGACGCCGCCCGCGACGCTAACTAAACCACATTGGTCATTACAATGCTAAGAATGCAATATAGGCATCTGGCCTGCACTAGTAAGCTCCCTTGCTCTGATTGATTCTACCGGTTCGTTGCTGCCCTCTGAGAATCCATACACTGGAGTGATTGTAATTATTTTATTTCAAAGCCACATCTTGATGCAGTTGGATCTATATCTTTAACATAAATACAGTTTGCGTGGAACGGGGCATCATGCGCGGACCTGGTCATCGAGATCCCGGGCTCCAGCGACGGGGAGCCGGAGCCGCTGGACGGCGGCCAGTACCGCCTGGACTACCGGCCGCCGCAGGGCTCGCCCGCGCCCAACTTCACCGTGCCCGCGCGCGCCTCCACCATCAACTTCCAGGGCCTGCCGGGGACTAAATACCACTTCATGCTCTACTATTCTAATGCAACTTTCGCCGATCTATTGACGTGGAATCAAACCATTATCACGGGTATGTAAATCGTGTAACGTATGTTTTGCAATATATTGTTCTACTATCGTGTTGATGGCAATATTAAATTTGTCTCGCCAATCAAACCTGTATTTCAATTTCGATAGCGGCTAAATATTCCATGCGTGCACTGGTTACTGCACTCGTATCCCTGAATAGCGCCGTCTGTAAATCCCTATTCATGGATTTTTTTTACTACTCGGTACTACTTTTTTTTACTACCCGGGTCGATGCCATTTCAAAGGCTTTTAAGGCAACTGTGGTAGCATTATATCCTGCTGCAAGTGTGTTTATAGGAAATTACTAGTAAGTAATCTTTGAAAATAAACTTGTTCAACCATTTCCTTTGAATGTGCAGCGCCGGAGCCGCCGACCAACCTGAACGTAACCCTGGGCCGCAACAAGCAAGCCACCATATCGTGGTCGCCGCCCTCACACGGCGATTACACTGGCTTCAGGTTCAAGGTACAAAACTTCAATACTACCATATGTACCAGTTAGTTAGTATGGATGCGTGTCTGTTCACGGTAACATATATTCCGATAGAGAATTAATCCTATTTGTATTCTCAATTCCGGTAGGTACAGCTGTTTCATTATGAACAAATATTATCACAAAAGGTTGATATTTAATTTCGTATATCCTCATCTTTGTGAGCGAAATAAGCAGATATCTCACACAGCATATCATAATGTTCCCTTCGCTGTAACCGTGTTGTGTGCAGGTGATACCGCTGACGGAGCGCGCGGAGGGCGGCGCGCGCAACATCACGGTGGAGGGCGACAGCAACTGGACGCACCAGCTGCGCGACCTGTCGCCCGGCGCCACCTACCAGCTGCACGCCTTCACCATGCTGCACGACAAGGAGAGCGCCGCCTACGCCTCCAGGAACTTCACCACCAGTGAGTCCTTACACTCTCCAGGGATGGGCTTTTGTCGACACCGAGCCGGATCTCCTGCGCGTCTCTCGATACACGCTAGATAAAAACATCCGATTATTCCCCAGCACGGGCAAGGAGGGGCAGGCTACAATCATATGTTGTATCGTAATAAATTGTGTTTTGTTGAATGTTTCGATTGACGCGCATTAGAGCCAGATTTTTATGCGAAGGTTTTAATGTGAGCATTGACTCCTTAGTACCGATGATGTGATACTAGTTGATACTAGATTCAAATGAAGATGCCGCTACTGTGACCACTCTGCAATTTGTACCTTTATGATGTTTTTAAATTGTTATTTGCAGCTAATAGTTTTATTTGTCCCAGAGATTAAGTCCAAAATGTCACGTTGGAATTAGCAACAGCTAATTGAATCGATTCCTAAAATAATTTGCTTACCTAATATTCAAAACACAAGACAACTTTGCTGTAGCTAGAATATAATCATCTTTCTATAGGTTATTTAACATGTATATATAGTTTTGTTTATTTAATAATAATTATAAATAATATCATATTGTGAGTTGAATTAAGGAGGAAACAGATGAGTCCTTGACATTTGCAAAATTCGAAGAAATACATTAGTCATCAATATGATTGGATTGTGTGTTAACCGAAAGGAGTAGACGTAAATATTGAAATTAGTTTGAGATATGTTTTGAGCGGCGAAAACTAGTCAGGTAACATTGCGAGGACGATACAGGAAATGAGAATCATTAAAAATAAGTAACTTGATTTTCATGTGACAGTTATCTCAGTAATTTATAGAACTAGGCGATACTTGGCGGGAATACGCTGTTAAGCAAATGGGGAAGAGGGACCCACCACTGACTCTCGGCTTGTCTTATCTCAATGTCCTCTATGACAGTTCTGCGGGTCAGCGTACTGTCGGCACAGTCAAACTTCTGTGTATTATATTTTATGAAATGTATACAAGAGCGCGGGATGCAATGAAAACAAACAAGAAAATCTCTAAACATGTTTCTAAAGCCTCTAAAATATTATCAAAACACATATACCTAAAGCATGTTGGCGTTGTATTACGCAGATGTAGTAGCCTTTTGTTGTGCGCGTAAGCCTGCGGCGCGGCGGCGCGGCATGGCTCGGCTGAAGGTCGCGCCGAGAGGCTCGAGAGCGCCCGCGCCCCGCGCCCCGCGCCGGACGCTGCGCCCGCGCATTCAGCGCCGAAATGCATTGTTGTGTGCGTCTGTCACATTGCTCGCACTCAGACAGACAGTTCGCGCGCATTGTTGTGATTCATTGATTTTTCTTTTACGGAGACCACCGTTCACACGTCACGCTTCACGCTTGTAATAGTTTCCGTCCACTAGGATTTCATGATCAACAGTACAATTGTATCATTTATATCGATCAGAAGGATGGAGGTCTTTGCCAAGATGTGGTATAGGTCCCCCTGTGGGTTAGGAACCCACTGCTCTGCCCAGCTTGTCACGAGCTAAACTTAGTTTCTCCGATCTCGTATATTAAGAAAATGTTTTTTTATTACATAATGAACCTATACCTAGCCTATACCATTTCATTCAGTACAAACCTATTCGATATGGATTCTAAAATTTTGTGAAGTAGGTATTGCTTTAAGACTGCAGTAACAATTATATGGACGACTTAAAGTCAATATTTTTGCTATAACCTGTTTATTAAAAAAAGGTCATATCAGTCTCCGAAACTGACGAAAACGACGAGTGTTGACGCTTACCTATACATATATTCTCTGCGACGTTTTGGAATTTAGTAACCCAATGGATACAATATTTTATAAAGGAACGCCAAAATTCTCGTAGCCGCGTGGGTATCGTGTAAAAAGCCCACTGACCCAGATATGTGGGCACGTATACGAAATGATTGAGATAGCATTTCAATTTTGTTACTTAACTTGTATGAATATGAGTTGTTCGTTCACGAAGTCACGAATACGTGCTTCGATGTATGACCTTGTAAATATCACCTGTTGCTGTGTAGTACATGCCTAAAGGTAGGTCTTATTGGGAATTAATTTTAACAAAAAAACTGCCTTCTTCGAAGTTTTATACATTCTTTATACAATATCTTTTATTAAGTACCGCTAGATTTCTGGCTAGAACTATAATTAGGTAAAATAAATTATTATGAATGGTAACATATTATCGTCTTATTCATCGCATATTTATTATACAAGAAAATTCATAGAATATTGTTACTATAGTATAAGTAGGTAATTTTTATCGTTGTTCTTGTTAGTAAACCAATATGTTGAGGGATTTCACAAGCCGCGAAATAATGGCATAAGACGGCATCCATATATTACTTTGGCAAATATTGTCACAAGGACTTAATCTCTGGGATAACTAAACGATCAACACATGGATTAACTGACTCTGTATAAATACATGCTCGCATTGATTTAATAGAATGGTGTGGTTTACATTTGCTTCAAAGTAACTTAATTCAAATGGAACCGGAAACAGTATGATTCACGATGTAAATTTATTTATAGAAATCATTTTTGAGAAACGTCATGGCCTAAAAATGTTTTGATTTTGAGCGTGCAATGTATTGTAAACTAAGCGATCACAACACTACGCTCCGCACAATAGCAGTCTCGTGCGAGTGGCGAGTGCGCTCGAGCGTATCTTGTTTTCATTTACATTGCAGTTTTATGTCTAAATTAGTAAATATGTGTTTTTTTATAAAAAAAACACTTTGAACGAGTACAATTCATGAAAAGTTTGATGTAGAATTCAAACTCTGAGGGGTTCACAATCATGAGTTAAATCTGCCAGCCACTTGCACCGAGTATGTTATCGCAATCTTGCCTCGGCCCGCGAGCTAGCCTGCTACTGATGATAGTTTTCACTCCTTATTTATTTTAATTATCATCGGAATCGTTTTTAACGACGTTGAGTATTACAAAGTCCTACACTGTGTTCCTACTTATCTTTAATTTGTAGAGTAGGTACGTGCCATCATGCTGTTTCCGAGTGCTTTCACAACTTGTATGACTAATCACCTTTCTCTACTAATAGGAAGTGAGGCAATGGAACACAACTAACTTATTTATTTTCGGCGAACACAGGATGGGGCGGATGTCATCGGTGAGCGCTCCGCGTCGCATGGTTTGCCATATTGCTGTGTTATGTGTCCTTACTCTAGCTGACATGCTGCGACACCCCCCTTGTACCCTTGCTTTAAAAACAAATAACCTCAGGTTTATCGATATGCAACAGTGATTGATTTATGTCAAATGTGTGCAATATGGAATTTAAATTATTATCCCTTCAATTTAGAGATTTTACCAATCGTATAGCAAAACATTTCCTAATAAGAGCTTTGTGATGCCATTGTAAATAGAAATAATCTATGAATTTGGGGCGTGAATTAGAACGGGGCAATCAAACTTGGTGTATAATAATGTGTTATTAAAATTGCGTCATAATGGGAAGTTTTTTTTTAATTTCTTCCTTTCCCATGCTTGTACACAACACATGTCCCTAAACTGTAGTTGTGACGTACGTTGTATGGTGTGCCTACTTAAAGTAAGGGTTACATGAGGATAATAAAAATAAATGAAGTCCATAATGACGTCAACGAAATAATAAAAATAGTTGTCATATGTCAAACACTAAAGAGGATGTTACACATGGGAACTATATAGCTTGTACGGAGATAGTTTAGTTGTTACAAATGGTTTTGTTATATTCTACGTATATCCTGATTTAAAGATACCTATACAGGAGAAAAGAAAACGCTGAAAGAGCGACCAGCGGGCCTTTTATTAAATTTTGCGTATTTCTATCGACTAATAAGTGGATAGAAATACACGAAATGATTAGAACAGAGTTATATAATAGGCCTGCTGAACGGAATATAATAAATAAATATTAGATGCCTATCATTTGTGGCGGCTTAAAACATATTATTTCTACTATGCTGACTCGTTATCGCAGTAACATACACATACAACAGGATGTGGTAAACACGCATAATAGAATCAGTGTCGTCTATCGTCTATGACTCACACATAACTGCCAGATCCCCGCGGTGTCTGCAGCATGAAAGCAGCTTCCTACGTCGCATGCTTCAAGTGTTGTTTGCGCCGATTCGTTCCACATGTCAGCCTTTCATTTCATTTAAATATATTATGTTGATTAGATATCTGTTTTTTTTTTCATGTGCAAATAGGTACCTTACTAGAGGTACTCCATTCATCCAATCTCTATACAAAATATATTATCAATAAATATCGTCAGACAAACACACATGATCCTCGGACAAAATAGGCTTAAATTGGCTTCCCGAGGCATTTCCTTTGCCAAAGTCTTATGGGCGCTGGCCATAAGCGTTATATAAAACTATTGATTGTGTGTAGGTCTTCTCTTTGTATGTGTGTACAGTCATGATTTTATTTTGCATGCCCTACCGACAATTAACGATTCCAGTTTTAAATACTCAAAGATATTGCCCCAAACTCAGTAACGCGCTTGTAAAACGGACTGATGGTGGTCCCATTATAATATAGTTTATGATCTTTTTATTAGCTTTATTATGCCATCCTGGGATGATGCTATGCATTGATCTATTGTTTACTTATTAAGGAACGGCATGCTCGTAACATATTGCTTGCAAGCTTATCTATTAAAAATATTAGATAAGGGTTGTTTTAGTCATTAGCAGGTCACATTTGATTGTCGCCACGTTCAGTTCTAAAATAATGTCATAAGTATCTATAAAACTTGACTTCAAACGTCGGCGTATTGAGATAGCAATGTAGACCCTAGCTTACTAGATTAGCAGTTGTGGGGTGTTTGACGAGTCAAGTCCCGTTTAAAAATACTAGTTAAGCCTGAAGGCACCTTCTGGGGCCAAAATGACCCATAACTAAGTAATTATAAGTGTTTTTTTCCAATCGAATTATTTCAAATCATTGCTTCAATGTTACCATTTAGCATTACCATTTCGCCTTCAACGCCTTAAACCTTCAGATTCGCCACACTACGTTGACGTTATAACCGTATTAATTGCACATAATGTGTCCGTACGTAGTGAGCCCATACCGAGGCTGTTGATGATCATTTATTTACTGAGGCATATTGTAAAACAACCTGTGTAATAATACAAATGGCTCGTTCATTGTCAACGTAATGGGGCGTCACGGCAGGGTGGAACGTTAACTCTATATAACTGCAAAATATTAATTTAGTTGATAGATATTTTTTATTTGACTTAATAGTTACACCAAACTTTTTTAAGTTGTTTATCTTTTCCAATTGTTCATTAAAAGTTTTTTTCAGTATAAAAGTATTTTTTTATTCATCAAATTAGGGCTTCCTTTTGGATGTAGTATCGGGGACATTCCGGCTGGACAGCTTAAGGTTATTTTTGTTCGGGAAAGCTTATAGCTGTCGCCACGGTGGGTTGTGGCCCTGTAGTATACCGTTTAAACGCAAAAAATATTAAGTGCGCTGTGAGCTCATCCATAGCACAAACAATTGTTGTACCCTTTTAAACGCACATTTTTTTACATTTGTGTTATCAATTCAACATTCCAACACCTCGCTCGTCCACGATACCGATTATCGTCGGGCGTTCGTTCCACCCTGCCGTGCCGGGTCGCACCGCGCCGTGCCGTGTCGTGCCGTGTGTGACGTATGCTTGCGCCCGCAGAGCCCAACACGCCGGGCAAGTTCATCGTGTGGTTCCGCAACGAGACCACGCTGCTCGTGCTGTGGCAACCGCCGTACCCGCCCGGCGCATACACGCATTACAAGGTGAGTTACATGTAGGGTAGCACCCTACAAATATAAGTCGTAGACGTCGTCGTATAGAATGTAAGTCTCAGCCTAGATTTAATGAATTGGCCGGCACTGAGACGTCGCTTACTGTGGGCTTCAAAAGAAAGCTCCAACTCGTTGGGCTAGCAACCGATACGGCCGCGGAAGGACGATACACGTCAAGGTCTAGCAGATGTTAATAATGCATGGTGCGGTGCAGGTGTCGATCGTGCCGCCGGACGCGCGCGACTCGGAGCTGTACGTGGAGAAGGAGGGCGAGCCGCCGGGCCCGGCGCAGGCGGCCTTCAAGGGGCTGGTGCCGGGCCGCGCCTACAACATCTCCGTGCAGACCGTGTCCGAGCCGGAGATCTCGGCGCCCACCACCGCGCAGTACCGCACCGTGCCGCTGCGCCCGCGCAACGTGTCCGCGCCGCACGCCGACCTCAGGGAGACCTCGTTCCGCGTCACCTGGCTGCCGCCGCTCGAGGAGAGGTGCGCGACTCACACTTACACCCACCCTATCGTATTTACTACGAATATCATTTTCAATCAAGATTATCGCTTGCTAAACTGTGGCGGAAAATTGCTGAGAGTTCCCTTCGAAAGACGTGTTAAACCTACCGACCCGCACGACGCTGGCGTGCTGGACTATGGCCTAATCCCCTCTCATTGAAGGGAGGCCCGCGCGCAACAGTCGGATATTTAAAGGACTAATATTATTATTTTATTTTGCGACATGCCATTTCTTACTTGGTAATTAGATAATGTAATAATTAGATCGTTGTGATTGTCGGGCAGTGAATTCGAGAAGTACCAGGTGTCGGTGTCGGGGTCGGGCGGCGGCGGGCGGCGGCTGACGCCGGTGGTGCGCGCGCGCAACGAGACGCCCAGCTGCGGCTTCGAGGGGCTGGAGCCGGGCGCGCACTACACCGTCACCGTCAAGACCATGTCCGGGAAGGTCACGTCCTGGCCCGCCACCGCCGACCTCACGCTCAGTCAGTACCAACCCCACAATACCCAGGCCCATCCTGCCGCGGTGCTTTCTCGAACCCTCCACCTAATAGAAGCTCACAGGAACTCATAGAAACAGTATACAAACAGGTGTGGCTAAAAATATTTGTTTTAAGCTTTACCTGTATCATGAGAGGGCGGGGGGCACTTAATATTATTCGCCATACGTCAATGTCAATGTAGGAGTTTGAACTTTAATTCCCTGTGATGGACTATGACTGGATCCCAAGGCTGCTTATGTAATTAATGAGCCATGGCTTTAATATGCAATGTGGATGTCACTTTTGGGAAGTGACATCAATATTGGCATTGCGTATTAGAACTCGTAACGAAATAATCAAAAACTGACGTTAAATATTTCTTACCGCCCGTTGGAATGCCATTCCCATGAAGAAGAGAGGTAAGGAACTCAATGATGTATTTTTATTTATATGTAATACATTATTGTAAATAATAAATAAATAAATATCGCCACATGAACACCCCAACTATACGCTCCCACACTAAGCAACGCTTGTGTTAAGGGTACCGTACAATGGACTGGGGGCGAACCCAGTATATATTACTTGTATAGATATTAAACATTCATGACTTAGGTACAAACATTCGTGTTCATCACACAGAGTTTGTCCCTACTAGGATTCGAACCAGGGACTCTCGGCACAGAGAGCAGAGTCACTACCAACTGCGCTAATCAGGCCGTCCACGTTGTGGAGTGCATTATTATGAGTATGGTAGCATTTCGTAGGTGAAGCTCGGTCGTAGACAGTCTTGGGACCCGCGTCGTGTCTATAAGGGCTCAGTAGGGCTATTCCAATTCACTCGGAATGATGCCGAAGCGACAGTGTTCTTAAAAGACACGTAACTTTTTTTAAGCAATCCATAAAATGTGATTCATATTGTTCGCGCCAAAGCGCCTGATAAAATTACAATCGCACGGAGTGATCACACGTTACACTGCTTTCCCTTTGTAACAAATTTGTAACAGTTTTTTATGTCCACCGTCAATGTTTTGTTATACTTTTTCTCTTGTAAAAACTTCCATTACACGGCGATTATATCTGAACTTAAGATTTCTCATTTCTCCTGACCTAACATTTATTCATGGTCAGCTTCGAGCCTAATTACAAGAACTATATTGGATTAACATTTGGAAATAATAATCTTCACAAAATAAACGGGATTGGAGAATTGGAAGAATTGGTGAGGACGACGTGACGCGTATTCCCTACGTCATCGTGAGGACGTGTACTGAAACCAAGAAGGAAAAGGATCAAATTCAGCACAGTGTTACGGGTTTTGTTTATAAAACATTAGTATCTATACTTAGTGTTCACCAGTTACTCAATTTCAGATATTGTAAAGTTTTTTCGCCTGCATCCCAAAATTACCGACAAGGCAGAAAAGGAATTAATAAAAAAGGAAGAAAAGGAATTAATCAGGAAACGGGCAAGTTATAAGGGTCAATTAACGGCGTTTACTAATTATCTTAGCGATATAAAAGATTCCCAGGTCAGCGAATTGCAATTGCGCGTGAGTAAAATTGATTTATTGTACGATAAATACGACGAGGTTCAATTAAGATTGGAGTGTATAGTGGACGACATTGATACTCAAGTAATTGAACGTATTGAATTTGAATCGTCATATTATAAAAGTCTTGCTAAAGCTCAAGATTTGATATCGCGAAATTATACCAAAGGCAATGATTCTGTAGCTAGTGGTAGTAGTGAAAGGGTTTCATTTCGCGGGAACAATAATAAATTAGTTAAGTTGCCTACTATACAACTACCAAAATTCAGCGGGTCGTATGACAATTGGTTAGAATTTCGTGACACTTTTGCCAGCCTGATACACTCGAATGATGACATTGACGATATAAATAAGTACCATTATCTTCGCGCATCGCTCGAAGGGACAGCTGCCGTAGTCATACAATCTATCGAATTCTCAGATAGTAATTACGCGGTAGCATGGCAATTGTTACGCGATAGATTTGATAACAAACGTCTCCTAATTCAAAACCACGTCACGGCATTATTTAACATTGAGCTAATTACAAAGGAATCTTCATTCACTTTGAAGCGTATGATTGACACCTTAAATAAAAATTTACGAGCACTTGAGTCATTAGCTGAGCCCGTAAAACAATGGGACACTTTATTGATTCACATTGTTACTCATAAATTAGATTCCAAAACATACCGTGAGTGGGAAGAGTTCAAAGGTCACCTGGACAATGAGAAAGGTATTTCACTCGAGTCCCTTTTAACTTTTTTACGTAATCGTGCAGACTTATTAGAAACATTAGAACTTTCTCGGAATTCTAATATTAATCAAATTAAAAATAATAAAATTAAAAGCATGGTGTCTGTATCTAATTCTCAAACTCAATCAAATGGTAGCAGTAGGTCGTCCCAGCCCAAAATGTGTCCTAATTGCAAGGGTGATCACAACTTAAGCAACTGCTCGAAGTTTTTAGGACTTAGTAGTGAAGAAAGGCTGGACTTGTTACCACAATTTAAGATTTGTTATAATTGTTTTCGCTCTGGCCATTATGCGAATCATTGTAAGTCAGGTGGCTGTAAAGTTTGTAAACGTAAGCACAACACTTTGATTCATATTGCAGATATGAAGCAATGGCCAACGTCCAATGTTTCAAGTCACAAAGAGGAACGTCCTGTTCCTGTTACATCGAGCGAAAATAACCCCATAGGTACGAATTTCACATTATCTGCGCAAGTCTCGACCTATTTACAAAATAAAACTCAGGTGCTATTGGCAACTTCTCTCATAAAAATATATGACGATAACAATCGTGAATATCTTGCTCGTGCCATTCTGGACAGTGGCAGTACTTCGTGTCTCATTACAGAAAAATTAAGTAGGTTAATGAATTTACATACTGTGGACGTTAACGAATCGTTATTAGGAATTAATAACTCAAAGTCGCACATAGGTGAAATGTGTTGCGTACCCATTAAATCGTTAAACGAAAACTTTACTACAAATCTTTTTTGTTTTGTTTTACCTACTATCACCGATGAAGTACCAAGTCAGCAGTTATCTTTGAAAGACTTAAACATACCAAGTAACCTATGTTTAGCCGATCCCCACTTCCACACTCCATCATCGGTGGATTTAATTATTGGTGCGGATGTTTTCTGGGACCTATTAGGGTTACGTAAGTTCAGTTTAGGAAACGGCAAACCGGTACTTTTTGAATCTAGGCTAGGGTGGCTAGTTTCAGGCCCTGTTATTGACAGTGGCCATGTACCGCACTCGATTTCAAACTTTAAGTCGAATTTAGGTAAATTAAGTTCGACTGACAATGTTTCCTCGCACAATAATGAAACAGATGATGACATTCAAAACCTGTTGACGCGTTTTTGGCACCTTGAAGAGGTTCGCCTTCAGTCATCACCTTTCTCAGATGAAGAGAAAATGTGCGAAGAACATTTTATTAAAAACACAACTCGTCTTCCAGACGGCCGCTTCTGTGTGAAAATACCACTGAAACAATCACGTGATATTTTAGGTGGTTCTTTACAACGCGCAAAGCATTGTTTTCTGTCTCTTGAACGCAGATTTAAGAGCCAACCACATTTTAAAAATAATTATCACAACTTTATGTCTGAGTATCTCATGTTAGGTCATATGTCTGAGTGTTCATTTGATCCTCAGAAACTGGCATACTTTATACCACACCACGGAGTGGTACGAGAGAGCAGCTTAACAACCAAATTAAGGGTTGTATTTAATGCGAGCAGCCTCACAACTTCAGGTATTTCATTTAATAATTTGCAATTAGTAGGGCCCAACGTGCAGGACGATCTACTGTCCATACTCCTTAGATTCAGACAGCATAAGTACATTATCTCGGCAGATGTGGAGAAAATGTACAGACAGATCGTTGTGCACCCTGATGACAGAAATCTCCAACAAATTATTTGGAGATCTGATCCATCAGAGCCTATGAAAACGTACCAGTTAAACACTGTGACGTATGGTACAGCCAGCGCCCCCTATCTTGCCACCAGATGTCTAAACCAATTAGGCTTGGATTGTACAGATAATAAAATCGCCAATATAATAAAAACCGATTTTTATGTGGACGATTTGTTGAGTGGAGGGGATAGCGTCGAGGAAGTGCTGGACATACGACACAAGGTGTCTGCTGAACTCGCTTCAGCTGGTATGAATCTTCGCAAATGGAGATCAAATGAAACACAGTTCATTTTAAACGACAAAAACTCATCTCTCGATTTAAATATTGGTTCTACGGAACCCTGCAAAACATTAGGTCTTAACTGGCTTGTCGAATCTGATGAACTAAATTTTTCTAATAATAAAATTATTTTAAATAGCTTTACAAAACGAGGAATTCTTTCTGTCATTTCTCAGATATTTGATCCCCTCGGAATTCTGGCCCCATGCATAATCCCAATGAAAATGCTAATGCAAAAACTTTGGTTGCATAAACTCAATTGGGACGACCAGTTGCCCTCCGACATAATTAAATCATGGGTATTCATTGTAGAAAGTCTGTCACTTCTTAACAGTTTAAGAATTCCACGTCGTGTACTCTGTGATCAATACAGTAATGTCGAACTTCATATATTTAGTGACGCATCACAAGTAGCCTACGGAGCGTGTCTTTATGTCCGTAGCAGTAATGATAATGACGTGTTGGTGCGCTTACTTTCAGCCAAAAGTCGAGTAGCCCCTCTAAAACCCACTACAATACCGAGACTTGAACTTTGCGCTGCTCTGGTTGGTGTTCGTCTGTACGAAAAGGTGATAAGTTCGCTTCGGGTTCAAGTAAGGTCAGTTACTTTTTGGTCGGATTCTACCATCGTATTGGGCTGGTTAAAAATGTTACCTAACAAGCTACAACCATTTGTCCGCAACCGCGTTGCTGAAATATTAGACAAAACTGGTTCGTGTACTTGGCGGCATGTCCCCACTAATCTAAACCCAGCTGATCATATTTCCCGCGGCGTACAGATAAGTGCAATTCAAAATCTCGACTTGTGGTGGTCAGGTCCACAATTTTTGAAAGGTGATAGTTTTGATTGGCCCATTAGTCCGATTTTGAACGAAAAACTACCAGAAACCCGCTCAGAAGTATCCTTGGTTACTAAAACTAATAAAAAACCTATGATTGAGTTTGAGCGTTTCTCTAATTTTAATAGATTACAACGTTCGATGGCATATGTGTTAAGATTTATTAATATCTGTAAAAGGCGACATCTACCGACGAGATTCTTAACTAGTGACGAACTTCATAATTCGCTGAATATTCTAATAAAATTGGCACAAATAGAATCATTCGACGAATATAGTAATTTATTGCATAACAAAAGATTACCTGCAAAAAGTAATCTATTAAAATATAATCCATTCTTGGATGACAATAAATTGATGCGGGTCGGCGGGCGGTTAGAATATTCATCATTTTCTTATGAGAAGAAACACCCAATATTATTACAGTCCACTCATCGTTTAACAAAATTATTATTTAAGCATATGCATATAAAACTCATGCACGCCGGTCCCCGTTTATTATTAGCTTCACTAAAGGAAATGTATTGGCCGATCGGTGGTTTGAATTTAGCTAAACATTGTTATCGTCAATGTTATTTATGTCGTCGTCTCAAAGGACAGGTCATCAACCCCATTATGGGTAATTTACCGCAACATCGTGTAACTCCCGGTGGCTATCCTTTCGAATGTGTTGGCGTTGATTACGCCGGTCCAATCATGTCGGCTAGTCGTCAAGGTCGCGGCTGTAGGCTGGTTAAAGTTTACATCTTAATTTTTGTATGTTTCGCGACCAAGGCTGTACACGTTGAGTTAACAGGCGACTTAACTAGTAATAATTATTTATCAGCACTCCGCCGATTTATTTCTCGTCGAGGCAAACCTAAACACATATACTCCGACAACGGAACCTCATTTGTAGGTGCTTTTAATGAACTCGGCCGTTTTTTAAAATACAATTGCGATTTGTTGTCTGGTGATTTGGCTCAGGAAAACATTAATTTCCATTTCATACCTCCTCACGCCCCACACTTTGGCGGTCTTTGGGAAGCAGGTGTGAAATCTATAAAATTTCATTTAAAGAGAGTATTAGGTAATTGTAACCTTACATATGAAGAATTGAACACTGTGCTGATCCAGATCGAGGCAGTACTGAACTCTCGACCGCTGACACCGCTCTCCGCGGACCCCGGAGACTTGCTGCCGCTGACTCCTGGACACTTCCTCATCGGCCGCCCACTCAGCTCTCTACCCTCTCCAAATTATGAAGACCATACGACGGACAGACTGAGTCGTTTTCAACGTATTGAGCTGCTGCGCCAACATTTTTGGAGAAGATGGAGCAAGGAGTATATCTCTGAACTCCAACAGAGGACAAAGTGGCGTGCCAGTAGTGCAGACTCTTTGAAGGAAGATTCTCTCGTGGTCTTGAAAGATGACAACCTTCCTCCGCTAAAATGGCGAATGGGTCGGATCATAGCTGTTCATCCCGGTCTGGACGGAGTCAGCCGTGTTGCCGATATTAGGACTGCGAACGGAGTCGTTAGAAGAGCTGGGAGCAAAATCTGTCCCCTTCCTCAAGGCGAAGACAACTAATGTCTGTTGAAAGACCAGCTTTCAACGCCCGGGGGCATGTTCGCGCCAAAGCGCCTGATAAAATTACAATCGCACGGAGTGATCACACGTTACACTGCTTTCCCTTTGTAACAAATTTGTAACAGTTTTTTATGTCCACCGTCAATGTTTTGTTATACTTTTTCTCTTGTAAAAACTTCCATTACACGGCGATTATATCTGAACTTAAGATTTCTCATTTCTCCTGACCTAACATTTATTCACATATGTTCTATCAAATTGACTTGATGGATGTGTCAACCCGATAGGGAATATGAATTGTTTAGTTATGGATTTGTTGAAAAGGTTTCGGACAACAATTAGAATAGCCCTGAAGAACTCTGATACCCTGGAGTTCATATTTCGGAAGCGTGTAGTGGTGGAGTGTAGTGTTCGGTTGTGGTGTGCAGAGCCGCTGCCGGTGCGCGAGCTGCAGTGGCGCTACGCGGAGGGCGTGGGGGGCGGTGCGGGCGGTGGGGGGGGCGGCGTGGTGGTGTGGTGGGCGCCCGCGCACGCCAGCACGCAGGACGAGTACAAGGTACGCCGTGCACCACCTCTGCCGCACACAGCCCGCTCATTAGGGATGACGAAACATACCGAAGGATGCTGTAGTATATGAGGCCGGCGGTCAATTCTTTGTTTGTTCCTATTCGATTTGTTTGTCGACGTGCCGATGCCTACCGCGGTATGTTGAAGCTGATCACGATATCAATGTATTGAAAGTTCTTAGGGTATTAAAATAAGATTTAAAATCATTGGCACTTACAGAAGCCTCGGAAATTGGAGGAAATTAAGTATAACCGTCTATTTATTTAGGACTCCGTACCTCAACATTTATTTTTTTATCATCCCTATAAATCGATAATTGAGACAGTATATAATATAAGAGGGACGATGACCATTTCAATACCACACAGACTATAGAAAGACAGACGAGAATAAAGTTATGACATCTTAGTCCAGTGTGGTAAACTATTGAATTCACTGTCAACCAAACTTCAGAAATAGATAGCAGTGATAAGAGCTCCATGTTTTATATTTTTTAAATGAAAAAGGCCCTTTAACGAGTGTATGGTGTGTGCTGATTGTGTGCGCGTGCGCAGGTGTCGTACCACGAGGCGGGGCCGGCGCGCGACGACAGCAACACGCTCCTGACGCCCGAGCCCACGGTGCCGCTCAAGAGCCTGCTGCCGGGCCGCAACTACACCGTCACTGTGAGTAGCATGCCCGAGCCATCGAGGTTTTATCCATCATCAGGGCCGAGCCAAAATCAACTAAATGTGGACGCCAAACAACACACAAAACGTTGCAATTAGGGTAGGATAAATAAGGTATCAATATCACGAAACGTATGCTTCAAACATCGATATTACGACATCCTATTATCGATATTTATACCCTCGTATTTATAATTCTTCAACATCGATGAATATCGCTCAACTCTACGGCGAGAGACTTCTGCTGGTAGTACTATTAATGGGACTATTTGGCGGGAAGGAAGATTGAAGCTGTCAATATTGTTTTATTTTCTAATAAAATGTGTTTCTTTGATAAACAATGTGTAATATTTGCAAAATTACCCATAGTGTGTTCATAAACGTGCACGAGTGAAGGAAATTATTTAAATTCTACTTAAATAGCTTGTAAATGTTCAGTAAAGTATCGTCAGGGGTACTTATACTTAAAACAACAATCAAACAAACTTTACCCGATACTGGCAAAAGTGGCTCTATTTTGTAGCCGATTGCCAAAGTAAAAATAAGAAGAAAACCATAATACCATTATACATTACGCCAGGTATTCTTTTCTTATGACAGCTTGGCCACGTGATCTCCAACTATCGAACGGGGATGGTATTTCTATTGAAGATTTCATTTCATCACCGAGTCGCTCTCTTCCTTTCGTAATTCATAAGAGGACAAGAGATAAAGTCGATTCACTCTTTGTCTTGTCAAAGCGAACTGTGCTACTAGGGCTGGTGTAGCATTTTGTTTGTACCATGAAGTACCAATTGCTTGTCCGGCGCGTGTCCAGGTGAGCGCCGTGTCCCGCGGCGTGGAGTCCAACGAGAGCGTGTTCTCGGTGCCGACGCGGCCGCTGGCGCCCGTCGTGGTGGCGGCCGAGGCGGGCGCGCGCTCGCTGCGCCTCGTGTGGCGCTCCGACGTCAACTCGCGCCAGGACTCGTACGAGCTGCGCTACCGCCGCCGCGACCCCGACCACCCGGACCGCGACTACCGCAAGGTGACGCACATGCAATAACCACTTTGATGTCATTCGAACACATTGATCGTGAATATAATTATAATATTCAGTAATAATTAGCTATGGAATTAAAGCTGAATTTTATTTGTTTTAAAGCTAATATTTAAATTCAACCTTTAAGATGTTATTTATGTTTGTGAAAATGCGAACACGAACGAGTGCGGTCCGTCGCGTGGTAATGGGGTCCCCGATGTCCAGGTGGAGACGAGCGAGACGAGCGCGACGCTGACGGAGCTGTTCCCGGGCGCGGTGTACGAGCTGGACGTGGCGGGCGTGAGCTACGGGCTGGTGAGCGAGCGCCACGCGCTGCTGCGCGCCGTGCGGCCGCTGCCGCCGCGCGCGCTGCGCGTGGCGCGCGCCACGTCCAACAGCGTGGCCGCCGCCTGGCAGCCGCCGCCCGCCGCCTCCGCGCTCGGCGGCTTCGCGCTGCGCTACCGCACGCGCGGCCAGGACCGCTGGCACCAGCTCGACCTGCTGCCGCCGCTCGCCGTCTCCGCCGAGGTAAGCCGCCACGTCCGACAGCGTGGCCGCCGCCTGGCAGCCGCCGCCCGCCGCCTCCGCGCTCGGCGGCTTCGCGCTGCGCTACCGCACGCGCGGCCAGGACCGCTGGCACCAGCTCGACCTGCTGCCGCCGCTCGCCGTCTCCGCCGAGGTAAGCCGCCACGTCCGACAGCGTGGCCGCCGCCTGGCAGCCGCCGCCCGCCGCCTCCGCGCTCGGCGGCTTCGCGCTGCGCTACCGCACGCGCGGCCAGGACCGCTGGCACCAGCTCGACCTGCTGCCGCCGCTCGCCGTCTCCGCCGAGGTAAGCCGCCACGTCCGACAGCGTGGCCGCCGCCTGGCAGCCGCCGCCCGCCGCCTCCGCGCTCGGCGGCTTCGCGCTGCGCTACCGCACGCGCGGCCAGGACCGCTGGCACCAGCTCGACCTGCTGCCGCCGCTCGCCGTCTCCGCCGAGGTAAGCCGCCACGTCCGACAGCGTGGCCGCCGCCTGGCAGCCGCCGCCCGCCGCCTCCGCGCTCGGCGGCTTCGCGCTGCGCTACCGCACGCGCGGCCAGGACCGCTGGCACCAGCTCGACCTGCTGCCGCCGCTCGCCGTCTCCGCCGAGGTAAGCCGCCACGTCCGACAGCGTGGCCGCCGCCTGGCAGCCGCCGCCCGCCGAACAAGAAACCCTAGCAGATAGGTCAAGGTCCATCCGATAGAGTTGGTGGTACTACTTATTTTCTATTGATTCTGTTAAATGAGCACTAAATCCAGATATGAAATAATAATGGTATAATGTCGTGTGCAGATAACGAACATGACGCACGGCGAGCACTACTTCATCCAGCTGGACTCGGTGAGCGAGGCGGCCGACGGCAGCAGTGTCGACAGCGACCAGCCGCTCACCGTCGAGCACACCGTCCGTGAGTACCGTCGCTCCATTTTTTAAGTTCATTCATAATTTGTATTGTAGTATATAAAAACTTTGGTACGGGTTCCATATAGTTCCTTGAACGTTGTTCTTTGTACGACGGCCGCTTATTTATAAACACTTGGGGCGTGGTCGTCGCGCAGGTCCGAACCCGGTGTCGAACGTGGCGCAGCTGGTGGACACGCGCAACCTGACGCTGGAGTGGCCGCGGCCGGGCGGGCGCGTGGAGGCCTACTCGCTGAGCTGGTGGCCGCTGGAGGGTGGGGGGGGGCGGGGAGGGCGAGGCCGCGCGCCGCTCGCTGGCCGCGCCGGCCGCCGCGCGCACCGTGCGCGCCACCATCGACGGCCTGCAGCCCGGCCGCGGGTACGCCATCACCATCGCCGCGCACTCCTACAACCTCACCAGCGACCTCTTCTCCATGGAGACCAGGACGAGTGAGTCCGGCACACGCACACACACACAAGTACCTGACGGTACACTCGGAACGAGCCGATTACTTGTGTTCATTCTTCTTAACTGCATATTAGAGTAATACTCAAAATTATAAATCGCAAGATAAATAGAACGTCAGATTTATATGATAATATAAATTTGACATTATGGTTATATCTATGATCGTAGTTTTACACATAGATATGTGATTTCAGGACCACTGATCCAGTCGGAGATGACGATTGTCAATGAGCCGGGGGACGGGGACAATGACACTCTGTCCACCACGCTGGTACGTGCCTTTACTGACTTAAGTTCATGGGGAAGCGGAGCCGATAATCACTAAAACCTTGTCAAAAACATAATTTACTAGAAAGCATTAAGGTAGATTTTTACTACTGCTGCTCCGTGAATAATGTTCTTTTCAAGTGCTCCTACTTTCTTTCGATTTATTTCGCTCTAGATTCCCGGCTTACAGGAGTAACTAGCTATTAGACTCCTATTTATACTATGCATTAGTTGTAGCCTTCTTTCAGCGACGGCAGAGAACATTTTACCAGTAGCTTAACATATGACTCATTTTTACTATGCATTAGTTGTAGCCTTCTTTCAGCGACGGCAGAGAACATTTTACCAGTAGCTTAAGATATGACTCATTTTAAAAACTGACGCTATACTAACTATAGCTAGTCATAATATTTTACATGAAATCGGATCCATGCCGACGGGTGTGCAGTATTAAGGTTAGGACCTGACTTATGCTTTATACAAAAAGATATAGGTTTTCGGTATTTTAAAAGAATCGCGGTATGTCCGCATAACAAAACCGTAAAGTTGAAAGGCAAATAAAAAAAGTTTATTTATAAGTACGTTAAAAAGTAGCATGGAGTGCTGGTGTATACCTAACACAGATAGAGGTGCGTAATTAAAACTACATTCATTGTATTTTTTTATAAATGCAGGTAGCCCCTTTAACTTAATAAGACTGAGGTTTCGTCTGTTCTTGTAAATATATTTCAACTTACTACAACCTTCAGTATATCTTATAGAACTGATTTTTTTTAGATCATCAGCATACAATATAAATTTACAATGTTTGAAACAACAATGTATGTCATAAATAAAAAACCCGAAGAGAAGGGGGCCTAAAATAGAGCCCTGGGGTACACCTAAAGTGACTTTAATCATGTTGGACACAAATCCATTGATTTCCACTTCTTTGCCAACTAGACGGCTGTCTTCTTACGTATTATGCGTATTTTCACTGACAATGTGCCGGTGTGCAGAAAGTGATCTACACGCCGACGCCGGAGTCGGTGTCGCAGTTCGACTCGTACCGCTTCCGGCTGGAGGGCGCGGGCTCGGCGCCGCTGACCACGACGCGCGCCGCCGCCGCCGCCGCGCGCCTCGTGCAGTTCGCGGGGCTCGTGCCCGGCCGCCTCTACAACGTCACCATGTGGTGCGTCAGCAGGAACGTCACCTCGCACCCCGTGCAGCGCCAGGCCCGCCTCTGTGAGTACCGCCAACGCCGACTCCTATGGTATAGTCCGGAATCGATTTGGTGCCACGATATCAATCGAGAAAATGCCGGAGTTCTGAGGTAACAAACATTAAAAATTAAGAAATACAACCGAATTGAGAACCTCCTGCTTTTTGAAGTACGTTTTCGTTCTAAAGCTCTTACTAAATGATATTAAACGAGACAGTTAAATAAAAGCTAGCGATAAAAAGTATATAAACATTTGAATTCCATTTGGCAATAGCCTTATTTATTGACATTTGAATCTATACAACTTTTTAGTGAGGTCACCATCCGATCTGGAAACAACTGTTAACTGTTTTTTAAAGTCGTCGTCGTCGTCGTCGTCCCCCATAGACCTTTTACATAATAAAATGTCTCAGTGGGAGTGCATTTCGAAAATAATGATCGGGTCTGGTTGCAGTCCCCCGGCCGATCACGCAGTTGAACGCGACGGAGATCGGCGCGCGCGAGATCACGCTGGCGTGGGACCGGCCGGCCGGCGACTACACGGACTTCGAGGTGCAGTACCTGACGCCGCGCGCGGCCGCCGCCGACGCGCTGCCGCACTCCGCCGACCAGCTGCAGACGCACACCACCGACCAGCTGGCCATCACCATCGCCGGCCTCGCGCCGCACACCACCTACACCTTCACGGTGGTGGTGCGCGCGGGCGGCGCCGGCTCGCTGCGCACCGTGTCGCGCGCGCACTCGGCCGGCGCCGCCACGCGCGAGGCCGCGCCCGCCGCGCCCGCCGACTTCCGCCCGCTGGACGCGGCGCCGGCGCGCCTCACGCTGGCCTGGCGCCTGCCGCCCGCCGCCGCGCACGGCACGCTGCGCCGCTTCGTGCTCACCTACGCGCCGCAGGGCGAGCCGGCGCGCGCCGCCACGCTCGACTTCCCGCCCGACGCGCGCGTCGGCACCGTGGAGGGGCTCACGCCGGGCGGCACGTACACGTTCTCGCTGCGCGGCGAGACGGGCGCGGGGCTGGGCGCGGCCGCGCAGTGGACGCAGCACATGGCGATCGCGGCGCCGCCCCGCCCCGCGCCGCACGCGCTGCCCGCCGAGGTGCGGCGCTCCGCCAGCACGGTGGCGGTGCGCTTCCGCGCCGACTACTTCTCCGCCGCCAACGGCAACGTGACCGCGTACACGCTGGTGCTGGCCGAGCGGCCGCGCAACGACACGCCCGCGCGCCTGCCCTCCTGGCGCGACGTGCACGCGCTGCCCGTGTGGCCGCCCTACCAGGTGGGTGCCGGCCAACGCTGTTGCTTCCCGTACGACTCTCCCGAGCCGAGTGCATCATTGATACAAATGGTCGGCGGCGGTGCGCAGGTGACGGAGCCGTACTACCCGTTCCACTCGTCGCCGGTGGAGGAGTTCACCATCGGCACGGAGCGCTGCGACGGCGGCGCGCGCTACTGCAACGGGCCGCTGAAGCCGGGCACGCGCTACTACGTCAAGCTGCGCGCCTTCACCGCGCCCGACAAGTTCACCGACACCGCCTACACCGTCGTCTACACAGGTACGTGGCGCCGCTGCCGCACATGCACGTGCTCGCGGGCCGACTGCACGCGGAGCGCGGGAGCATCTCGCATTTAGTATTCGCGTAAATATATCAATACTTGACAGCCCTAGCGCATTCCTCAGAACTGCATCTAAACTGTACACTGTGAATATATCTATCGTGCTCCCCGCTGTGCAACTTTACTTTGATAAATTAATAGAGAAAGAGATAGTCGGTGATACACGTCCTCCAACAAAAACCAGCTCTGTAATAATCACCACACTTACAGATAGTGTAAATTAAAACTTTATCGGCTCAACTCAAAAAAATCCTATTTAGTCACCCATAGTAACGTTATGCATAAACAAACCATAGGGACACCGTAGTGCATCCGTCGTTGACTTCGTTCATTCATCATTCACGAGACCTATATTCTTCTTCTAATTATTTTTTTCCATAATTTTGTAGTGAATGCTGATGAGTGAAGTTACGCCGAAGTAAAAGTGTAGTTAGCAGCGGTCGAGTGACGCCCCCGATTTCTTGTAGCGAGCTTATGAACCTTAACTTTTTTTAGTATTTTTTAAAGAATATTATATACGACAATATATATGTGTGAACATGTATTTGGACTTTTATTGATATTATTTTATACACAGGATGATATATGTATATTGTTTTCACTGGTTAGTAGGCCTTTATTTAGTATGTTAATGTTAGCAAATGGTGGTATTTCTAAGAACTCGGAGGTATGAGACGGGAATCGAACCTTTGTTGTTCGAACAAAAAGTTACTGTCAACGATAACGACAGTCAGTGTTAAAAATATGCAAATAATTCGATACTACTAATCATAGTTTAATAATCTTCGATTCGATTGAACGTCGACACTTAAGTTATCATCTAATCGATGTTCGGCACTCGATTATAAGTGTATCTGTCGTATCACTGATATGAAGTCCCGGCGATATCATTAGCGGTGATAAGGTGCACTGTATATGCAGCATCGGCTATTATGGGTAATTATAATAAAATTTAATAGTTTCTCTGGTCCCTGACGTGTATATAAATAAAATGGTGGTAAATATAATAATTGTAAGCAGATTTTAAATGATTGAATCAATTTCGTAATACAGGCAATATAAAGTCCCCTTCGAGTGCATCGAACGAATGTGCAAGGACATTGAGTAGGCAATCAACATAGAATAGAACCGTCGAGGTCGGTTTTATATACTCGTTATGTTCTCGGCGCTTAGTTGTATATTTTAATAAATAAAATATACAATGTATTTTCTTCATGCAGTGTTCGTGTTACTGGTAAATATATAGAGACATTCGATCATGCGATCAGTATTTTTAATAAAAAAAACTTAGAGGTTTGCAACTTAGAATACTATCTGTTAACGATGCGATCTCCTTGCGGGGTATTTTTGTGAATTATTGTTTTACGTCCTGTCAATTATTTTCCTGCTACGTGAATATTTTCATTCAATATATTTTTTTCTGTGAAATTGTATCTCTCCTGACGTTTTAATCTCACCACGGCGTGCGGCGTACCTGTGATCGATGGCCACAAAATTTCCCCATCATATTCGAAGATGCCCAGAATGGAAGACTGCCCAACCCTGTTTTTCCAATGTCACCCTGGCATGCGACAATCTGTGCCCACCGCCTATACTTGCCTTTTAATTTAAGAAAATTAAAATATATTTATAATAGCTTAACAAAGGCTCGTAATACCATTGCGGAGTTTGTCGTGTGAACGTGTGGCGCGTGTGGTTGCAGAGGTGGACAACACGGCGTGGATCATCGGCGTGTGCGCGGGCGCGGCGGGCGTGGCGGGCGGCGCGGCGCTGGTGCTGGCGCTGCGCCGGCGCCGCGCGCGCGCCGCGCCCGCCGCGCCCGCGCCGCCGCAGCCGCGCACCGAGCGCCCCGTGCGCGTGCACGACTTCATCGACCACTACCGGCTCATGTCCGCAGACTCCGACTTCAGGTGCCTACTCGCTTGCTCTCGTGTCGTATCTGCATATGATTCCGTACAATCGCCACCCCTTCCCCCGTCGCATCGGTCGCATTCAATATTAAAATCCATCTTATAATATGACCCAACCGATTGAATCGACATTAAAAAAATCTCCTATACAGGTTTCCCCGGAGTAATATTATTATTTCTTTCCATGTCAAAAGCACCACAAAAGACTCTGATGAGAAAGGGGACGAAAGCGATATATACCTGACTCCGTAAGTTTGGGACCGGTGTGAAGTCCGCTCTGTTGTGCGCTCGGTGGGGAGATTGTGCGCTTTCGTGTGACGTCGAATTATGTGCCCTGTGACATCAAACTCATATACGACTTGTGTTCGTGTGAAAATTCAGCTTTTCAATTGTGCGATAAATGAGAGAAGCACTCTCCTACTAACACTGTCGGGTGTCCAGGTTCAGTGAGGAGTTCGAGGAGCTGAAGCACGTGGGGCGCGAGCAGCCGTGCACGGCGGCGGACCTGCCCGTGAACCGGCCCAAGAACCGCTTCACCAACATCCTGCCCTACGACCACTCGCGCTACAAGCTGCAGCCCGTCGACGACGAGGAGGGCTCCGACTACATCAACGCGAACTACGTGCCCGGACACAACTCGCCGCGGGAGTTCATCGTCACACAGGTACCGTTGCGGACAATGCGGTATATATTTTACTATAAATTAATTGTAAACATACCAAAAATTTCTCGTTTCAAGTTTCCCATCAGGGGAACATAAACCGTCATAAGACGGCGCGCGTGTGACGAAGAAAATTAACAAACCCAATTCTCAGCTAACTAACGCCGCAATCTTTGCTAAATATCTAGACAATATGTTTTTTTTATCTTCCATGTGTTCCTTGCGAGATCTAATAGACAAACTACTCGTGGCTTGGGAAATTGTAGAAGCATATTTATTACTCCAGGCTGGATTCCAAGTTTGATAGACGATGCTGCTCTCGTATGGACCTATTTAATCAGTTATACTGATTAAATACAGGTATATTTAGTGGCCACAGAAAGCCCAAAACACAGTTGGATTGAGGCGCAATGGAGGCGCAATTATTCAGTAATGGAACTCACGGGCTGTAAAAAAGCGTGTCTCGTGTCTCTGGACATTAATCTTTAGATTATAAAAATCGTATATAAAAGCAGTGCAGCTGCTCATGGCATAACAACATTTATAGGAATTGCTTATGTATTTCTTTTATACGCGCTTAGACGAAGAAATAATTAGATTGAGTGTGTGTACGTGCGACACTCGGTCTACACTATCGGTTGGTGTGAGCGAGTCCCGGAGCCCGGCGTGTTGTTGCAGGGCCCGCTGCACTGCACGCGCGACGACTTCTGGCGCATGTGCTGGGAGTCGGGGTCGCGCGCCATCGTGATGCTGACGCGCTGCGTGGAGAAGGGGCGCGAGAAGTGCGACCGCTACTGGCCCTACGACACGCGGCCCGTGTACTACGGCGACATCGCCGTCACCGCGCTCAACGAGAGCCGCTACCCCGACTGGACCGTCACCGAGCTCATGCTGAGCCGCGGCGCCGAGCAGCGCGTGCTCAAGCACTTCCATTTCACCACCTGGCCCGACTTCGGCGTGCCCGACCCGCCCACCACGCTCGCCAGGTGCCCAGAGCTCGCATTTACCATCGCTTTTATTCAAACGACGTTCTTCCTTTGAATTAAGACATTAGTCCCATAGTAATTAGCACCGTCAAATCGTGGGTCACATTCATGTTTGTATCGGTGGGATTTCTGGCTGACGCGAGCGACTTTAAAAAAATGCTTGAACTCAGGATTACTTACATTTAAAAATATTGGAATATTTATTTCAGTAAAATTGCCCATCGTCAATATCTAGGGTCCCTACTTTCTTTTAGCGACTGTATTGTTTAGTATACTTTATATGCTGATGTCGCTATAAGCGGCGCGAGAGTGCGGCAGGTGACGCGTGTGCGTGTGCGTGTGCGCAGGTTCGTGCGCGCGTTCCGCGAGCGCTGCCCGCCCGACGCGCGGCCCGTGGTGGTGCACTGCAGCGCCGGCGTGGGCCGCTCCGGCACCTTCATCACGCTCGACACCGCGCTGCACCAGGTGCGTAATTCATGACTAGGTAGCCAGCTTATAAGCGAGGCGTCCATGCCCACATTGTATTACTCTCACCGATCGTAAATTATTTAATATTCCATCCATCTGTAAGCTGTAAGACGGTCATCGTTGGACCCAGCACTCCCTCAATAATGACCACACATAAAGGTCTTCTGCCACTCGCATTCACCGACTTCCTGCGACACGTGTGATATTACCGGTCCACCTTACTACTCTGTGCCGATGTCCGTGTTGAATGTGTGTGTGTCGTGCGGCAGTTGTCGAACCACGCGGAGTACATCGACATCTTCGGCATGGTGCACGCGATGCGGCGCGAGCGCGTGTGGATGGTGCAGACGGAGCAGCAGTACATCTGCATCCACCAGTGCCTCGTGGCCGTGCTGGAGGGGCAGGACCTGGCCGCGCCGCCGCACAACCACAACCACAACCACCACCTCAACGCCGCCTTCGAAGGTAAACTTACGCTAGGACACCGAGGCGACGGTTCCATAGGGCCAACACCGGCTCGGAGGTGGATTAGCTAACTGTGCAAACGTGAAAAGAGCCACGCATTAGTGATGGAGACGCAGCATTACATCGAATGTTTCCCCCAGCACTCAATTATGATGTCAATTTAAATATACATTTTAAACTTCTCAAAAAAGTTTCTAACATGTTAGTCGATTGGACCGCTAGGTGGAGGGTAGCGGCGGGCGGCGCGGCGGCGGGCGGGGCGGGGCGGGGCGGGGCGCGGGGCGCGGCGGAGGTACACCGCCGGAACCTCGTGCTTAGCCACGCCACGATACTTGCTCTCATGCACACAACCATAACTCTGACCGCGCATGAACCCGAGACCATTCGAAACACTATCTGTCCGCCCGTCCTTGACTCCACCAGTAACATTTCTGTATTCTGCCATCATTCTAATGTGTTGAGCAAATGGATTCGTCGCTCGGTCGTATGTGGAACAGTGATCCGAGCGTCGACAATAGTGTACGTTACCCACGACACGACAATAGAAACATGCAAGTCGCACGCGCTTCCCTCCATTTCTAAATATCTTCTCTGTAGCTGTCCGTGGAGCAGTGTTCGATGATATAACGATTATTTTCTGACTAACCGCGTCATGTCGCTCATGTGTGCATCATAATTCCAGTGCATCTGCATTACGTAATAAGTCGCATCGCATGCGAGTGGACAATTACCTTGTCGGTGTGGATATGTGTTCATGTGATATTTGTTATTTCAGACGACGAGGGTATCGCGGAGTCGGGCATGTAGCCGGCGCCGGCGCCTGCGCATGCTGGCGTCTCGTCTATTCCGTCCTATTAAGCCTAGCGCACACTTGGGCGGGCCGCATCGCAGTACATTATTTGGCTACGAGCCAATTTATGCAAAATTTTGACTTCTCTAAATGTAAGAAAAAATTATATTGCAATGCGATCCGGCCAGTATGCGCGAGCCGGCACCGTGCGTGGTCCCGCGCGCGGCGCCGCACGCGCAGCTCAAGCCAGCGGTGGACAGCCTCAATGTACTTAATTTATATGACATACGAGCTCACCGGTGTACAATAGTTTTAAGATTTTATACTAAAATATTTTTGTAAAAATGTATAAGTATCTATTAAATGGACCAATCGTTGAATTGTATATAGGGTAAGATGAATTTAAATATTTTGTTATTTCGCGTGGCGGCGTCGGGGCGGGCGTGCAGCAACCCTAACCCCTGTCATGTCCTTAGTGACCCTTTCTATTGCTTACCTTCTTCGATTCACCGCTACCCCTGTCCAACAGTGGTGTTATAAAGTTCATACTCGGCGCGAGCACAAGGAGGTATCAGTGCTAATGCAAATACAAAACAAATGACGTTGATGCTCGTGCTTACTTTTCTTTTTAAATTGTGAATGTCTGTCGCTCAGCACTCGCGTCGATGTCGCTCGCCGTATACGCAATTGTATACCATTTATATATTTTGATATTCATGTTGTGCTATGTTTAACGTTTTAACAATCTGCTTTTATACAATTTTACCTCGTACGTGTTGACCACCATATGAATCTCAAAATTGTACTTAATTATTATAAACATTATGTTTGTCTGCTCAATTGTTATATTGACTTGGAAAGTTAATTATTTTAAGATAATGCTGATATATTTTTGGCTAGTACCGGGCCTTAGACGCCCTCGTTAATGGTTCTTTTATAATGCTTGCGGCCTTCCCGAGGGTCCGATTCGGCCAATCATCCAGTCTGTGGCAGGCCGCCGGCGGCCACGAGAATGGCCGACTCGTGCTCCCGCATCCCGCAGGTGACGGGAGGCTGAGAGTTTTGTTCCCCTCGCGTCGCCAAATTACATATATAGAGAGAGATTGATATAGGGATTTATATAGGTAACTCGCAACCAAAGTGTTTAACTGATCGAAATCAATTACCGAATTAATAACTCTTATAAAATTTGGTCTGGCTATGGTCTAGGCAACATGTGTCGCGCAATAGGCGTAAAATTAAGTTGTGTAACACTTTCTTATATTAAGTTTGTTCTGTGAACGACACACACACAACACACAATGCCTACCGTTGCAGTAAACAGCCAATCCGATAATCCGATCCGACACCTTGGAAAAACTTGTCGTTGTCGTGCGTTAACTGTTGTCTGGTGCCTAGCGGATATCTGGCTTATATAAACTTATTGGGATGTGAACTCGAAATTGTTTTATAAATTGTTACGTATGTATATAACAGTAAAAACCGATTGTAGAATTAAAAAAGCAACCAACCGTCTACCGACTCAGGATGTATAATGTATTCCATTATTCTCTGTCAAGTGAATAGTTGACAAGGTCGTAGACATTTGACAATTTTTGTTGCGGTTTCGCCGTGCTGATCGTTTAGTGAAACTATAACGCCAACAAAATGCATTGTATCGAACGACGAATTTTGTAAAATCTAGTTACTAACTTTATATGAATGCAGTCTACACTAACAAATAAAATATTTTATTTTATCAAGTGTCTTGTTTTGAAGAGGTGTTTGCCAACAAACAACTATATTTGAAGTGAAGGAGGGAAGTCTATTATCTACGAGGGAAGTAGTAAGTACGTAGACCTAGTCCGAACAGTAGGAATTTTCTCTGTGGTATATTCACTTTTGCGATAGGTAACCTGCAGTACCGGTCCAGACAAGTCGTCCAATGCGTACGCCATTCATCTGGATTCGGGATTCCATAAAATGTTACTTACCCATGAATTAACTTTCCCTTGCGATTATGCTTTCCTGGGATTTTTTTTAAATCCTTGTCTATAAAAGACAGGTGTGTGTTAGTGGAAAACCCCTTTCGAATGGGTTTTAAATATACTACCTATACCTATTCGATTTTTTCACGAAAAATAAATAAAGCGAATTGGCAACTATACAAGTACGTTCGTTGTAAGTCAAATATGACGGCATTTAAGTCCACCAAAACCCAATCAAAACCCGTTTATAGCCTTACCGGGTTCCGGGCCCTGATTTGAACGAGAATGAACCAATTGTCTGTCTACAAATTCAACTAAAGAGAAAATAATCAGAAAAATAGACTTAGAATCGCTATTGCGATAACTTATTGAAATGTTGCCACATTGCCTAAAATATATTCTATATTAAGAATCATTTTTTTTAGTATCTACAACATTGATTCAATTATATGGGAGGCGGTATGGTCATAATGACTTTAGCCTGCTCGAAGGAGCGAATTTAGCAAAAAAAAAATCAATTAAATGGTTTTACTAATCTGCAGTGATTTTGCCAGTCTCAAGGTGAAAAATAAAAACGTATATAATTTAATAATTTGGAAAAATCTTGAACGATGCTGAAAATTTGTAAGAAATAACTGTAATAACTACCTACAAAAGTACATATGTACACAAAATAACTAAGTAGTACATATTTAGTTCTTTTGTCTTCATACGTATTTTAATGGTTAAAATTTAAATATTGGTACTACCAAAGATGACTTGATCCTAGGGTTCTACCCTGTGGTACTAGACAGTATGCAAAATTTTCAAAAGTTCTTTGCATATGTGTGGGACTAGCATTAGCAGAAAAAAATACACTATGTTAGTGTTGCCAAGACAAATAGTAGTTGTCTGTCATTGGTTTTTTTTTGTTGGCTAAGCTATCATTTCCTATAGCGTATCAAAATGACCTAATATTTAAAATTTCAGTCGGTAATCAACGAGCTACAGCATAGGTTTTCCTCTGAATAATATATATTGTATTATTCACTTCAAAACAAACGAATAGTTGTCTATTTATTGTCCATTTTGTGAAATAAGAATAGTTAATTTCTCAGTTGATGAACAGTTGTCAATCTATAAGTGTGAAATTGTCAGTTGTATAGTGATTTTCTTCTCTGTGGTTGTATGTGTGCAAGGGAACTCGAAGAACTCGTTTGTCGTGTTGCGGTTCGTGTGCTTTCTTCGAAATTGACTTTCAACGCCTCGTAAGTTTGTGAATTTCTTTTATTATGGTGTAATTAGTGAATACATTACTCAAAAACTAGTGTGAGTGTGTAAATACAAATGTTGTAGCAGGGAATATCTCTGAATCAGCTAAGATTATTCGAATGGATCGTGTCGATGCGTCACCTTTGTGAGCCATTTTATTCAAGTTCCACTTTGCAGTAGTTCTAGAATAAGACACATTTCGCTCCGTCTAGCGTGACCTCGTCGGAGGTCGCGTTTATAGTTAAACGAGTGTTATAATGATTTGCGGGATGCGGTGATATTAATTGCATTCTAACCTAGCTGCTGCCAATTACATCGGTGGGTTCCGTTAGCAGGCCACGGCCGCCCGCGCTCGCCGCGTCCCTGCTCGCCACGGTAACACACGAATTATGTTAGGAATCAAATAACTTTCTCAATTTGGCCAGAGTCATATTCTCATGTATTTTCCCAATGATGTGCAATGATTTGCCTAGCTTGCAGTTCCGTGCGAATCCTTTGTTCGATAAGATTGCGATTATGTTTTATTTTCATTGCAATGATATAACAAAAAAAAACTGCATTACAACTGATATTAGTACAATAACTGGTTATTAGTTCATATAAATATTAGACAATATGAGCATACAAAATTACATACTATGTTTATTTATTCAAGGTCTGTTACTGTAGTGACAATGCCACCATACCTAGTCTAGTGTGTATCTGCTCACACCAACAACTAGTCCTATGTGAGGTAGGATTCATAAATCCAGACTGAACTATTATACCTATCTGTCTGATTTTTTGAAGAAATTCAGAAGTTTTCAATATTATATCAGGCAGAAATATTGATGGTATGTTATATTGGCAGTATGCAACAATGATGTGTTGTAGATATTATGCACATTTATTTACTATTTATGCTTAACATTCTCGCTCAGTGTACATATGTACATATTTATGTTGTCCATGTTAACTGCATCCATGTTTTGGTGTATGTCACGGACTATTTGTAGGTATTTGTTTTTATGATATTTTCTATGACTAGCATTGGTGATGACTGTACATTATGGTATTTTAAATTCAATTGTAAGTACTCTTACGGGCCTATCACATTTTTTTTCATGCAGCTGTATCAATATGACAAAAATTAATGTCAGTTTTCAGTTTTTACAAAACCAAGATTGAGTGACTAAAATATTGAATTCCTAGAGCATTATTTAAAAGTGTTGACAATGATTCTGAAGTCTAAAATCTAGATTAAAAACATTTTTGCTATAATCTTTCTTCACATCACTATGAATCATCCATGTGATGCCCTACTGGTGTCTGTTGGAGTCAAACAGCTTGGTCCATAAAAGTGTTTTTAGCGACGCCCAATGATGAGTTTTGCGACGCCTTTTTGTAAGCTTCCCGACGCCTGATAGTAAGCGTCGCAACGCTTTAATAGTAAGCGTCGAGACTGCTTAGGCAGCGTCGCGACTCCGTTTAGTAAGCGTCGTGACGCCTTATAGTAAGCGCAAGTCGGCAAATAGTGAGCATTGCGGTGCCTTACGGCGTTGCGATACCCTATTGTAAGAGTCGCAACGCCTAATATTTAGTTTCGCGAAACCTTATAGTAAGCGTCGTGTCGCCGGTAAGTTAGCATCATGAGGCCGAATAGTGAGCGTTGCAGCGCTTTATAGTAAGTGTCATGACTCCGTATAGCAAGCGTCATGACTCCAGTTAGTAAGCGTCGCGACGCTGGTTAGTAAGCGCCGCAGCGCCTTATAGTAAGCGTCGCCGCGCCTTATAGTAAGCATCGTGACGCCTTATAATGTCAGCGTCGGGACACATTATAGTAAGCGTTGTGACGCTCTACGATAAGCTTCGTGACGCGCTTGTGTAAATTGAACCGAATAATGCGAACGAATATTTGGTTCGGCATGCGAACAGAATAATGTTCAATATTCGGTTTAAAAATCCATGTTCGGCGCATCTTCAGTCTTCAGTAGTATCTATATATTTTTAATGTTCTTTTTTCAGAAATAGCATGTTTTGAATTTCGACCAAAACAATTGTGCGGGCGTGATTAGGCTTGAGCGGTGGTAAAGTGCAATAGAAATTACCATATAAGGAGGTTCTGTTGCGGCCGAACCGGAGACAAGTCGGAATTCGGTAAAAATCATTTTCGGTCGGACACATAATTCTTATCTCCCTAGAGGTACATTTCTCTGTCTAGAATAATTTCTCGTCATTCTTGTATTTTATCGTTATCGGGTCATGTATGTAACAAATTTGGTCGTACATTAATGACATGCCCTTTTTATTTTATTTTTAAAATTCAAAGTTAGGTATACACCCACCCTTGAGTCCCTCTCTCCCTACGCTCTGTGCTTACCGCGGCTATGTGTAGGAAGGAATACATAGGTACGTTTCCAATTATAGTCGGGGCCATATTCCCCCTTCGCTTCGATCAACAAGAACGCGTAATGCCCGCCACACACGATCAAGTTTACCTCCGATTTGCCTTAATCATTAAGAATCGATCCAATTTGCAGTTCGTTAAATGCACGCGTTCCACAATATTTGCAATGAATTCAGTTCATATGAGTTCACGTCTTCGAGGGCTCGCAGTCTGGACTGTTGGAGGACGACGGCACTACAACGCGAAGGTCGATTTCTCATCAGCAAAGCTTACAAATCAAAATATTACTGGGATAATGGAATTTGTAATTTTTTAATAAAAAAACGTTTCAAACGTGTAAAATAATGTTGTTAAAAATGTCTGGGATCGCCTGTACTGCATACTACAGGTCACAAAAATGTAAACCATAACTTTCACCTATATACCACAACTAGACACAGGCTGACAAATATTTTTTTTTGCACCCATCCGAGTCAGGGGTTTAACACTGGCTACAAAAACTACAAACTTTAAATGAAAGCAATCGAGACGCACACGTTTATGTATCAGATCAATCGGCAAAAATCGATAATTTATATCCATGCGGTCAAGTTAACCTGATCAGCTCGATCAAGTCTCATCATACAAATTGGACGTTAAAAATTGTTCGTGTGTGGCGGTCATTACTCGCGATCGTCATAAATTATCCCTTCTCCGCCCGTGCGCCGTCGCTCAATTAATACCTAACATAGGTACAATCCGGAAAACCTACTATAAATGATAAACTTCGCTTCAGAAAACTTCTGTAGACTACAAAGATATTTCATTCGGTTCCTTATTGCTGGAGCTTTCTAGACTGTCGCTCGATTATTTATAGCAGTGGTTATTATGTCAAGGTCCGCTTGTGTACGAGGCACCTATACACACCCTTATGTTATAATTTTGTAAAATTTTCATCAACCACTGGCCATTACGAAATAGTGGTAGGTAGTGGTTGTTGCATCTTACTTGCGACCACCGCGTGGTTTACACACGACTCCGAATTGAGAGATTTGGTCCGAGCGCACACTTAATTTTGGTGAGAATAATCTTGTTGTTAATACTCGCCTATCACATTACGAACCGTACAAATATGTGATAGTAATAAAATAAAAGTGAAATAATTAGAAATATCTTGTTATATTTGTTTAGGTACACAGTGCTAATTCGTTGATAAAAATCCGCATAGACCGGCCGGACTAGATAGTAAGAGTTGAGTTCGACTCGACTTTAGCAACATCTGACGTCATTTATCTGCATATAAATAACAGCAAAATGACCACGACATAAAAAATATTTGTCTTTGCCATTTACCCTTTAACTTAAGTTACTAGACTGTTCAGAAAACAGTCGCATACTTTTTGATCGCTGCATCTTATAGGTATGCAGCGCTTCGCGCGCTCCAAGTAAACCAGGTCATAGTATCGACACTTCGGTAGATATATCGCACGGTATGTCTCGCCGACCGTACTGTCGATCTGTATGTTGCATACAGTTTTGTGAAATATCGTATAGGTACGCTGCGTTTAGTCGGACGATTGTGAGATCGGTGCCTCGCATACGGCGCTCCCTGGCGACGCCATTTTTTAATAATATCAACGTAATTTGGAGACTTTTCAAGCGAGACCGTTATTGCTCTGGTCGGAGGATAGGTTTTGTAGGTCGGGCGGGTGGCGCCGGGTCAGGTCGGCTTTCGTGCCGCGCTTTTTGTAAAGGGCGGTGCGCGGACACGGGGCCGCTTCGTGGAACTGGGTCAATGGTAACAGCGCCGCAGGGCCGCGCACCACTACGGCACCGCTTCATCGAGCGCACACTCGGCAAATAGGTCAGGCCGCCTCGAAGCTGGCCCCCATCTACCGTTTAGCGTGTAACGATTGTATTAAAGCGATGCCCATAACTTAGTACTTACCTTAAGGTAGGTTGAACCTTGCGGCACGCCTACGTGTAAACCAACATTGCATTCGCACAGTTAACTTAATGCAAATGTCGTGACATACATAGGCCTCAAACCTCAAACCAACGTCGAACAAATGAAACCGCGACGCTCGCGTCGCTCGGGGGATAAAAATTGACAAGTCGCAAAGCGTGATTCGAGATCATTTGCTAACTGACTAGGTGCTGTATGTTTATATAAAAAAAACAAACAAGGTCCAGGAAGCGATGTGTTGTTACCATTGCGATAAAACGAAGATTGCTTTGTTTTATTAAGCTCGTAAGCAAAACATTGAATTAGTTTTTTCCTTCTTTAACCTGTCTGTTTTTTTTTTTTATTACATTATAGGCAAGTATTTGATCTCGATCTCACCTGATGGTAAGTGACGATGAGATCTACGATGGAGCATACTTGCCTAGGTAGGAAGGCGGCAGTAGATCGAGACGCTACATTCACTAGGCACATGCAGCGCAACTGATCTGACCCGCCATCCATGAATGGCAGCACCGAACATCATGCCGGAACACGGCTAGGCCGCTCGGCGACATGGCTTTGTTCAGTGGGTGGTGACTAGCCACGGCCGAAGCCTACCACCAGTAAGATTTTTTCATGAAGCGCTTTTTCGCTCTAAGATTCTTCGTAAAAAGGCTACCTATACCTATTACGCTAACATAAAACGTTTATTGACCTTTACAGCGATTACCTAATTATTAGATTGGCAGTAAAAGTTAATTATTTTTCTTCAGTATAAAGTTTAAAAGCAGAATACCTCTATCCATGTCGCGTATTTGATAATTAATTTTGTACTTAGTCCATTGATTGCCTGGTGTTTCATTCGGGTTTTTTAAGTACAGAATAATATTGGTTTTCGTACGAGTGTTTAGAATTCTCAATTTTGTATTCAAAGTTTTATAGTTATTTTGTTGTACCTACTGGATTTCACAATGAGATAATTTGCCGTAGCCAATAATCCGGTTCCTATCCCGGCTGCCGCCCAAAAGTCGCCACTTCTATGAACTTCTGTCTATAATACCGATTTTGGTGCTGCTTAGGCATAATGGGTATTATTTTTTAGAAATATTTTCCTTCAGCAAAGGGAGAGCTGATTTTGGGGACGCAAATGTCGGCATTTGCATCCTCAAAGTCGATATGGGGTCAAAGGTGCATGAGACTAGGCAAAAAAAAATATAAATCCAGTTTTTTTTAATTGACTTAAAAGTAAAAAATAACCGGTCTGGAATTGCCCCATATGACACTTCTGCGAATTGGTAAACGTAACACAACCCTTAATCGTTTGGAGATTCCACCCTAGGTTCCTGTGTATAATAATATATATATTTTGTTTTGCGGTTGTGTGGCCGAAGCTGGCTGTAGCCGAGTAGTTGCTTGTGAACTCGCGAGGTGTTCATGTCCTAGTACAATAACCTGACGTTGTCCTAGCTTTAACTTTATAGGTGCTCAGCTACGCGTGGCACTGCGGCGCGTTGTTGTATGTAGGTATGTTTACTTGTCTGGGCTAAGTTGGCGGCTAAAAATGCTCTCAATATTATAATCCCGAACAGTAGGTTATCGTGTTGGTACTCGACTACTCGTACCTACTAGCTAGTTAGGGCTCGCAGGGGTGGCCGGGCGAGGGGCGGGCGCGGGCGCGGGGTTGTACGCGGGTCGACGACCGCAGCGGCCGGGGCAGGGGCACGCAACGCATCGTGCGTGCTGCGTGACACCTTCACCGCGTGCGGCGCGGCACACGAGCCCCGCCGCGCGCCGCGCCGCGCTCCGAGGGGATGCACTGGCACGGGGTCGATGACATTCACGAATGTCAATAAACACGTATTTATCTTTTTTGGTCGAAACGATTCGCTCGATATAACAGCGCGAGTGCTTTGTTTAAATATTTATCGCCATTTCGCGAACACTTGCCTACAGCATTAATCTAGCCTCTTTTTTTGACATTAAATGATGACTCGATTCATAAATCGCCATAATTAATTACTCGTAAGTAGTTAAGTGAAAAAAACTAGGCAGAGTGCGAAGGTGGGCGACAGCTGGCGACCGTCGTCGGCGGTGACCTTGCAGCGGCAGCGCCAAGGTTCCGGCGGGCGTCGACCTCGCGCCGCGACGTTATCGACCACGTCGCGTCCGACCACTGACGTAGCCGCCTCCGCTTGCTATCTCATCAACGCGTCGCGAACTAAGCATGATCCGCGTAAATTCGATCCGAGGAGCGCTATGTGACCGGCCGGTCAGCCGGTCGGAGTCCTCGGAGATGAGCGGGGACGTTCGTCGGGGCGTCGGGCCGCCGCCGCCGCCGCCGCGCTCGGGGTCTATGGCCGGCGCGGGCGCGGCCGACGACCGCTGTCTCACCTGCCGAACGCTCCTTCGTTGATACTAAACACATGTGCCTTTACAAAAGAAATCGTCGGTAAATATTGTTCTCTCTCTCACTCTATCTCAACCGTAAAATAGATACGACAAAAAACAGCAGGTAACAGCTAAAATCTGAACATTTGAAATGTTTCAAGGATATTTAGATGACGTCATTTGTATCACGGAAAATGACCCGCCGTGCACCGGTGCCGGCTAGCGCGGCGCGGCGCGGCGCAAACAGCTGAACCATCCAGTCCCCATGGATGTGTTTGTGGCCGTTTCTAACAAAACAGGAAACCGCGGGTCTCTCGCATGAGATGCTTCGAATTATGTATCGATAAATAAAACAAAATTCTTCAAAGTTCTCACTTTTGTATTTTTAATATAGGCTCCCTTTGAATAAGCGTACAATTTAGGTAAATGTAACACGGCATTAGTTATAAAGCGACTCATCGAAATGACAAAATAAATAGCTATTTCGTAGCAATTAAAGGACAAATGTAATGTTTGAACTTGGACCACTGTAACAATGTATCGGTCCAGTGCTTATATTCCGATCACGGCGCGGAGGAGCGCGCCGCGTGGAGCCTGGCCACTTGACACAATAAAGTGACGGTGGACTGCCTTCCATCGAAAGGAGACACATACGGTTACTCCAGATAACATAGGGCGGAGGCGATTTGGCAGCCTTGGCCTTCTTTAGTCGTCAAACTAGATCCTCCATGGATGTTGTCCAAGGTTACTTTTTGTCATGCAATATGAATAATATACGTCTGCGTGCTAAGTGCGAATTTAAAGCAATAATTATTTCGACTGACTGCCAAAGGTATACCTATCTATCAGCCGATATACACGTCCACTGCTGGACATAGGCCTCCCCCAGCGACTTCCACACATCACGCTCCTCCGCCACTCGCACCCACCGGCATTCCAAGGCCTACCTAGCTTGATGAAATTAGCGTAGTATTTTTAGATATCTGTGTTTCATTAATTGAGTCGCGATTTCATGAAATGTTACCAACTCATGTGCGGGTTCATGAATATAACTGGGTTTAAATTTAAAACATTCAGTCTATTTGTGTACAATCTGGTTGCCCATTCTATTTATAGAAATAAACGTTTTTATTTCAATTATATTCACACGTATATTGATACAGATGGCACTTTTGTTCTTTATTACACGTCTGACATTCTGAGCAAGCACAATGCGGAAATCCTAAACAAAATTTAAAATCTATAATGGTTTTAGCCCCGCCCACTTTTACTTATGACATTTAGTTTTTCTTTTAGCCTGTACAACACTGCTAGATAAATGAGCCTCATTGATTCTACTGCAGCCCGGAGCTGTGCTAGTCTCATCCGACATGCACTGGCCATACATATCCAATGGCGGCAGTCCACTCGCCTTTTGGTGTACGTGTCTGGTTTTATAATGGCATGGTAATGTTAAATCAGGCTCAATCGCGGAGGCGGTGTGCGACGACGCTCCAGGTGTCTGTGTGTAGTCGCGTGTGCGACGCGGACGGACGGGCAGAGCGCGGCGCGTGCGCGGGAGTCAGCACCGGCGGCAAGACGGACAGCGCGCGGCAGCCGGGGCCCGCGCCGCGCGCCTCGGGGCGGACCGCAGTCCCCCCGCCGAGGCGTCGCTGGGTCCCGCCCTCCATCGTGCGACACGAGGTGAACGACGGCGATGCCAAGTACGACGTCATATTCCGCAAGGTGGGTGTGCTCGACGACTCGTAACATACCACGGTTACAGGTATAAGCTGACACTAAAGTACTTCTTGGAAAACAAATATAATCGCAGTTCACTCGCTGGTCAGGCGCGGTATCGCGCTACATTGATTGGCGAACTGTCGTCACGTCCGTGCTCGGTTCCTCCTCACCGATTGTAATTTCGCTTCGGCAGGTTCGCGGTATCCTCAACAAACTTACGCCAGAAAAGTTCCAAAAGCTGAGCGATGACCTGCTCAGCCTGGAGCTCGACTCGGACAAGGTGCTCAAGGGCGTGATCCTTCTCATCTTCGAGAAGGCGCTGGACGAGCCCAAGTACTCGTCCATGTACGCGCAGCTGTGCAAACGGCTGAGCGAGGAAGCGCCCAATTTCGAGCCGCCCGGACAGCCCTGCACGTTCAAACTGCTACTCCTGAACAAATGTCGCACCGAGTTCGAGAACCGCGCTCAGGTATGTACTCTCAATCTATATTGCGCTCATATTCGCAATCCGAGCGTCATTAGAGCGACACATGTCTTTCGGTTCAGGCGTTCGCCGCCTTCGAGGACAAGGCGCTAGCGCCCGATGAGGAGGAGAAGCGGCATCTCGCCAAGTGCAAGATGCTGGGCAACATCAAGTTCATCGGCGAGCTGGGCAAGCTGGAGATCCTGGCGGAGTCGATCCTGCACCGCTGCATCCAGAACCTGCTCGCGCGGCGCGCGGCCGCCGAGCACCACGAGGACCTGGAGTGCCTGGCGCAGCTGGTGCGCACGTGCGGGCGCGTGCTGGACTCGGAGCGCGGCCGGCGCCTCATGGACCAGTACTTCGCGCGCATCGACACGCTGTCCACGTCGCGCGAGCTGGCGCCGCGCATCCGCTTCATGCTGCGCGACGTGGGCGAGCTGCGGCGCGGCGGCTGGCTGCCGCGCGCCGCCGTGTCGGCCGAGGGGCCCGTGCCCATCCACCAGCTGCGCGCCGACTCGTCGCCGCCGCGGCGCGAGCGCGAGCGCGACCGCGACCGCGAGCGCGAGCGCGACTCGCTGTTCCGCGGCGGCCTGCGCTCGCGCCCGCTGGACGACGTGCTGGCCGGCCTCAGCCTGCAGCCGGCCGCCGCGCTCGTGCCGCCGCCCGACAAGCTGTTCGGCAACGGGTACCGCCAGCGCTCCGCGCCCGGCTACTACCCGCGCCACTCCAACAACATGCACTACGCCAAACACTCGGCGGCCAACAACCAGGGCGCCGGCTCCAAGGTACGCTTCGCCACACGAGCGCTCGCTCGAGCTCCACTGGCCCGCTGACACGTGCGCTTACTGACACGCTCCCCTCCCGCGACAGGACTCGTCGCGCTCGAGCAAGGCGCGCGTGTACACGTCGGGCGCGCTGCAGGACGTGCAGATGCGGCCGGCGGCCAACTCGCTCATGTTCACCGCTAACAAGCTGTCCAAGCCGCAGCCGCAGCTGCCCCTCGCGCCCGTGCAGCAGAGTGAGTTCATCATTTTAGCCACCAGTTGTGCACACTCCTATTTATCTCGTTTATTTATTGTATGTGCATCGGTGTGTCCTCAGACGTATTAACGCCGACGTTCGCGAGCACGCCGCCGCTGATGAAGGAGCCCGCCATCACCATCAAGCCGGCCGCAGACAAGAAGGACAAGCCCAAAAAAGATAAAGTGAGCTATTTGATGATAGCAGTAGTGTAGTAGTCGTAGTATATTATTAGTTCATGTATTCAGATTGGGACGTTCGCGCTATTATTGAATGATACCATAGACTCCGAATTTTTAAAAAGCTTTCGTCCACCTACCATGGCTCCACAACTATCTCAGCACTGTTCTCCTGATATGGTATTATAAAATATTGTGGGATATTCTCGTGCGTCGCCACGGGTCCCCGATGATCGTTTTGCAAAGTAACTCGGATCGCGAAACGTCCAGGGCCCCAACAAGGAGGAGGCGTGTCGGCTGGCCGTGGAGGCGGTGGACGCGGCCGCCGAGCTGGACGACGTGGACGCGCTCGAGCTGGACGAGCGCGCGCCCGCCGCGCTGGCGCTGCGCCGCCTGCGCGACCTGCAGCCGCCCGACAAGGTACCGCCGCCGCCGCCGCCGCCGGGGGAGGCGTAGAGTGATGCGTTGGAACGACATAAGCATGCAAGGTGTTCGCGGCAGGTGCTGCGGCGCTGCGTGGCGGCGGCGCTGGAGCACGCGCTGAGCGCGGCGCGCGGCGACGCGAGCGCGCTGCGCGCCGCCGTGCGCGTGGCGCGCGCGCTGCGCCGCGGCCCGCCCGCCGAGCCGCTGCGCGCGCTGCTGCACGCCGCGCACCCGCACCCGCGCCTGGCGCGCCTGCTGGCGCACGCCGTGGACCAGAAGCTGGCGGCGCTGGCCGACGTGGCGGCCGCCTGCGACGCGCCGCCGCACCGCGCGCTGCCGCTCGACCTGCTGCAGGAGCTCGGCGCGCTCGTGGGCCTGGAGCGCCTGCAGCGCCTCGTGGACGAGAGCAAGATCAACGTGTGCGCGCTGGTGGCGGACAGCGAGGCGGGCGACGGCGGCGACGGCGGGGACGGCGGCGGCGCGCCCGGCGCGGCGCTGGAGGCGCTGGAGGCGCGCGGGCTGGCGGCGCTGGTGCCGCAGCTGCGCGTGCAGGCGCAGCTGGCGCGCCAGCTGGCCGCCGAGCCGGCGCCGCACGCGCTCTACCGCTGGATCAAGGCCAACGTGGAGCCGACGGTGCGCCAGAACGGCGCCTTCGTGTCCACGCTGGTGGCGCTGGTGGCCGAGCACGTGACGGCGGCGGCGGGCTCGGCGGCGGCGGCGGCGGACAAGGCGACGCTGGAGCGCGAGAAGGCGCTGGTGGAGGGCTACGCGCCGCTGCTCACCGCGCTGCTGGAGGGCCAGCACGAGCTGCAGCTCGCCGCCGTGTACGCCGTGCAAGTGCACGCGCACCACCACAGATACCCGAAAGGTACCGCGCCCGTTGCATTACAGCTTTGACATCTTGTTGTGTATTAGATAGTGTTAAATGCAATAACTAATATCTGCTTGGTGAGATTATATCCAGACAATATTTCACGCCATAGTTACTTTACTGCTCCGTCAGGATGATTTTTTCCTTTCAAATACAATGTGAAGCTCACCAACCCACACTGGATCAGTTTTGTTGGCAATGACTCGAATCCCTATCGCATTGAAGTGGAATGTACCCGGCGTTCCAGTACAAGCCCCGTCCCCCTGTGAAATCTGGCCACGATACTAGAATCTGTGCACCCATTATGTAAAAACAGGTGTAATGATGGTGTCCTTTCGTCAGTTATAAATGGTTTTAGAGCAACTGATTTTAGTAAACATTATATTTACCCAATTATAAATCGAAACATGAGCCCAGTTTGACATGTGACTGTATTTCCGCAGGCATGCTTCTCCGCTGGTTCATGTACCTGTACAACTTGGAGGTGTGCGAGGAGGACGCGTTCCTGCGCTGGCGGGAGGACGTCACCGACGCCTACCCCGGCAAGGGGGAGGCGCTCTTCCAGGTACGCCGCAGCACGCGCCGTGCAGGTAGGGGGGCGTGGGTAGCGTGTGCCCTGTGCGGTGCTCATGTGGTATTGTGTGTGCAGGTCAACACGTGGCTGACGTGGCTGCAGCAGCAGGAGTCGGAGGACGAGGAGGCCGAGGACTAGCCGGCAGCCGCCCGCCCCGCTTTTATTTCGCGCTCATCTCATTTATATAAATATAATTAAGCCAAATAGTTAAAATACCTACGTTTGTTACCCTTTAACGCTAGACGCGCCGCCGCGCCGGCGACTCCAGTGTTGAATAGAACGATTTTTAGGTTACTACGTAAACGAATATTAGTATCTCGAGATATTGTTTTGTAGCCTTTTACTCGATTTTGATACTTTTTACAAATGTATACAATGTATAGTGTTCGGTTGGACGTATGGCTGCACCCCGATCTGCCCCCTCCCCGCAGTGAGCGTGTTTTAGTTGAAATTGTAAAAATATATAAATATGTATGGAGAAACTTAAATCAATTTTTATTATTAATAATATCATGATCGTTTATTTTCAATGCTAAACTAAATGGACTTAATTATAACTGTAAGAATGCTTAAATTTCATTGTATTATCAAATTTTAGAATTTTGTAACTAGATAATGGAAAACAAAAAGAAAAGCACTGTTCCCTCGGGCGTAAGAAAATGTATGTTGAGTGAGTTGTAATAAAGTTGTGAAATGATGCAAATGCAACATTAAATAAGTAACATTGGTCAATATGTATTCAGAATGAGAAATAAACTTCAGTGTAATTTATTACAAAAACAACACCATGTTTTATTCGGATAGATAGTGTAACAACTAATTATTCCGGAAATGGAGGCACACACATTTGTCTAGATGGTACATGCACCTCGATGTGAAGTCAATCGCTGCGGCGATGATTATTAGTAAAGCAATATGTAACTCCAGCAGTGTGGTTTGATTTCTTTTCATTAAGTCACTAAACAAGTATGTTTGGCTATACTTGAAATCCAAATAATTAACAATTGATCATTTCAATAATTGAAAGTTAAGAAACAAAATGGCTGAAATATGAGGCAAAAGGTTGAAAGAACAGGCTTACTAAGCATTCCAAATGCGAAAATCCCATTACACTTATATTTCCCGGAGGCGCGGCACTGGAATCATTTTTTCGCTTATGATATTCGACATTTGACTGATTGGTGCACTTCACACTTCTTTCAAGACGTGCAGGAGGTGGTGGTGGCTCCATGGTGCAGGCTTGCTATGATAACTTTTTCAATAAGCATTTTTTAGATATGGTGCTACTTATTTGTATGATAATTGGAGTGAAATAAAAACATTCACAATAGCTATTTACCTGTTACACTCTGCTATTACATTTAATATACACTTCTCAATGTTCACATTCTCTGTGAAGTTTCAGTGTAACATTATTTTCTCTATGTGTAAGTATAGCAAAGGATAATCATTATTGAATCAAAGTCTTTTTTTATGATAGCTCACTCATTAAAATGGAAAATCTCAGAGGTGTGAGCTGGGTGTTGACTCTGCACAACTTATTACCAAAAAATTCAATTAATTTTACCATTGCTTGAATGAGAATAGGAAAAAAAAGACAGTTTAAACTCAAATTATTAAAGGTTTACTAGTTAAAATGCTTAATTAACACCACTTTCATTCCACTCATTACAAAGTAATAATAAGTGCACATTTGCAGGAGACACTTGCACTTCACATGACAAGATGATTAGAAGCCACCCTGTTCCAGTAGGAGTGGAGCTGCAAAATTAACATCCATATTGAATTGATTGCTATAAAAAACAACATTTTTAAAACAAACAAATCGCACGCTTAATAATAGACTGACCTAACTCAAAAAAGCTGTTTGTAAGGAAATCGCAAAAATGTTTTGTCATTTACAACTTGTCTGACATTATTACTTATATCTCAATGAAAATAGCGTAATATTAATAAATGATGTATTGTAAGAATACTTGATTAAGTAATTATTGATACTAAAACATAATTTTGAAGAAATTTTATTATTATTTATAGCTTTTAAAATGTTGTCCCTGAGATACATCTGTTTATTAATAAAATCAATGATATATTTCTGTACTAGTGATGACACTTTTTGTTATATGTCTGTATTTTATTAAACATTTCACTAAAACCCTTTCTTTTTTATGTTATAAGTCTATACTTGATAAAATAATAACATAATTATTTTTATGTTGTAAGTTTTTTAAGTTCAGAAACATGAATGGGTCACTATAATATAAAAGCACCGCGAGTTGACTGTCGCAATCTCAGACGCATTATGATTTATGTCACTTTCATGTTAAAAGTTATGTCAAAATTTGTATAAGTAAAAAAGACAACATATTCGTTACTCAGTCTAGGAATAAGACAGGTATCGTAAAAATTCTGAGATTGGTAGATAGATAACGTTGGAATAAATTGTTCTGTGTGCTTATCTCACTTTGGGCTTAAACCCTAATTGGTCAGTCTATTATTAAGCGGTAACATAGCTCTCTTGTAAGCATATCATTCTGAGGGCACATGCAAGAACCTACAGTTGTCATTCTAACTTCTTTGGTAGTCATTACAGGCAGTCAGAAGCCTGAAGATTCTGACAAATAGTTCTGCCTTCAGGTTGTATATACACTCAAAGACAGGTATTTATATATGTTGTGTTTGAGATGGAGACAAGCACTCAACTCGATGGTCAAAGTTGCGGTGTATCTACAACGGTGATGTGTGGTGAACGAACACAGCAACCACGGATCTAAGTATGCTAAGAGTTTATTTTGAATACTGCTTACCAATCTTAATAGCAGCACAAAGAACACAAAACGTGATCACACTGTTGATGGTGTTTTCACGTGCCTGTCGCTTTTCTTCCAAAGGGTCAACCCTTTCTCCGAATGGTAGGCGGAACATGATGGCCAAAGATTGTGCTAGAAGTTTATCCTCAAGACTTACAAGTTCCAACCCAATCTCAATACTTTTAAAACTAACCTATACCAACCTAAGTTATTGCTTTTTTTTGTGGCTCTGTCTTTTTGGACAATTCTGCCAATGACAAGTGAGGCGAATACACGGTTTATCCAAAGAGTAAATATTCCTACGTTTTAGGTATATAGACTAGAGACTTACCAGTGAGATGCGCGAAGTACGAAATAGGTATGTCATGAGTTCACCGTCGAAAAAAATCCTTTAAAAATATTATAATGCTTTAAAAATATATCTTAAAATATTACTATGAATACCTGACATTGGCTAAATACCTAGCGTTAGTTGAGGCCATTTTAAATGAAGGAAAACGTTCTATTATTTTATTTTAATTTCCTTCACTGCACGTTTCTGACTTTCACGGGCACAACGTTTTATCCCACAAATATTATACATTATTTTTTATCAAAGAAACATATTTTTGTTCGGAATATAAAATTAACAAGATTACTCTTTGAATTCCCGCCAAAAAAGTCCCAAAACGTCCAGTCACATTTGGTGTTGCCCATGCAATAAAATATTTATAGGTAAGGTAAAAGGTAGGAATTAGTGAAAATGGATTGTTTCTGTTTGTTGTTCGTTGATTCGTTGTCATAAAATTGTTGTAAAATATTATTTGACAAACCTATATAGCTGTGTTTTATTATTTCATGCGTCTACACAGCAAAAGTAAAGCATTCTATGATTTCGTCTATAAATAAATATTTCTAGTTGCGCAACATGGCGAATATAGCTCAGCTGCTCGCTCCGGTGCTGTAGTAATGAATTTTTTTAATGATAGGGTTTTGTGACGACGACACGCTCTACTTCACATCAGATTTTTTGACTCGCTCAACGAGTACCGTTATCCGCTGTTCAGGTTATCTTCCAGGAGTGCGATGAGATTGATTCCGTGCGAGTGAGTCGCGAACATTAAAAACAATTGATTGGAAGTGGTGTTATTTTTTGTGTGGACACGAATCGGAGGAAATCAGGCAAGCTGGAGCGACTCCCGGAGTACCTGCGCGACACCGTCGACTGGTTCATGGGGTGAGTGTCCGCCAGCCCTTGTTTAAATGGCACGGCTCGGCGCAGGAAGGGCTGCTCGCCCATCGCACGATCCTTTCACTATGTTTTCCTTTATTGAAGGACCAAAATATATATTTGGGATAGCAAAACTTGTAAACAAGCAGGTAATTAAGTCAGTGCAAAGTACCACCAACTGGCCATACATTATGACGCATTATCCTTAGATAAAGAGGTCGCCTTGTTGTCTAAAGGGAGGCTTATAGGAATTTTAAATACCAAGTTACTTACTAGTTACTCATTCATTCGTTTCAGCAAACCTCTTAATTGTAAAGTGTAGTGTAAAACTGTTGTTTTCGTTATTATTGTTAAGTTTGATTACCATTTCTTGTTACTTATGAACCACCAAGGCACCACTGATAGTAAGACAGTAAGAGACTAATAAATAACCTGTGTTCATCCGTGGTATAAAACTGACTCGATTTGGTTTCCATTTTCTTTTTGTAGGTTTTTATACCATAATAGTAAAAATCAGAACCCTTACAATGCAACGGTTTGTTTAGCAGTTAGGTTGTATCAGCAAGATTGTGTATTTGATGGAAATGGGTTACTATAACCACAATAGGGGATTTCAAATATTCAATTATCTTCTTATATGTTTCTGATTCTGTCACAAAATTTATAATATGTATCATTGTATATCCACTACTCTGAATTTGAACAACAACCTGTGTAGTTATACTTTTTTTAATACAGACACCTAACTACTCAAATTCCTATTAGTATTATGGTTTATCATTGTACCATAATATTATTTATTCATGTTAAAGTACCTACCTAATATAACTAATATTGCTGATAGGTAAATAAATAAATTATGAAAAACTAAAATTAGTTAAGTACCTATAAGCACATCATAACTCACTTAGCTTCCTATAAGTACCAATTCCCATCTTATGATGGTCAATTAAAGTAAAATATCAAATGGTTAATTTGGTCAATTAAGTTGTCGTTTGCACTTAAATAAAATAGATGGCGCTGGTAGTACCTGAAATAAAGTACAAAGCTTTCCATAATAGGGTCGGTAGGTATTAAGGTTACGCGTTTTCCTCTACCAAAAAGAATAGGCTAATACAAACTTCTGCGTGTAAGCAGAACTACTGAGATATTTTTATGCTGGTTTTGTCATTGCTCCTATAAACATAGGCACGTGAGTGGTGTACGGTTTTACTTGGCCTACCTATGAATTGGCAAACTAAGCTCAATACAGACTAGCACTTGCCATCTCCTTTCTAGTGCAGATGCTCCATAAGTCAGCACAGCTTTGTGTTTGAATCTTCGTAGCAGTGTCATATGTAGCAATTTCAAGATCATGTATCTTTTTTCTAATATTTTATACTATTGTCTTTTAAGGCAACTAAACCCCGATTTATAGATCTACAAGTATTTTTTATCAATAACATAAAAAAGTACGAAATTGCCATAGCACAGGACCTATCTCTGACATTTGTGTTACCAAAGTCGGCCCTCCCTTTGCTGAATGAAAACATATTGTATGGAAGTCTCACTTTGCTTGCGAATAGATTTTTTGTATGTAAAATATTAGGAACTTTTGTGGCCATATTACCTTCAGATCATCTTTTTATTATTAATCAGCTATATAACCCAAATTACATAATTTTTAAAGTCATGCCCGGCTTGACGTACCTACTCTATACTACCGACTTTCCTCAATGCGGCACCACTGTTTTACAAGTTTTCCTCAAATATGAAAAAAATTGTAAAATTAATTACCATAAATCGTTAGCAAATCATCCAAAGACTTAAGTACTATAATACTCAAATTATTGCTAACCAACTGATGCTTGGAAAGTAGCAATTTTGTAAGAGATAAGGCGATCTACGCACTTGCACTCGTTCAAACGACAACTGGCGGACAGCCGTGCAGAGCAGTGTTCCAATTATTATAACTAACCGTGCTTTATAAAAAAAACATTATGCCTAAGCAGCACTAAAACGCTATCATTGACAGAAATTGAACGAATGACGTCTTTTTGGGAGGGGCCGGAGATGACAGCATCCACCTTAAATACTCCTAAGACTTAGAGTTTCTTCTTACCGACCTGGGTAAACATGGCTTAGAGTCTAACAGGTCGGTTAACTATAAGCTATAAACCCACACGGGGTTTATTAAAACCTGAGGTGTGGGTTATGCTTTATGCGGGCAAAGGTAGCGTATTTTATACTTATTAAGAATATCGGTCATTTCTAAAACAAATCTGTATCTAAGCAACTACTAGTTCTATATATAAATGAAACATATCTAACAAACACTTAATACATTGGCAATGAGAAATCCTTTCAGCTAAGCAGGCGTGAAGGCTTGTGGGGTCTCCGGGTACTGTGCCCGAGTGTTGTATTTATGCTACGAAGCTGGTAAACTTTGGTTTTGTACAAAGAGGTACAAAGAGCGTTGTGTTTGTATCCTCGTGTACCTACTCGGAGTGGTGAATATGTTTCTTGTAGAGAGTTACAGAGGTCGCCACAACACCAATGGTTTCGGAAGTATGTGAAAGCGTAGCGTGATGTTATCATCCAATATCGTGGCTCCGCCCGCGGCGTCGGCGCCTTCACATCGAGTAAATACATGTGACCTACTCCTTGTGAGCGCGTCTCGGCTTTCGGCTTGATCCAAGGAAACATGAAGTTATCGAGCGAAATAATATCGCGCAATATAACATTAGTTTCGTGCAGTTTTTGACTTCATGATTTGATCAGAGCTTAAGTAACTTATCATCATCACCAATACAACCATTCTTAATAGTCCCCACAAGATGTAAGAAGAAGGCGAGCTCGAAGCTGAGCCAAAGAAGAGTTCCATGTATGCACATTGATGAGAGAGACATGAGACATGGCGTGGAAGCTGTACGGGCCGATACGTTACCCGTCCACGACTTGATAGTTGATAGAAGTTGATAGTGATAAATGATAGCCCGAACTGATAATTGATAGTATATTGATAAAAGTAAACTGACACAAAGATGTTAGAAATTAGAGTAGATGAGAGATTAAAGTGATAGGGTGAGCATGCGACCGGTCAGCTCGAGTATGATTGGCGAACTGCTCGTAAATTACTAATGGTCGCGTAACTTTCTGACTCTACTTATTGTACATAGCTGGCCCGTACAGATACGTTTGGAGAAATTATCTTTGTCTGAAATCAATTAATATCCGTTTGTTGGTCCAAGTTCCAAGTTTTGTGATAGAAACGACTATGTTTCCAGGTCAAGGATGAATGGATATACTGGTTGCCCATGAATGTTTAACGCGAGAAAGTGATTAATTGATACTTTTAATTCAATGGATTGGAATCCGAAAGCTTATTTCCCTGCCGATTGGAGTCGAGTTATAATAATATACACATACATAGGTACGAATGTTGGTATCGTTGCATCTGTGTGCATTCCTAGTGTATGTGTGACGTCAAATTATCCCTATAATCAATTTAACTATAATACATCTATGCATAAGTACGTAAACATAGTTACAAAACCACTTACATCTTGGTTTTGTTCTTAGTAAACGGTTCGGTGGGTACTACACCATTTAAAAATACAATGACTACCTATTGTATTTTGTTTCTTCAGAGATCAGTTTACATTTCCCACACGGTTTCAAACATATCGCGCACAATGCCTCCTATTGCGCAAAGTAAACATCATTGTTGCGCGTCGCCGGGTGTCCGGTTGCGGCGGCGTCGCCGTCGCCGGCCCGGCGCGGCGCGCTCGCTCGCTCGCTCAGGTGTGTTGATAACGCGTGATGTCACCGCGCGCGCGGCGCGGCGCCGCCGCCGGCGCGTCCTCGCGGCCCTCGCGCCGCTGCCGCCGCGCTGCCGTCAGTCGCCCACGGCGCGCAAACGTGAGCGCCGTTTTTTAGCGACATCACCATCTCGCGCCCTCGCCCCGCGATATCGACACGTACCTACGGTGTCCGCATCTCGCACACATTCCTGGTGTTGTTGGTGGCCGAGTGCAGTGCAGTGTCGTGCATGGTGGTAAAAGCGTGGGTGCGCAGGATGAGCGAAGCCGGCGGCGGCGACGGGGACGGCCCGGAGGAGAGCTCCGGGCGCCGCTGGCCGGTGGGCATCCTGCGCAGGAGCGGCGCGCGCGCCGCCCGCCGCGTGCTGCACGTCAAGTACCGCAGCGTGCCGCCCTCGCCCTCCGCCAGCCCCGCGCCCGCCCTGCCGCTCGACATTGACGACACAGTCTCCTGTTTCTGCAGGTCTGTCCTGCACCCTATACGCTCTCCACACATATGTTATGTCGTGCTCATTTTGTATCGATTAATATCGCAGCTCGGTCCTCTTGTTTTACACTCCGAAGGTCAGACGAAATGAGTCGACGCGAATTATTATTTCGTGCATATAATACCTACCGCATACGAATACATATTCGAAGCGACTGTAAATACAACATGTATGTACGGGTAAATCAGTGGCGCGGAGCGGTCGTATCTCTTATGAAAGTTAATCAACGAGTGACTAAATTGTACCGGTTGGTAGCATTTGTTATTTCCGCGTGTTGACGCAGATCGCGGCGATTCCACCGCCCTACTTGCGCCGCCTGTACAAGCGCCCGACCGCCCGATGCGCGCCGCTTATCGCGCTATCGCCTGCTATCACTACACCTGTGTGACGTCACGTGCGCCGCGAGCCGGGCTCTGCGCAGCGCATCGCGGCCCGGCGAGGTGGCCTGGCGCATACGATCACTATGATTAATGAACTCATTAAATATATATTCATGGAAGTTGCCGCTTTGACAAAGTATGCCGCCTCATGGCATGACCTGCGAGCTGCATTATAAGAAGAATAGACGCAAGCATAATTATCAAGCGAAGAATGAGTACAGCGCCCTGAACGCAAAGTCCTAACGTAATCGTATCGCCGTCCTCGAAAAAGCATGTCATTATCATTCCTATTTATGAAATCTGTGGTACGAGTGCGACGGAGCACGCTTACGCTACGTTAAAAGATTGTGTTCGGGCCACAGAAGGCTATCCTGCCTTGTACGAACCTCTAGAGCATAGTCTATAATCCGCAAAGATGATTATAAAGGATTTTCGGGCAACAAGATGTTATTGTTGCGCACACCAAGATTCCGCTCATACGCATACAAGTTTTCCATTAGTAACATACGTATTTTTCCATCTATAAAATAAATCATCAAGGCAGCTATCTTTGGAGCTAAATGTGTCCAAGGGTAAATGACTAATAAGAAGTGTGCCGCAGTCACGTATGCTTACTGTAGATTACTAGACTGGGGAACGGCGAGACGTCGAACAACACGTGCAGAACTGAAACAATGTGCTTCTTACATGTACATGTAGGTAACATTGTTTGATACTCCAACAAACAGTTGAAGCGTTTTTAAAGATATAATTATCGGCGTTTGATGTAGAGACACCTAATGCCTATTGTAGGCAACACTAATGCATGTATGTAAACACATAAAAATCGTTACAATACTACTATTGATGGACAGTCAATCGCTTTAGTGACAGCCGGGAATTTTATTTTAGCGGAAAAGGGAAGATCTCCAGATTCTCACAGTTCTGGGCGAGTTTAGTTTTAACTAGCGAGTTTTAGTCATCGACCCGATAAAAGAAGTAGTCGGTGATCAAGGAAAAACATACTTGTACAGCAATTGGTTACAATTTTTCCACAATTGCCCATTCAAATAGCGCGTGCAAACACATCTATGTCACGTTATATTTTATACATAGATATGGAGACTATAAGGATATAAGGTAATGGTTCATTTCAAAGGAATTCCCCCAAAATTACACAGCGTACAAAAATGTAATGCAAGTTTTCCCACACAAACATTTTATTGATTTTAGCGTCATGAATCACACATGATACCGATAAACTTTGTTTGGTTTACGAGCTACCGATAACTGGGCTTAGCGCACAGCCAACATAAAATGCAATAGTCAAGCAATATGCTGCTCGGGGTTCTCATGGAAGAATTATGACAAGCCGGTAATAACAATAGGTATGAGTTCCAGTCCAAATCTAGTAATCATTTTGGCGTATGACGTAGTTAAGGGTAACTGCATAGATATATTATAAACTGAAGTTACTAAGCACAGTGTGTGATGCTGATAGTATTGGACGACAAAACGCCAGATTGGATGCGAGGAGTGAACCGGTGTGCACTGATTGGCTCCACTTGACTCCGCCGCGTCTCTAATTGTACCACTTGCGCGCTCCACAGCCGCGCTGCGCCGGTCAGCGCAACGCTGGACAAGTCATAGAAACAACCCTATCCACGAAGCGATCGCTCAGTTCCTCCAGACTTGCCAAATGGCTCATTGTGCTAACTTGTCATAATCATAGCAAATGCTGTGTGAGATCTCTGTGTTATTGTGATATCCGCTGGGCAGCGTTAGCTTGTTTTCGGCTAATCATTTAGCTCGTATCTGCTTCAAGCTAGCTGAATCTATGTAACATTAATGTAGGTACAACTATTATGTTTCTGCATACTAGGTGCGTCGCTAGCGCTACAATATTCTCCTATTTCGCTGGGTTTTAGGAAAAAAATTAAAATATTAATAACATCGACACGGACAACCCGACCAATTACGATTGCGGATAAAGCCACATTGCTTTTTAAAATTGATTCTGGGTGTTTCAAGAAATAAGAGAACGTTCATACTGTGATACCTACATGGGATTTCTGTAACTACCTCGATAGAAAGAAAAACTAAACACTGCCCACTATACGTATATTGTCTGTAGGTAGATGGAGGAAGTTAAAATAATTCTTTAAATACGCTTGGTAGCCTAGCAACAAACACTTGTTCGGGTTTCTCAGTTGGAAAAACCAACATTGAGCAATCACTGTACCTACCTGTTATTATCTCCGGTGACTAGCTACGTGTAGATAAGTATGTGTACACGCCGCTGTTGACACTCCTCGGCTTCCTATCTTGGAAATACTAATTTGCTGTTATAATAATTAAATTGACAATGTTATGTTGGTGTACATGTAAGAGAAAATACAAGATGTGCTCAAGATCATAGTAACATTATTTGAAATAGTCTTGTTATGCGTCTTGACTGTTAACTTAAAATAGTAAGTACCTAAGTACATAAATAATATATAGCTAGTGCTTAGGTACAGGTTATAAATAATTCGTAACCAGATGCAATCCGTCTAGCGCTGGGTTTACACATCTGCCAAATTTATTGCACATGCACACATGGATGAATAAAATATATCAGAACAGAACATAATGACCATTTGAGATGAAGACGACCTTAACAGTATTTACGGGCACCTGTACTTGCATTCCACGACAATAAGAACTTTTCCAAAGAAAAGTTTGTATGACATCGTAAATATTACAATGTTAGTGCAGTACAAGCACTATCCGCTAGCGACAAACGGTAATGTGCAAGAGCAAGCGCCACTTGTGCGGAGCGTCCGAGCCGTGTCCGTGGCCCACTTGCTGGCTGCGCATACGCACAATACATTCTTGTATTTGGTACCTAAGCGCACCAAATATCAAACAACTAACTCCATCGCTACGCTACTGTCAATTAATAACATAATTTGATAGCACTACACTACACATGTCGTTACGTAAATCTCCTGATTACTTGACTTGACCTACGAGGTGACACGATTCAACAGATACGTTTTGGTAGCTCCCTTTCTACAGCTGATGACTAACATCTTCATGATTGTTTCGTTCCGGAACTAAATCTAAACAAACTGTACTGTTAAGACTTGCGGATGTTTGCATTGTTCCTAAATTCTTATAAACTTTATAATGTGTAGAAATAACCATGGGAACGATTCACACCCCTGCATCACTCACAATAATCATTACATAATAAACCCAACCAAAGTCCTAATGTTCTGCCTTAGATTGTTCATGCCTTCTGCAATATAAATAACTAATTAAGAAAATGATTATCTATTACCAATGTGATAAACCTTTACCTGTACTTTTATAATTGTATGGGCACAGTTATCAAATGTTAATGTATGGCCGTGATATCGCAGGTGTTCCTTTACGTGGAACTGTCTGTGTGAGCATTGAATTTTGCATCATAGTGTTTTTGTTAAGAAAATTGTAATTAATGTTACTTAATTTGTTTTCCAGGTGAGTCGCATGCTCGCTCGCTCACCACTGTACGTAAGTGACCTCAAAAACCGTAGTTTCTCGGTTCAGGCTTCACACTAATCGGTAAACTGGTTGGCGACAAATCTTTGCTTTTTAACTTAGTAATACAGCAATTAGCATTCGATTCAAGCGAGTGTTCTGTTGTTCGGTTCATTGATAGCGACCACCCGCAGCAGCCTTAACCTGTATAGCACTTCTATTTCTTATTATATTAGCCTGGTACGAGTATGAGTAATTCTCTTTGTAGTTTGGTATTAATTGGTTAGTATTCTAGAACTTCAATAGTGGTTTAGGAGTAGGAGGGGCATGCAACTGACAAAAAGTCACTTCATGGGGTTTAAATCCGCCAATGGGATCTAATTTTTATAAACTGTAAAAAACATCATAACAATTTTGAAATACCTATTCAACGGGATTACTGGAGAGCCAGCCAAACAGATAATGCGAGTGTGTAAGCTCGGGCTCCTCGTTCGAAAACATGAAAAGTATAAAAAAATCAGAAAGTACAGTAGGGTACGCTGGAAATTTTAATGTAATCGTAAAGTCATCGAGAAACCATGCTGTACTGTCATACTTATTTATGAAATTTGAACTGTGAGAGGGATGGAAGATGTTACGTTAACGAAACGGTACATAAAAAGTGCTTGACGTTCAGTACAGTAAAGTAAGTAAAGACTCGGTATTCTAAAAAACGGCAGCTTGCCACACCTCCCTGCTACAAGTAGCTATATTTTCGTTCGCAATCACCACGAATATACTTATCCATCTCTCTGATAAAGCACGTACTATTATTATTTGATCGTGATAGGTCAGTTTCGGTTTTATTAGACTTATAATAACGACACCAGTTCCTTCATTTCATCTTTCATCACTATGAAGTTACTAATTATTTTCTTAACAATTCTTGGTTTTTCCATATCAACGATATCTGATAACTTTATCCTATGTACCTACCACCTTTATGTAAGTAAACATATTAACATTACTATGTTAACATATATCTAAGTAACCAAATAAATGTTACTCTATATCTCAAATTACCATGCTATGGAACCGGGTCACAGCTTATCGTTAGCCGGGATTATTCTATTTTATTCAATTGGCATACTTACTCATTATGTTTTAATCGTGTTTATTCACTGTTATTTGTGAAATATTTTTGTGTTCTATAGATACACTACGGACCCCTTACAGTTTCCCTGTGCCAATTTTTTGGGTCACAGTGATTTTATTTCAGTATTAAAACTAAGACGCAAAAATTTGGTACATTCATATAAACCTTGGAAATCACTATATATTATTTCACAATTTAAAGTTAGTGCATGAACGACCCTCTAACCTCTAAGTTCGATGTGTTGAGCTGATTATTTGTAGTATTAGATCCCATTGTAAAAGATCTCGAATTATCATTTTTCGTAAAATAATTGTAAATGGCATCACGGTGTTGTGGAGGTCGTGGTTGCTTCCACATGACCTTCGCTATTGCAAAACATACCTACTTGTCTGGCAGCTTGATATTTTGTAATTTAAAAGTCACCTAATAACATCGTTTATCGTCCATCAGAGTTCATCTTTACATAATTAGGTAAATTTGAGATTAAAAGACTTACCGTTTACTAACAGTTATTTATCAAATTTAAAATTTGGCACGGCTTTGGTGGTTGCGCCACTGAACCCCAAACTTTTGATATAATAAAAAATAAAAAAAGAATATACTTTTACAAAGCTTCATTTTATAGTCATGTAGTAGTTAAAGTAACATACATTTCTAAGTAAAAACAAAATGCCAGACGATTCCGATGCTCAAAAGTGGCCACCAAATTACATTAGAGTTGTTATGGCAATGGTGTTTTTTTTAACTTGCTTTTATTTCATTTTGGTTATCAAGCGTGTGGTAATAACCACATAATCTATGTTTACCAGACATTAAAGTTGAAAAGTGTAGAAGCGAGATTTTTTTAAATTTTAACGGTTCATATTTGTGATACAGCTACCAAATCCCTGCCGCATGTTCAATTTTTAAACAACAACAATGTTATAGCTGTTAACATGTAAACAAGTAATAAAACTTAGAAATTTATTTAGATAACAATTAGAACGAAAATAACTGAAATATTAAATTAACAAGTAATTATTTTCTAATGTTGTTAAAGGGATGACTGTAATATGAAATTTCATTAAGTCGTCAATATACAATAATTATTTTTTTTGTAACTTCGTCTCATAAACACAATTTAATCAAAATTCCTTTATAATATTGTGCATCAGATCTGTGCGCTGATTATTGCAAATGTGCGCCGAAGGTTCTGACCGACGACGTGGCAATATACAACGATGACGACACCCGCGCTAATAATCATATCGTTGTTGCGCGCGCCGTGATTTCATGGTGACCGGTAGCGAACGATGCAGCAGTCCCATGCGATGCACGTCAGTTTTATGGTTATTCTTTGTAATAAAGCCGACGCAACAAATTTGCATACTATCGTCGCAATCATAAAACTTACATTTTTAACCCGCGCAGGCTCACAGACATAAACCTTGAAATTTATGGTCAACGATAATTATAGCATCTTAATTTTATTATAAAAGGTGTTTCCAATCTTCTATCAATGGGTCACTATTTGACGTACGATTATTTTTTTTGCTCAGTCGACTACATAAATGAAGTGTTTCCGTTCACGCAAACTGCCGTTTAAACTTAAGAGTCTAAAATATAAAACATGCAATATTGATGGAAGGGAGTGCTCCTTGGCAATTATGTTATCGACAGACACCGTACCAATCGCATCAACGATGAGCGTAAATCTTTAAGGTTATTATAGCTCCTACGCTTGTGTCGACGACACGAATTCGTATACGTCTGAAAACAGAATGCAATCATTGCCAATTTGACAGCGATAAAATCACAATCACACTTAGGTAACACGGCAGTCAGAATTCACAAATTCTTTTTTATCGTAATATTTTTCCAGTAATCATTATTTACGTAAAACAACTTTCGCTCAAATTGTTTGCAATTGATGGATTTCAATAATCGCTGCCTTGGTCTCAAACTGATTGCTTACACAAGCAAGCAATTACGACACTTTATTATGTATATTCTTTATCGTTTTTTGATTGGAATTAATGGTTGACACGAATTTTCCGATGACGTCAATTAGGTATAATTATTACTCCTACATCCACTTGACAAGTGGAATAACCATTACTTGAACTATCTTCATTTTGAACAATATATATTAAGTTCCACATAATAATTTAATCATTTTGGTCTAATTTAAATTTATATTATAATCTTATTTAGTGTATAAACACTTCATATTTGTATAAACATTGTTGTCAATTATGAAATCTAAGTTATACATGAGTACACGCACCACATTATTAGGAAACATAAAGTGGCGCATCAATGTTTCTTGATTTCCTAAGGCTGACTTTGTCAATAAAAAACATGGGTCCATTTGTGGATAATGTTTAATGGGACCTTGAAATGTTTTCTAGTTAAGTCGAGAAAATACTATTAGTCAAGTGGCCGGCACGCCAGAATTAAGGCACATTTGTGTTCGGTTTAGAGCATTTTGCACCCCTTTTCTAAATACTTCTAAAGATTGTTTCACCAACATTTCGATATCATCTTTAAGAACCGCCAAGGTCGGGGGCATCGTGACATAGACGCGTGATTTAAAAAATCCCAAAATAAATTGCTTACACTGCTCAAATCGGACAGTTAAGCTACAGGACATTAAATTATGAGACAATTAATTATTTTGCGTTCTTGTTGAGTATAGCGCTCTTTGGTTATTTAACTTCTGTCTACGTGAGTTGCAAAAATTAGAGCAAACCTTAACCTAAAACAACCGTATCGTGTTATAAAACAATGTGATGGCACACAGAGGAGTGGGGAGTACACGCTATACAGGGCGCCAGTGACCTCTCCCCAAATATAAACGGCGCAGACCTTGACCCGCAGCCTGCCAGCTCAGAGGCGGGCTGGAGAGGGCGGCTCGCTTCCGCTGCAGCGGCTATTTTATTATCGGGTACTGTTTTGGTTATCAATTCTGGCTTAGTCTGAATGAACACAAAACCTTTGTAATTAAAGATTCTGTTCCTATTTGAAATTTATTTGAATAGGTGCTGAATGTGATTGATGTTGTTAACATATATTATATTTTTGATGCTACGCATCTGGTTTGAGATAAATTCTTCATTCCATTTCTACACTATGGTATTACACTTTCGCACGACGTAGGTTGCATGTCTAACTCCGTTGTTAAAAAATATTAAAGTAAAGTAACCTGGTATGTTGCAGGAATTACCATTAATAAGATGGTAGGGTTCGATTATATACAGGTGTACATATTTTTTAAGTGCGCGTGGCGAAATCCGAAACTAAAGGAAATAGCTAAAAATGCCTAAAGTAGTCTATAAATGCCGATTTTGATGGAAATTAAAACTGCAGTCCCAGTTAGAAAATACACTGTATAATAATTTGTACCCACGGTGAACTACATAGCTCCTCTCGTGAACCTGGCAGCCGCTGGCCCATAGCCGAACCGTTACCTGCACGTTGTTCACAATCTCGAGACAATGGTGCCTTCATCCGTGTCGCATTACTACCGCAGCATTGTGCCATCACCTCTTTCGTGACGTGTTCACCACAATATGTCTACTGGCAACTGCCAAAACTCACGGCTATACTGTTGCACTAAAATTATGTGTTACAAAGTCGCACACACGTTAATATTCCTTTAATGCTCCAATTGAGCATGTACGCTCTGAGGGCGTCAAAAGTGTAGCCGTCTTTAAATTATTTTTTTATTAGCTACAAATGTTATAATAACGAATTCTTTCAGATTTCTTCGTCGTATCTAATATGTTTACACAGTAACACATATAATTTACTTTACGGTGTTTTCCACCGTACAGGAAACTACATCGTATGGTCAGGTGCCTACAGGCAGATTCTTCTTTTGAGGCCTTCAAGGTGAAGTTTTTAGTCATTGGTCTCAGATAACAACGTGAAACAACCTAATTGTTTCTTTATTACGAGCCCATTAACTTAATTACGTTGTTTTAGTGTAGATATAATTTGTTTGCTTACGCCAGCGTCACTTGTTAGCGGTGCTTATGTAGTACACGATAATTAGTCCATTAGTGCTATGTCGCAAATGCCATTTCTGACGCGTTTATCGTCATATCCGTGTATCGTTTCCTGGTAAATGTTACATAGCAACTTGTCTCTGGCGTTTTCTTAACACAAAATTTGCTACAGGTTAAGGAATGCACGAACTCCTAAAAACCACAAAGCAAATTTAATAGTTTTGTGTAAGATTACTTGTATCTACGATAAACACATTACTAGTAGTCTCGCTGGCTTCTCCAACTAAGACTAAGCTTGTGCGAGGAGTCTGCTCACGTCTATAGTGTAATGATTTTACGAGTAATTGGGAGCAATGAAGGTGTTGCTTTTTTGGTGGATACAACGATCAATGTTCCGATCCACTGTTTTAGAGTAAGAACTATAGAAACTAAGTTTTCAAGGCGGCGTTGATAAAGATAAATTGTTCCTTACATAGAAGTTCTAGGGAGTAAAACTAATATTTTTGTCCTCACCTCAGTTTTTCCTATTTCTATTTAAAACAAGCTGGAGGGAGTGACATTATTTCCTGTTGAATATTGACATAATGGATTCTATTGATTTTTCTCTATCAACCGTTGGTCGGCGCGGCGGCGGAAGCATTCAGAAGTACTGCCGTGGAGAGTTCCGCTCCATTATGTTTCCCGGTTTATCGTTCAAATCTTTAACACCTGTATCCGTAGTGTTCGCAATTCGCGTACGTAGTATTCACTCAGTAACACTGGTACTAGTTACTTAGAGGTTTACTGGACCAAATGCAGCAGCTGGCAATGTCATCTCTAGCTGGTGATTCATTAACATTCATAAATTATCCAAGTCCAGGCGAACATGCACTTAAAAGTATATAGGAATTGATATTGGATTTGCATCTAGTGTGCCAGGTAAGTGACCGACGAGTAGGGCTGATTTTTTGATAAGCTACGGCCACACTTGACAGATATTTTAAGGTTTGAACAGGCGCGCGGTCGGTACTGGTCTGAGACAGGCATTTTATATGTTTGAGTCCGAATATGTTATATTAATTTGCAAATAGAGCAGCTCTATACTTTAGACATGCAGATTGGTAATCATGACAAGACTCGGTCTGTAAAATAAATATGTGATAGGCATGCACAATCATTTGAAATCGTTTAGTAACATTTTAAAGTTCTTAAGTACTATAATATAAAGCTTGAATTAAATTAATGCATTTATTTTGGCGATTGAGTGGTGTAGGCTCTCGCTTCTGATGTATTTTGTTGAAGTGTTGTTCGGTTATTGACTCTGCTGTGGTTTGTTTCAGGTGAGTGCTGCCCCACGGGCGCCACGTGCATGTCTCTATCATGCTGGACTGCCTCTGGTGAGTCCTTCCACGCCGACACCGGTCGCCTTCATTACAGATAAGCATTTGTATTCGGACGCAAGGACTCGTTTGTCGATGTTTAATGAGTTTCGAACATTTATTGCTGAATGCTGCAATTAAACATGGGACGGAATTGCTAAAACAAATTCCTGAGATATAATGATTATTTGCTAATGACACATATTTCTTAGAACTTGTGATGCGAGTATTCCAGAAAGATACTAAGCAGGTACTGGTCGTGCGCTGCATTTAAATTTTCAAGAAGACCTTTAGTGCAGCCTAAAAGAAACTACACTCAAGATAGGAAGCATCTATGGGTAGGAGGAAGCTGTAAGAATTATAGTAAACAGGTTTACTTAAAATTATATCTTGAATTTCGTTTTAGAATCCTTCTTGGGGTGCAGGTTTAGGTGTTTAGCTTCAGAGGTTGATTGAGTGCATCCAATTGATTCGAATTTCGCAGTTCAGCTTAGTGATCACACTTACGGCCATATAGTTAGGAAACAAAGTTAGCCAGTAAACACATATTGTTATGGAGACACAAGTGATGTAATCGAGTCTAATCTGTGCGCCGCCGTGCTTGGTCTGGCCGGCACAAATGCCAAGGGCGCGTCGCACCGCGGCCTAGCTTGCGCTGTCCGCCTGCCTACACAACTGTTATGCCACCTACGCTATGTCTTTAATTTTCCATACACCTTGCTGGAAGGTTAGAAAAAAAATTGCGTTTAAAGATATCGACGTTATTACATGTATACCTGTGTATGCCTTTGAAAAGAAAATACACTCTTTTGTCATATTGAATCTTTATCATAAACTCAGAATGAAATCGTATAGTATTTAAATAAAGGATTATAAATAAAAACTTTATAATGACTATAACTACAAGTATAAATTATTAGGTGTATAGCAGAGCAGCAAAAGCTACTTATGCATTCTGAGTGCCTGCTTCGTAAAGATGTCGACTATACGTTTTCCCTTGGCCAACCTGACATAGAGCCGACTTTCGTTATTGTGCGCACATGTCTCGGATGGGCTATCAAAACACGCAGCGAACGTCCATAAAGAAGCAAACAGTGCAAACACACAGCCAGACATTGGGCTCTTTATTATTATCCATGTCTCTGATTCATAAAACGTGACAACACTTTGAATCCGCGTTTAAATTATATTTAGAAATGCGTGTAATTTACTATCAATAAATCTCACCAAACTGACCTTTAGAGCAGGCTCTAAAAGAGTAGAACGTGTCGCGAGAATTGCGGTTCTTGTTACCCTAAAATTAGGCCACGCTCCGGATAACTAAATGATGGTGGACGACCTCCTTTTGGAATGACAACCTTGCCTATCTCGATTTTGCATTTCCCACCGCATTAGGACTTTGAAATTGGTCAACTAAAATGAACTTTAAAATTTTACATGTTAAATAGAAGCCCATATTTACACAAGTGACTGTGTAATTTACACTAACAAACCTGCCTGTGCCGCGCAACCTTGCTACGAGCACAATCACAAATTATTCGTTGATTGTTTTGTGAAAGTAAATACTGTTGGCGGATTGACCATTGTCGCCGTGATCGCGGACGGACACAAACGAATTTTGAATATTAATTTTGACAGTTGACTTCATTTACATTAAAAACGATGTCAGCTAAGCTTCATTGATTTTCAGTGCTCGAACATTTTCTATTGACTGGTAGTTAAAAGAACAATTGCAACAGAGTCAATGAACGTCTTCAAAAAATTACACCCTACCGTTGCATTGAATTGCCTTCCAAGAATCAATGGATTGGAAGGAGCGCGTCGAATTTTAAGTGCCCCAGGGCCGATAGCACTTCGTGCAAAAGTGCTTGCACTACGCGCCGCGCCGCCCGCCCCGACCCGGCCCCGTGCCGCGCCAGTGGTAGCAGGTAGCGGTTAGACTGTGACACGAGCAGGACAACACATCCGTCTCATTGTTGCTGTTACACTTTCACGAACTATGGATGTACGGCTCTGCACGAGCTGGTTTTTGCTAGAAATTGTAGGTAGCAGGCAGGCAGCGCGGGCGTTTGCAACAATTGAACACGCCATCTGTAACTAAGTCTGATACATTACTAATACTATCATTCCATCTCACATTGCATTCTATAGTTTGAACCTTATTAAGAAAGATTAAAAAAAACGGGATTAATTTAGAATTAGGAAAAGCTGAGAAGAAGGACGGTAGTTCTAGTAATTAATTTAAATTCAAATCATTCATCAAACATTACTTACCAATTAATTGGTGTAATGAATAAAAAATATGGTTTGTTAACAACATGAATGAGGTCTGCACTGCACAGTGTAATAAACATTGATATTGCCACAAGCGGAATCTGTATTGTACTGTATTAACTGGTTGATGTATTAAACGGGCTCGCTCTACCCATCAGCCCATAAATGTCACGCTTCAGCTCCCCGCAGCTCACATTGATTCCTCATTTTAATCTTATCTCTCATCTTGGTTTCTCAACTATGAAGGTGAATTGATATATTCCATTATGGAACAATATTCCACCCACTAAAGTTCTATGTAAAATGCTGGGTACTCTAAAAACTAAAAAAGAGTGCTTTTAACCCTTTAAGTCTGAGATAAGAACTAAAGCGATAACGGTCACAAGTACCTACTCTGCATAGTTTTTAAACATGTCTCACGATGATTCTACTTGATCATTCAATGTGTGTTTTCACCTTGACTCCGTTAAAAATCATTGGTTTGATTCCATTATATTAAGATGATTATCAATAATACACGCGTATCCATGCTCACCTTCTGTAATCGGGCTGGGGACCGGCTAATGGTTACCGACCAGTGAGTTTCATTGATATTCATTTATTTGGCACGCACACTGCAACACAAGTGTGTGCGTAAATGGTGACATGACGTCACCGTCCCCTATCCACTCCCCTTTCGCGGTGCTCTCCTTCGCCAGTCAGCTGATCGCGGCCTACAAAAATATATCGCCCTCGACGTCCTTGTTAGGAAGTGATGCTATTTTTGGTCCTTTCTCTTACTCACGATAATTACTATCTTTGTTTATCTCATTAAACTCTTCTTAATTTAGTAGACTGCGAATTTTGGGCTGGGAATAATTTATAATTAAATCGTATCAATACATTGAGTAGGTACCTTTTATACATTTGTAGGGCAAAGGTTTTGTATATGTGTGCGATTTTGTTTGTTGGTTCGGTCGTCAATCTTTAGATAAGCTATTCCCTAACGTATGTTACACCACATCTTATTATTAAGGTAGATATGAAATCTTAGTGAATTTGCATAGGTCCCAGATTTTGTTCTTTATAACCTATAAAGAAATTGTTGTTTTAAAGTAAAAGGAAAAATAATCGATAAGACGCTGTTTCAAAGTCACGTCAGACGGATAGTGGGGTACCATAGGGAGGCGGGGTGCGAGAGACGCGCGGCAGTTGTGGAGGGCATAGTCCCGCGCAGGCGGCGAGCCGAGCTACACGTGTTGAGATGCTCGGAGCGCAAACGCTCTCAGCTGTTGTTTGTCGCGCACTCGCGCCAGGCTAGTGTTTGTGTTTGAACCGGCTCGTGGTTAGCTAGCTCTCGTGCGCCCGACCGAAGGCCGGGCATGTGACGCGATGCTGCGATCCGCAGCCACGGGCGGCATGGTGGGCCTGCCGCCGCCACCTCACGCGAGGCTTTCGCTCTTCGACTCGTGCCACCGCAAGATCAGGCTCATCGGCGGTGGACCCGTCGCCTTCCTTGGAGGGCTTGTTGCGTAAGTTTACGAGTGATTTTTTCGCAACTATTCCTGTCTATGTTGCCTAGGTACACCCCTGCGCTGGAACAAAACATGCTACGCAAAAGTTTGTTATTTCCTCAATATACTACCATAATGCATCAATATGCTACCTATTTGCAATTCAATCGACCGTAATGTCACGATGCTGACCCATGGTCGTGTCTGTTTTAGTTAAGCCTAACGTGTTAGTTTTAAGAAATACGTCACGATTTTCATGTTGGTAAGACAGTTAGTTTTAATACCCTTAGGATCAAATACCTTGATACACCATAGGGTGAAGTGTTCCGTCCACGGTTCAATTAGACTGCAGTAAAATCACAAAATCTATTTTTTTACGTTTATTACTTACAGCGAATTGAATTGATACGTTTTGCCATTCTGACACTTCACACTTAATCGAATTTGTTTTGTTTCTATTTAAATACACTAATCAGAGAATGTTCTCATTTCCTGATCCTCGAAAGTTTTTATAATACAAACAAGGCTGTCGGTAAAGGGGAACATTACAAACTATAATATTATTATGCTAAAAACATTACTTCTCGGTGTAGTAGCCAATGGGTGCCCGAGTGCGTTATCTCTCTAGAGTTAGTCATGCTGATCATTAAGCACGTACCCACATACCTACCTATTTTATGTGCATTGATTGACGACGACGTAAATGAAAGTTTATATACTTATGCCACATCTGCTCATACAAAAACATACGATGGAAATATCCCAACACGTAAATAATGGAATGAATCATTCCACTCGCCCACCACCACGCTGCGAGGCAGGAACGTATGGAAACCCATTATACCTACCTACCATAAAACCTAACAAAATATTCAACTGGTAGCTTACCTAACAGGAAAATAAACTAGCTATATGATTGTAGAATAATAGTTTTAATATCCTTGAGTGGTTAAAGTGGCGATATTCAATTATTAGATGTATAGTAATGTAATACCCCCACTTAGTTTGAAATCTGTTTAATTGCATAGGAAACTCATGGGTGTGACGTAACGTTGCTATAGAATGACGATGGGGATGTGGTCGCGGGCGCCAAGCGGCCGGCTCCCGTGGCGACATACATTATTATTGCATTCTTTAGAGAGCTTTTATTGTTTACTGACCCTATCTTCAATACCCTGGCTGACAGATAAATATACGCTGATATTAAAAAGTGTATGTCTATTAAACAATAGTATTTTCATAAACTTCGATAGAGTAATCAAAGTACTAATCGTGATGGAATAATCGGATTTCATGGGGCATGATATTAGACTCCGCTGATTCTCCCTAAATATGTAACTCTTGTTTCAAGTCGTCTCCAGTTCTTCGCTAAATATAAGAGGTTTACTCATATATGCGTCTAGGAATATTATTGAGTAGTTATCGATCTATTAAATTCAAAATCTTATCATAATGGATTGTTCAATATGGTATTTGAGTATGTTAATGGCCTGGAAGGAGGAGATCCCAAGGGAGGAGCTATTTTAATTGAGCGGCAGCGGCACTCATATAACAGATGATAATGTTTGTTCATATCACAACACATCCTGGCTGTCGCTGCGTGACGTCAAGACAGGTCTCGGCGTGGTCACCAAAAGCAATCACTTAACACGACTAGTCAATTTAAGCACTTTTTGTAAAATAATTTCGGTCTCCGGATTATTCTCATTGAATTCATCGCTCATAATTGCCGACTTTGAGTGTTCTAGGCTCTTAAGATGACGATGACTGACGAAACTTATCAGAACAAAGAAGGCAGAATGGGGTTGAGACTGTATTTAAGGTACATTTCCAATGTGATTGGGCCCTCTTGAGTAACACTTAACTGTACATGATTTATTCTCTCGTATAATTAATTATAAAACACCGAAGACATCCGACGATTGAAATATTGTAATGGTGCCGTAAGTAGGGCACCGTCGGATCGGATCGCGAGTCCATGCGAGCCGGTCGTTATGCGGCAGTATCGAGGCCAGTATCGATCACTCGCGAACCACGCTTCGCGACTTGCACCACCTACCGCCACGTCGCCGTCGCCGTCGCCGTGCCCGCGACGTGCGAGTCACACCATGTACCACTTAATGCAACATTATTTAGCGCACGGTAGAACACTGCACTGCGAACAATAACCCCAGTTTATAAGTAACTTGATTGCACTGGGATTGGGTGCCCTAACCTATAACCATTGTGCCCTAACCCATAGAAATGAAGATGTGTCAAAGCAACATCATTGAATACTTGACTGACTCAGGGCTTTAGGATTGTAAAAGACGCTTAACTTTATTACTTTTTATTTACCGATTTGTTTACCAATCCTTTCGGCCTGCGACATGCAATCATGACTCATGACAAAGTGAAGGATTGCTATTTGTATCGCTTTCCATTAACCAAACAATAGTTTAGCTCAGGGAAACAGTACGCGTCGGACTGTGAGGAACTCATTACTATACTAATTAAAGGCTCACCTTGGGTGATGTCTGTGGCAATTAATCGCTGGTCATGGACCGTTCAGTATCGGCCGGTCGCGGTAGAACCGCGCTCCGCTTACTCGACGTTGTGCTTGCGCTTAATCTTTGCAAAGACCAGATTCTTATGTGCTTAGAAGTTGCTGTGAGTTACATGTAAGTAAGTGAACCTAATATACATATATTGTCGGAAGCAGTTGCACGGTACTGCCATGATGTAGTTTTAGGTTCCTAATATTTTTATTGCGTTGATATCTTTTATTTACAACTTACTTTTGCCCGCGGCTCATCCCGCGCCACCTTTGTTTTTTGCTCTACGCAACTCCCATTGGTTATAGCGTGGTGAAATGTGGCCTACCATACGACACTCCGAAATAGTGGAGCTTTCTATCAGTGAAGGTATTTTCAAAATCGGATCAGTACTGATAATCGAGTTAGGCTTTACAAACTTACAATTTTACCTTTTTTTTTTTTTTTATTACATTATAGGCAAGTATTTGATCTCGACCTCACCTGATGGTAAGTGACGATGAGATCTACGATGGAGCATACTTGCCTAGGTAGGAAGGCGGCAGTAGATCGAGACGCTACATTCACTAGGCACATGCAGCGCAGCTGATCTGACCCGCCATCCATGAATGGCAACACCGAACATCATGCCGGAACACGGCTAGGCCGCTTGGCGACATGGCTTTGTTCAGTGGGTGGTGACTAGCCACGGCCGAAGCCTACCACCAGTAAACCTCTTTAGAATATTACTATAGAGTATAGACTAATAGAACCAAAATATCAATAGAAATTTTTAGATAAGACTAGTAAAACTTAGCTACAGAACGAATTTATTTCGGGATTATAGATTCCTGGCGATTCCTGCAGTCACAAAAGTAGCCTTATTGTATCTTAAGTACGTCTTATTTATCAATGCCTGGATGTTTGTTATGGTATCGGAGTCAATCCGCAGCAGTCCAGCCAAGGCCAGTCGCCTCCTACTGCTTTGTTTCACAGCCAAGTGTAAATAATTCGTGACGCTTCGTTTAGTAGCCAACGTCTAACAGAACAACTAAACATTGTTTTGCCATTCCATTTCTCAATGTTTTCGACACTTTCAAGAGTTTTAATACAGTGAGGCACTTGTTGATGCAGTCAGCTCAGTCCTGTATTTTTAAGTTGCGAAACCGATTATGAAATAATAAAAATAAACATCACATTATTTCAGCACCCGAACATAAAACAATGCTCTCATAATGTTCGCTAATCAAAACACGATTTTAAAAATGGTGAATGCGCAGGAGCGAGGAACGTTCTGCTACGGCTAGAAATAAATATTTCGCCAGACGAACACACCACTTGGATGATCGGTCCCAAAATAAAAACCGCTTGTACCTGCCAAGGGTCGGCGGGCACCCATAGAAACAATGGTCGGAAAATCGAACTTAGTACTATTATCTCTTTTCTGTGCTACAAAGGAACATAGAAGTGTGTGTTCTACTCGGATGAAAATAGTATCGTGCTAATATTGAAATCGAATAACGGCAAGGCGGGCAGGCGCTTTTAGACGAGAACAAATACAATTATTCTGTTTTATAATGAAAGATATGCAAACGTCATGTTAAACTCAATATTCATTCCCATAGGCCCCTTGAACTGTCTAGAATCAGCGTATTTTAAACGTTAGTCGCTTAATGTGCAGCAAAAAAGATATACAAGATCACAATTAGTGTACAAACTACACAGTACTACTTTGTTGGTTAGAGAAATGCATTTGGCGCGGAGATGACTCGACAGAGTGCGATGGCGGCGCTTGTACAGTTGTAACGGAACGCCTGTCGGCCGCGTCCCCGATATGCGCCCGCGCATCACATCGCAAGCCCCATTGTCGTGGGCCTCCATCCACCGCGCCAGACGGCATTTTCAAGATTTTTCGTAGTGTAAATTAGCTTCCCTTGCTTGTCGCAGTAAGCTAGAATTGTTTATTATGTCAATTGCATCTGTGTGGGTTTTGCTTAGCCCGGTATCGGAGGCGGACAGATTGATATGTTGTTTGCTCTCAGAATTGAGTTTAATCAGTTTGTGAGACATCAGTTTCCTATGGCTTCGTCCATTCCCAGCTATCTGTTAGAATTCTGCATAAGTCAATAGGAAGAAGTCTGAAACCACGTATAAATACGATTTATGTTTGCCCTCAAGATATTCAAGCTTACTATTTTAAGTAAATCATGCTTCTTAAAGTAGATTTGCAATTTGTAAGAACTGCAGTGGCGCTTGGTTTAATCGTGATATGCTAAGAGTTAGTGGTGTATATAGGAGTAGTTGTAGCGTGCGGACGGCGCGGCGCGGCGGCGCGGCTGGAACAGTTGCGCATGCGCATCACAAGCGAGAGCGCATACCTGCTGACCACTCGCTCGCCTGCCAACGTCTATACATGCATACTTAACACAGGTTATTAGATTTACAAGCTCAATTATTTTGTTTTATAATTTAATTGTACACTTAGCTACTTCCTTGTTTGTCTTCTCTAGCAGGGCTAGCACGCGCCCGCGCCGTCTTCCGTGATATATTAAGACACGGCTTAAGACGTCGCGGATTATGTCGCACTCGATCGATCTCACCCTTTCTAAATTCACACGAATTAACGTACACAGCCACAAACGTAATGAACAGGATAATTTGTGATTGATATTGAATACTAACAATAACATGTGGATTATTATAATGTGTGTTCCTAAGCTTATTTATTTTACGTTTGGTATAAGTAACTGATTAAAGCACGTCCCCTTGGTACGTCTTCAGACCAAAGTATAGGATAGTTACATTTTATTGTAGAAAAGTTAAATGGATATTGGTTTCTTATATAATATACGTACATATTATAATTAATATGGTTATGTAAAACTACACCAGCCTGCGATTGTTTTCGCTCTACATATTGTAAATTTCTTCACTGGTTCTTTACTTAATCTGCGAGCGTCTGACGCGGAAAACTCGTGTATCACTTATATAATTCCATTTTATTTTTTATAGTATTTAAGTACCTCACGTCCGTAATAATTGGTTGGTTTAGAATAAAAGTAGAACCTGTTGCACCATTTAAAATAATGTTCATTAGATGTCTATAATTATGGCAAGTTAATTGATCCGATAGAAAATTAAGGATTTCAAAATAGCAACTATCATATTGCATTTATCTTATACATTAGTTAGTGATGACTATGTATTTGAAATCTGTTAGAAATATTAAGGTTTTTGCCTATTTTTTCAAACACGTATCTATACATATAAATAAAATTGGAGTGTCTGTTTGTAATATTAAAATAACCGTTTTTTATTAAATGCATTTGGATGTATACACGGTACCTATACCAAAACAACATTTTTTTTTTAATTTTGTCTGTCTGTCTGTTTGTTCCGGGTAATCTCTGAAATGGCTGGACCGATTTTGACGGGAATTTCACTGGCAGATAGCTGATGTAACAAGGAGTAACTTAGGCTACTTTCATTTTAGAAAAAAATAGGATCTCTCGAAAAAAAATGAAAACCAATGTTGCAACGCTACGCCTGATTAAGTTTGATAGCAACAATCTGCAATGCGTCCCGCGGGATCAGAACGTGCGAGCAGGCTGTTGCCAACGGTTGAGTCTTTGTTAAATACCACGCGGACGAAGTCGCGGGCAACAGCTAGTTATATTATATATACGTTTTATCTATTATGGGGTTTAGGCCATCGACGCCGACTCATCGATCTTTCGACGCCTTTTTGTATGCTACTGTACATGGTAAACTATGATCTTATATTCTGCTATTTTGAAATAATGCATTCTGGGTCTTCGTTGCGAAATAACAAATTCAATTAACATGCATGGACTGCCTTTCCTGTCTGTTCAAACAAATATCACATTGTTGCAGGAAATCATTAAATACATTGACATTATATGTATAAGCAAAATGTATTCGACAGGATCTGCCCGATAACACTATGATTGCAGTTTTTGTTAGTACCAGTAATTTCAGTGCTCTCGAGCACTGGAATCACTTAATCGTCAATATAGGATTCTAATATTGTGTAGCAGAATCTAAATAAACCACAAATAATCTGCCGAAAACCAGCTACTGCCAAAGGATAACCTTGACGGTATACCGCGATCCGCAAGCCATTAAATCTGTGGCGTGTTGCTTTTGGAGCCGCCGCCGGTCTCCACCAATCCCCGACACACACACACACACAGCTGAATGCATTTGCGCCATAACGAATTTACCTAATCCGATTCTAACAAAATTTGGTTCGCCTGATATTACTTGAATATTCTCCTATAAAGTTAGCTTGATGGTCTGCGTAAAAATTAGGTTTGCACTCACTTGAGTTTAGCTATTTTGTATTTTCTTTTACTTACTATGACGAAATTTTCATATAAGTACATCTGGTTCGTTATTTTTCATTTTTGTAGAAAAACTAATATTGACAAAATTATATTTAGCACGATGCCGTCAATACTCAATATTAATTAAACTAGACATCTTTGTCGTCTATTTCACATCTACAAACGTACATGATAGACTTGATTTCGCCTTCGCTTGAGTCGCGCTATTTGTCTCTAGCATGTTGCCCAAAGTTTAGTCGCCATGAGACTGTTGGTCGTCGGCGAGCAACCGACCAGGGCCCCAAATCCCTAGTCTGCTAACACAATCGATTCATAATCGAACAGCAACCGCATAGTAACTGTTACTTTTGACAGATATCCCATAAAATATCTGTCAAATGTGACAGTTACTATGCGGTTGCTGATCGCTTATGAATCGATTGTGTTAGCAGACTTGGGGCCCAGGCGTGATGATTGAGAAGGTGCGCCAGGTTCGGTAGGAAAGTTGCGGGCAACCCTCCGCCGCGGTCATAACGCGCCGCGCCGGCCCGACACGCTCCGATTACTCGCACATTTTCTCATCATTCTATCCGTTCATTTTGTAGACAACATTCAAAATAATGTAATTAAGTAAGTGCCTTGTAATGGCTCAGTCTGCTCTAACAATACTCTTGTCCATTATGTGCCGTGAAGGAAAGACTAGCAGCGGCTCGGGTGTCGGTGGTCCCACGCGAGCTGCGAACGAGGCAAGTAGGTAAGTTAATGTACCTACTATACGATGGACTCGCAGTTACCGCAACTACGCACGGTGTCATGCAACCATTTATATCTCCATGGCATACGTGTGGCTCGGCTTTACCTTCAGTTATTTTCTGGTTACTTTGATGTGCCTCGTCGACGTATTCGGGACTAGTAGTTTTACCTCAGTTTTTGTAATAAATGTGAAATAGAAGCGTTATCACGTTCCGCACTATCCGTGCCGACAGTTGTTGCGAAGGTCGCACTCCACGGGGTCACCAGGTGCGTCCTGTTCACACGGACCATTCAATATTTGACTCGTGGTGATATTCGCCAGACACATTGGTGAGAATATGTTCATTGACCTTAATTACTAAGTTGGTCACATGATATAAGTACCAACTACCTATACTAATGGATGGTATTGCAGAATATAAGGTGCAAAACTCACTGTTAACACGACTAGCCAATGGCAATGTCGCAATATCTGCCGGATGTCACGGACCACGGTACGCTAATTAATATTGGTAAGGCGCTGATCAGAATGTTTGCAACATTATTTTTAAACGTAAAAATGGATAACTCTATATAATTTATGAAGCATTGCATACTGCGCGTAATGACAACGACTGCCAACGTCTATGTCACTGAATGTACAGACCGTGACAGACACAGCTCAGTTGTATAATATAATGCATACATGGATAGATAGCTTTCCTTCTTCTGGAAACCGATTGATAAAGGCGTGTGACGTGATATTTCCAGATATCGGTTGTTTTGTTGTGTGAATCAACGACCAATTTCATTGGTGACAGACAACGGCCGTGGGGCGGACGGCCATTCCCAAGGTTGTGCTCTATCACTAATTAATTACCTCTTCGGGTCCTCTCCCCTGATGGGCGTTGTTTATTCGCCGAGTGGCAACCTTGGCCCGTGGCGGCACAGCCCCGCGCAGAAATGTTCCATCGCGCCGAGCACTGCGGCAGCGGGACCCACTTAGCGCCCGAGTAATTGTTATAAACTGGCCTCGATTTACCAACACTTACCGGACACATGATAATAGTATTGTTTGAGCAACGTCAACGCTACACGTAATAATTTGCAGGTACATTTCCACGCCTATTCAAGCGCAAATACCCGAGTGGTATTGTTTTTTGCCATGGTAGGTAACAATAGATAAATACAATCGATTGTCCTCTTGTGTAAATTCTTAAAACATATTTAAACATGTGGATATTATTATGTTTTGAATCTGCAACCAAACTAATCTGAAATGGTAAAAATCTATGCCAATGTGCTAGCTAGAACGTTACGACATTAAAATAACATTGTACCTCCGCTTAGGTTAATGGTATCAGACAGAAAACGCCACACCGAAGTTCGAGTATACTTAAAACGTTATTCGTGACTGCGGCAAAGCGACGCTGGCCTAGGGGGGGGGGGGGGTCTGTAGCGGTACGATGAGGAGAGGGGTGGGGTGCTGGCGCCGATAGGAGGGCACCAAGAAGTGAAAGTACGTTGGAGCAACCACAATAACAACGGTAAGTAACGATCCTGTGCATGTGCACAGCGGGCAGGTCATTGACAACAAGACGCGGCCACCACGTACGCGAGCATAGTGTTATCAAATATAAACAGGCCGAGTGCGATTTGGTCAACCAGTAGTAGAGTTAGGTTTTCATAGTCATCTATCTTGCTTGACGCGCAGCTGCCGCCTACCATTTCCTTTAATAACTCGAACATGTTTCAACATCAGGTTACACCAAATATCTATTTCTATTTAAAACGCCAAGCAACTATGTGTGATGGTGATAGTACAGAAAAACTAGACGTATTTAAAGGAAATACTTGGTTTCTATTCTTCCAGTTTATAAATTACGCGAAGGGGAATATTGTTACCGAATCAGGATATATATCGCAAACCGTACGCAAATATATTCGCATGCATAATATCCCGCACCACTTTATAATATCCCGCACGAAAACGTGCGTTCAAAAGGTCATCCTCAGTTCCAATTTGGTTACGCGGCCCCGGGGACATGGGTAAAAGTTAGTCGTCAGATTTCACACATCCAGTTTTCACCATAACCGTGAGCTAGCGGTGAGAGCCCATCCCAGCAAACATTCAGCTCCTATTTGATGGGCCATGGTATCCTATGCCTGTAGTTGCCTTTACTGCATCCCCATCGCACTTTATACCGAAAGGTGTCCTTGAGTGTTTTGATGTACTCTATCGTTTGCCCAACAATAACACAGCTTGTTCTTTCTGTTAAAATTCAAAGGCTCTTTGTGTGCATGAGAATACCCGCGTTGAAGGTCACCCGAGCGTCAGTAGCGCGAGCGTCGTCGGTAACCAGCCACCATTGTAAGATCCACAAGCTATTGCAAAACTGTTTACACAGATTGCCTTGTTTTATTCTATAAACGTAACCTTTACCTGCTACACGTTGTTGGACACTTGTATTTTCTATTCATTGCGTAAAACCATGTTATTATATGTCTTCGAAAACGCACAGCATAGCATTGAAGAAGCAGTCTTATATTTCTTCCGGATTATTGAAATAAGTGTGTATCATACCTTTAAATGTCCATCATAATTCATAAGTCACACAATTCTGTTACCATAGAGTGGCGTGACGTCCAGTTCCCGCCATCTTAGCTGTCAAGTGTCATAGCTTTCTTGTATTTCGTTTGAATAACATGAAAACTTTTCTTTCATCTTTTAAATTGCAGAAAAGTTTTGTTTTATCATTTTAAACCATGTTATAAATAGTTTAAATGTTTCGTGTGAGTGTTAGTGGAGTTTTTTATAAGCACAGCATTGTTTTCGTCGTAAAAATTGGAGCCTGCAGGTAACGACGCTGAGTAAGCCGGGCGAGATGTTGCTCGGAATGGAAAATAATGTCGTTTTCGAGGTCAGGGGTATCTTTCAGGATGCTAAACCTCAACCTCGGAGGTGTGAGGAAGGCCTGCACCACCCCTGCCCTGCGTTAGCGTACCTCGGCTCGAAGAGTAAGTTTCTTTCAATGTATAGAAGTACCTTACAGGTCTGCTTAGCGTCTAGGGTTTTTGTACGCTGAGATGAATATTAAATGATGTATCTCGGTATAAGAGTAAGGTTCATATGACTGTTACTGAGATCTTACAAATATGTGAGCTTGGCTCACCAAGATATAAGACTTATAAAACCATTTGGTATGCAATTAATCTTTGGCCTATGTTCCCTCTGAGGGCCTCAGGTCTGACTTAATGTTCGAGTTCAGTCATAAAGAAGTAGAGCCCTGTAAGTTAATATGTACCTAGATAGAGCTCTGTTTGGTGTGTATGGGTGCGGAACCCTTAAAATCATAGGCACCATGATAAAGCCCCATTTATAGTGTTTGGGTGTGAATCCCTTAATACACAGGCAACATGATGAAGCACTGTTTTCAGTGTTTGGGTGCGGAACCCTAATAAACATGGAAATAAATCCAAATGTGTGGTTGAATGTAAAATATTATTTCATACCAATACAGCTTAAATACATTACACAGGTAATTGTAGCAGTGAATCAGAGCAGGATTTTCTATTCTAGTGGTATATTATTAGACATGACAAATTTTTACAGGAGTGTAAGTTACACAGGAGACAAATATTGTAAAGTATGTACCTCTTGAGTATGTCATTCGACATACTAGAGCGGAGAGCTGTGCGGGTCTAACTACCCCGGCACCTCCAGTTGCATTTGAGCAGCTGATATGATTACATAGTTGTGTATGGGCTTGCACATTACTTACATTTTCGTACCTTTGGTATCTGTGATACACAACACATACAAGGTAGTCATATCATACAAGACAGTCCGCTGTTTTAGTTTATCATTGAGACAAATGTACAGCCACCCAGTACCTATTCTAATTGAAATGTGGATGAAGTTGAATAATGTAATAATAAGATATACACCATCACCCCTTCAATCTCCAAAAGGGGGGGGGGGGGGGCAAACCTGTAGTGTGTCCACATTTTGATGATGACCATTATAATAAGATGTATAGTTGAATGGTACATAATATGATTGTTCATGATCAAGTTGGTCAAATTAGATTATACTTTAGTCACTTAATTACTTTTCAAGAGAACATTATTTATTTATTATATATATAAAAAATAATAATAATAATTAACAAAAAATAAATAATAATAATAAAAATCATAAGGAAATTGCACATATTCTTTACATAGTGGTTATCAATCTTAATAACAATAATGAGAATATAATTTCAATAAAGCACCTGTTGTGTGGTATTCTCTTAAACCTACAAGAGGCCATGCCCGTCTCATGGACCTAGTATTCTTTGGAACATTGTTTTTAAGAGATGTGTTGTGACCAATTCCTGATCTCAAGGATTATATACCTACATATAGAAGTTACATTTGTATTGTATATCCCAGGTACATGTAGTACCTACTTTGGGTGAGCCCAAGGATTATCTTATCAAAAGAGAAATTCCGTGCATTTTATTAGAGTATCACTGAGTTATGCTTGATATAAATCATTTATAATCAGAGGACCCTTTAATTAACAGCATTCTGAATGGCTGATGTAATTTAACTCATATTGTTTTGTGGCAGCTCTGATGATCAAAAGTTATATAGTGGTGTTAATATTGAATACAAAATATTCTAATTTGGGTTTGACAGTCCAATCATTGGGTCTTTTTTGGCACCCGGTTGACAGTGTTTTCAATTGCGTTGCGGAGACGATTTGAAACTGTCGTATATGGTCTGGTGGTGTACTTGGTACCCCGTGGCCTAGCCCCCCAAGCATGTGGTGAGGTTGCGGAAACGCTTGCCCGCTTGGAGGCCCAGAGTTAGTGCATGTAACCAAGGGTGGTAACCAAGGTTCCTCACGATTTAGAATACCTGGGCCTGTCGAGGGCCGTCCGGAGCCAGATGTTAGCCTTGCCTATAAAGTCCCCCACTGGATGTGTTTAAAAGGGTTTTAAGGGTGTTGTATTTGAACAAACATGCAGTCACTCGAGCCAGGCTAATGTCGTAAAGCACAACTCTTTCTGGAAAGTTGACCTAGAGAGGCCAGAGAAGAGAACTGTGCCCCATCGTGCAACAAGCGTTGCGGTGGTGATTGGAGGTAGTAGATTGCTTTCCTACTCCACAATATTAAGTGACCCGGGAGACCTATACAAAATAAATGAGAGTAAGAGAGATATTCTGATGACAAGTAAAAACAGACGCAGCGGATGCGAGCTGGTAAGCATGTCTATATCAGTAGCCATCACGAAGATGGTGAACAACTTTAAGTGCTTAAGCATTTCATAGTAGGGTGATGTTTATTCTCTCTGATCTCATCAGGTCGCAAGTTGTACGGAATTTCGGTTGTAAAGTGCCCAGAGAATGTTTATACTGTCAATTTGACCCTGGCAAGTAGACTCGGGATCGAGGCAGGGTTTGGTCAATAAGGTTGCTCTGACTAACAGAGGCTCCAAGTTAACCTAACCAGGTGGCTGGCGTTGACATATGCTCAATAGAACAATGAGCATCCTATTTACTGAGAGATCTAAATTGAATTCCAGTTGGTCTTCATGAGGAAGATGTATACTAGAACAGCTTTATGCTACAGAGAACCACTGAGAGCCATAATGTTATTCATAATCATTCTAATCCAGTGAGAGAATTATGTACTACTTTCTATACTAATCATCATAGTAATATGAAATCTAGAAGATTCCTTATTTGCAATATAAGAGGCTGCTGTTCTAGCCTATGTAAACTAGACTTCAGATGTTGAAATGTGTCTGTTATTCAGGGCTATAGTAGTTGACTGAGAAGCTGGTTTTTTGTGGTGAAGATTTTTATATCAGATAAATGAATCACTTTGAGAATATATATATACATACATCATTGACGGCCTGATTAGCGCAGTGGTAGTGACTCTGCTTTCTGCGCCGAGGGCCCCAGGTTCGAATCCTGGTACGGACAAGCTTTGTGTGATGAGCACGAATGTTTGTACCCGAGTCATGGATGTCTAATATGTATATAAGTATTATATACCTACTGAGTTCGCCCTCAGTCCACTGTACGGTACCCATAACACAAGCGTTGCTTAATGTGGGACCGTATATTTGGTGTGTTCGTGTGGCGATATTATTATTATTATATAACAATAATTATTAATTATAAGAACTTAAACACACAGTTTGGATCACATCCATTTACATATATGTTGCCATATATATTTTTTATAATAATTAAAAAATAGTATTGTTGGGTTGCCAACAAAGAAATGGGACTGCTGCTTGATAATGCCTTTAGCCACACATTAAATTATCAAATAGTGTGAGTGTCACCACAATACAGTAATGGTACTAATGAACACAAAGTTTTTGGTATTCAGACCCCCAGGTAAGAGTGCCAACCAACCCCTTAACAGTACATGTAAAACCTGTAGAGGGTTAAGCTGGACTGAACAATAAGATAAAACCCACCTCAGGTAGAAAGGTTGTCACTTTAGAATTTGAAAGTTAGGGGGAAGAGAATTGGATACTAAAGGATTCTAATACCCTGATGGCACCCTTCCACTCTAAACAACAGTAGTGCCACTTTAAAATAATGGGTTCAGTAATTTAGAGTTAACAAGTTAAAATTACAAATTATACAATAAAAATAAAAAATCCGTATATTCAGTACAATATTGTTAAATAATTCTTTTATATCAAAACCATGTAATACCATGGGCAGCTTAACAGATTATTTAATTGATAAAAGTAGAAGCACAGCCTTCAGATTCTGTTGCTAGCTAATGGCTGTAGATTACATAGACTTGCCCATTTGTTACTTTGAACACATGTACAGAGAACCATTTGTGATTGGGTTAGAATAGTTTTATGATTGTACCCAGAGACAATCAAACTGGCTATTCACAGCATTAGGACCGAAATTTGTCTAGTGACTCATGCATAAGGGAGTTTATTAAAACATAGGAAGTAAAATGCAACAGGGAAAGATTATCAGATTTCTAGTGCAGGAGTTGTTAAACCAGGTTTGAGATTTGTGATCACTGATTTATGCCATCAGTTCTCAACAAGCTTATGTTAGAACCTCTCCCGAGTAGTGTCCAGTCAGCTTTACCATCTCGCAGATAGCTAAATACTCGGAAATGTCCTGGACAGAGAGAAACTTTTAGTATTTATTTTTTCAAAATATTACAGAGGTTTAGTAGTTATTGTACTGGTTGTAATATGGCAGCTTTAAGATTGTTTATTCTTCACATTGAGGTTGTGATTTTACTGTTAGATTATAGTTTAGCAAATTATTACTTTTATGAATGAGTTAATTAATTGGTGATAAGAGTTGTTTAAAACTCGGAAGTTTTTATTATTAAATTCATGTATTCATGGATTCTTTAGAAGTTCATATTCGGTTTATTTGTTATCCAATTAAAATAACCAAGATATATTTTCTTATTACAATGTGTTTACAGGTACTTAATAGGAGTTGTGATATTTTATGAACCATATTAAGTACATTCACATAGCTTTCTTGTGTTAATTCTGTTCACCAGCAGAGATCAAACAGGTCTTCAATGCTATGCTGTGCGTTTTCGAAGACATATAATATAACTGTTTTGCATTAAGACAAAACAGGTATTATATGCTGGAGAAAACGCACAGCATAGTTTCAAGGAGCTTGCTGATGATGAAGACTATGACACTTGACAGCTAAGATGGCGGGAACTGGACGTCACGCCACTCTATGGTAACAGAATTGTGTGACTTATGAATTATGATGGACATTTAAAGGTATGATACACACTTATTTCAATAATCCGGAAGAAATATAAGACTGCTTCTTCAATGCTATGCTGTGCGTTTTCTCCAGCATATAATACCTGTTTTGTCTTAATGCAAAACAGTTATATTTTAAAGAAAATATAATTATCCCCCTCATAGTATATTATTGATAATCCCTGTCTATAAAATTCTCCATTATTGTTCACATCGTGCTCAAAATTCACTTTTTGCTGACCTCATTGTACGCAACACGATAGAATGGAGTACGGGTCCAGTGCGAGAGATCGTTATCGTATGGTATTACAACGTGCTCACACTATTTGCAACGCACGCATCGTGGGGCGTGCGAGCATTGAGTGCGACGCGACCACACACCACAATAGCTCGCAAAGCTAGAAAGCGATGCGAAGTTTGTGCGGCCATTAGTTGGTAGGTGCTGTCGTTGTACATATTTGGTTACATATCACTTACATGGTTGGCTTCAACAGAGACGTGAGTAGTATCGTTTAAAACTAGGGCGCGCAATGTAGCACCCAATTTATAATATAATACGGTCCCACACTAAGCAACACTTGTATTATAGTTACCGTACACAGGACTGGGGGCAAAACCAGTTCCTATATAATACGTAAATAGATATTAAACATACACAACTCAGTTACAAACATCACACAAAGTTTGTTCCCTACCAGGATTCGAACGTGGAACCCTCAGCGAAGAATGCAGGATCACTACCAACTGAGCTAATCAGTAGGGTAAACAGGAAACCCTAATGTAATCTGTGGTATGAGAGGGATGGAAGACGTTACGTTACCGAACCGATACGTAAAAAGGATTGTGCTCGAGGTTCTGGTCGTCAACAACGATATTACAACTGGTTAAAACAGGTGGCGGCAGGCACGATCCCCAATGCCTCGCGCATGTCCGCTTATACGAGCTTGTCGCAGTTATAGAAAGAATTTAGTTGGTAGCAGTAGTACTAAATAGAAGCAATAGAAGCATGGTCGCTCGGCAATAGCTGATGTATCGTAACAACATTAAGGAGTGATTAATCGATAACTACAGTTTCCGAATCTGGAAGATTTTGAGGTATCTTCGCAACTCATCGTCCATAACTTTCCCAAGTTCTGTTTTCTCTTACCAGATTCTTGTGAATTGATTCAATTAGACTTCGTAAATATCTCCATTCCCTCGAGGCACCTGCTTCCGTCTATTTGCTCGATTACTACTCCGCCAATGAAGTCAATAAACCCACAGTTATATCAGTGCTGTTCGTATATAGTATATGCATTCACATATTGTACACTAACTGTTGCCCGCGACTTCGTCGGCGTATTTAAATTAATATAACTTTTTTTTATCAAGAATTGATTGAAATAAAACATACACTTAATTTTAAGTGAAGCTAATCACAATACATTAACTGCACTCAAATCGATTCAGCCGTTTCTGAGATTACCGCGCACAAACGCATATATCTGTGCATTAGTGCGCGCTAATCTCAGACAAATTTTCCAACAATCATTGCTCTGAGTTCTATTGATAAAGAACCCCAATAATAGTTGTTATCTTATATCTTCCATGTACCGACAGCGATCAGTTACATTTCCATTATCTGTATGTGTAGATGTGCAACAAGCTGGCTGCTGTCAGGTCGCGGACGTGACAGCCATTGAACCGCACACAGTGCGCGCGACTGATATCAATTCCGCGAAGCGACGCGCTGGCCAAATGGCCGCTTTGTTATGGTCACAAAAACGTGGTCAGCGATACTGCCCGTTCTCCTTGCTCAGCTATAATGTGTGAACATAATCATCGGGCTGATCTTAGTACCTTGAAACGTGTTGTGGGTTGTGACGAGAAAAACACTTTAAAAGTATATTGCCCCAGTCGAGTTTCGTAAGAAAACTAATCGTTTTTTGTACTCTTTGGCACTGCGAGACAGTTGTGTATTTGCCAATTTGCGTCTTACTTTAATATTTTAAAGCCGTTAAAGTCTTAAAGTTTTTTTTGGAATTATGCTATGACAATTATAGGGCTATGAATAGCATTCTGGCTTAAGTCTCGACAGTTGTTTAACATTTAAAATGAAAAATATTTTGAAGCTGTAATCCCCATCAGGACACCGGGAATAGCGTAATAGTCTGTCTTTAAATCCGCAGCCGTTTCAAGGAGATGGAAAATAAATTGCGCCGGAATAGAGTTTTCTATTGCCTCTTTTAGCAAGGTAGGTTATTACAATAAAAAGTAGAGTCATTACGAACCATTGAAGGCACGGCAGTATGCAAGTATTTGTACTAGTTCTCGGTTATGGAGCAATTCTATGCAGTTATAATATATGGCGAGTGTTATCTAACTACGCTATTGTCATAATATAGTACAGTGTATAGTAATCCAGGAAGCTTATCATGCTTATCCAATGATCGCTCGTTACTACACTTGTGAGACGATATTATAAATCCAATTATAAGGCGTATTTGGTGACGCAAGGAATCGCGTGATAGCCGAGACCTTCGCTCCGGATCGCGCGATGTGACCTACCTTATGTAGGGTTATCATCAATCAACTCACATAAAATGTAAACATTAAAATAAAAGGCATTCTAGACAACTGATAACCGATACGACGACGGATGACTTCTAGGTTAGTACCGCACTGTCGTCACCTGTCGTCACGTTTCTATGCCGCGAGAAAAATAAATCCACCTTTGATAGAGTTTTGGGTTGATGTGTAGAGTATAGCGACGCGTGCGCCGCCGCCCCGCCGCCCCGCCCCGGTGGCCTCCACACGATTGATAGCAAAAGTACTCGGACCGATTTTATTATTGTATAAATCGCTTTTAATTCAACGACAACCTAGTAGAGATCGGTAAACTCATCATATATTTTTAATATTTATTTACTTGCGAATATACATAATTATTTTTGTTCCTTGGGATTTAGTAAGTGCGATTAGACGATCAAGGTTGTGTGTTCAAGGCTGCAATAAGTTAATTCACCAAATGTTTTATTAGGTTTGTAAGAATGTTCTAGGTCCTTGAGATGTAATTAATCAAAACTGATAGGCATTTCGTCTGAGGTTTTATCTAAAATTAAACTGATTTGTTTATGCAAAATTCGGGCTAGTATCTTATTTATATACTAGCTGTTGCCCGCGACTTCGTCCGCGTGGTATTTAACAAAGACTCAGCCGTTGGCAACAGCCTGCTCGCGTTCTGATCCCCCGGGACGCTTCGCAGATTGTTGCTATCAAACTTTAATCAGGCGCAGCGCTGCAACATTGGTTTTAATTTTTTTTCGAGAGATCCATTTTTTTTTCTAAAATAAAAGTAGCCTATGTTACTCCTTGTTACATCAGCTATCTGCCAGTGAAATTCCCGTCAAAATCGGTCCAGCCATTTCAGAGATTACCCGGAACAAACAGACAGACAGACAGACAGACAGACAGACAGACGAACAGACAGACAGACAGACAGACAGACAGACAGACAGACAAAAATTGTAAAAAATGTTGTTTCGGTATAGGTAACGTGTATACATCCAAATGCACTTAGTAAAAAGCGGTTATTTTAATATTACAAACAGACACTCCAATTTTATTTATATGTATAGATTATAATTTTATGGATTGTATTTAATTTACCTAATACGTGTTGTTTTGATTAAATTTAATACATATATTTAAATGATTGCCTATAAATCACATGTCGATGACTCAACAGCTATTTATTGTATTTACAGGTAAGTTGTCCGCCATGCCTCCATGGCTTGAGTCCCAAGAGCCACCATTTCGTAAGTCACGACAAATAATCGCTAAGTAGTCCTGCGGTCCAATTTAATTAACCGACTTCAAAAAAAAGGAGGAGGTTCTCAATTCGGTTGTATTTTTTTTTTTTTTTTTTTTTTTAATGTTTGTTACCTCAGATCTCCGTCATTTATGGACCGATTTGGAAAATTATTTTTTTATATGAAAGGATATGCTTACAGATTGGTCCCATTTTTTTCGAAAAATTGTTCTGATCATGGGATCCATGAGGAATTGAGAGGACTCCTCAAATTTTATAGGCAAACCTATAGCAATTTTGGTATTTTCATCAAGAAGCCAAGCATTTGCATTCAGAAAGTATCATTTGTTGAAGTGAAAGTGATGAAGAAGACCACAAATGGCCACCGGAACTTGTCAGTGATACGTATTTCACGGGTTGCGCCAAGATAATCTCGATTATGATCGTTAAGCGACTATGACAAAGCAAATTTAAAGAAATGGTTCTGATGAATATGGTACCATCGAACTGATGATAAACCCAGGAGGAACCGGAACATTGTTATAAACCAATGTATCCAAGCCGTGTTTGGGCTTATTGAAATTGTTATGGGATGCACTTTGGGTATAAATAGATCTTTTTCGTGGATGTTCCGATTTGGATTATTCTTTTTTTACAGAGTAAGGTATACCCTTTCAAAATTCAGCGAGATTGATTCAATGGTTTTTGTTTTATATCTTGATTTCTTTGAATCTATATTTATCTCGCGATGATGTTGTATTTGGTATACCTATTATCCAGTAAAATTATTGATATAAAAATCTTTTTAGTGACAAATAATAGTAAATATATCCACTAAAAAGTGTAAAATAAAAAACATTTTAACAAAATAAAAACCGTCTTCAAAAAACTAAAAAGCCAAAAATAATCTAATCTAGAAATCTACCTTGTTTAACTAAAACTAATATTAAACTAATCTGAAGTCGGTGCCAAATAAACAACCGACGAAGAATAGCAAAAGCATACTCCAGTAACGAGAGCGCGGACCAATTTGTAGGTATAATCTTTGGCGCAGACCGGCAATACTCGACTCAGTAGTTTTTTTGGCACCGACTTCAGATTAGTTTAATATTAGTTTTAGTTAAACAAGGTAGATTTCTAGATTAGATTATTTTTGGCTTTTTAGTTTTTTGAAGACGGTTTTTATTTTGTTAAAAAGTTTTTTATTAATTAGGCGGTTATCGGCCGTTGTCTTCTCAACAAATCCTAACAATACTATAAGTGGAACTGAGGCCATTAAATCACATAAACATGCTGGGTGGCGATCTAAATACCTGGTTACTAACGGATATCTTTGCAAACCACGTGTGTGTCCTTACAAATAGACGGCGATAAATTATGATACTCTTAAAAAAACAAATGAGTAAAACATGTAGATTGCGCAATAAACATTTGGTGAAGCATACGAGTACGACCTACAATGTTCAGGACGTACTAAAATATGTAGAGCAACGGAATAGTTCGCGGTTCCCTATCGGGAGGCAGGTTCACACGCTTCACACTGATATGGATTGCGCGGAATGGGTCCGGTCCCGCCGCGGCCGCGCGCGGCGCGCTGCCCGTGCGCGGCTCATGTATGCGCGTATTGGGCAACGCTTCTCACACCAATTATTTCACTGAGTTTTCAACATAAATTGCATCAATACTATCTGTGCTACCTTCATATGGTTATGTGCAACATGTTGACTAAGCTCTGCCTCTGTACGCTGTGTTTGCTAAAGCAATTTATTATCGTATAAACATATTTCACGGTCGCATTTTACATAACTTTAATGGCGTCTATGAGTGGCCAATCTGTTAGGCCAACTTGGAGGCTCCTAATACAGTTGTATGTCGGGACAATAGGTTCGGTGCCATGTTGTACCGTTCATGGGGCTTTTAGTACCTTCCGCTTAATGTGAACAAATTTTGGGTACCTATACCTATTGTCATTACGCACCTACGCACTTAATCTTCCATAGACAGAGTAGCGCCAGTAGATGGGTCATCGACCGGTCATGCGTGGTGGCTGCGACGTGATTGGGTTGACAACGCCGGTTTCTAATGAGACGGTATACATATTAAACCGCAGCTAATTAATTAGTATCCCCTCAGCGTGCCAACACTCAGCGAGCGAACGAAACTGTTCAGTCAGCGCAATTTCAGTGCAGTGCGGGAAATCTAGCGACATCTCGCAACTAGCACTCCAGACTACGGCGAGGCAGGACTATCTGACCGTGATCTGATTATATAGCTATTAGAAATAACAAGTGGGTACCAATAAATAACCCGTATAATCGGCATCTAGGTTTAGTACCACGTACGCAGACCACACCATCAACGACAAACCGACTAAGATAAGCGTGGATAACACACACACAAGTATTATATTTGAATACGTTAATTTGCATTATTTGGAGTATAATGATAGCTACACTCACCGATCCCAATTGACCCTTTTACGTAACGTGCGCCTGCGCAGCGCCGATTGCTTTTATTGCTGCACCGAGCACGCGAGTGAACTTATCAGTGTGCTATTTCACGTACGTTGGTCTACCATCTCGAGTGAAGGTTATTTTGATATTAGTTATTCGGACTAGAAACATAAACTAGTATTTTTAGCTACAAGTTGGTGTTCTCCCATCAATACTCATCCAGAACCATTCTTTTTTTGAAGAGATTTGTAAATGACAAGTGTGGTGCATGGTCTACTCTATCGCATCAAAATTACTCTGGTGGCGGCTCGCTCAAATTTCACAATTTCACTGGAGAAGAGCGAGAATATAGGTCGGTACATTGATCAGCTCCACAGCCAAATTTTTCTACAACATACGAAACGTTGAAAGTTGGCTTTCATGCTCGGTTCTCAAAATAATAGTTGTGAGGTATGTGAAGTGCATGCGTTATTTAGAATCGCCAATTGACGTCATCCAAATATAATAAAACAAACGGGGTATGTTTCAAGTATGTCGGAACTGAAGCCGGGAGCTGCTGCGACCGAACGCTCGTGCATGCTCGACTCTACAACTTCAGTATAATATATATTACAATGGTTAACTTTAAGTTCCAAAATAACGTGTTTAATATTGGGAATTGGGTCAGTGGATTTTAAAACAATGGGCCTGCATGTTTCTATTTTGAGTGAAGCGACACGAATTTCTTTGGTAATTTATTGCTTCGAATTTAAAGATATCTTGTGTTACTTGGAAACATTCCAAGTAGCGCCACATCGGCATTTTAATGAATACAATATAAGTTACATTATCAGGTTTGACTAACACATTCTAAAAGCACTGGCATATTCTTATTTAATTATGTACCTACCTGCTTGTCTAATTAGTCTCAGTATAACTTTAGGGAACGGTAACATAATGCCCACGGTTTCGGCATATTACTTATATCATAAGTGAAAGAAAATAATAATATTGGCCACGGTCCAGTCTGCGAATTTCATTCAAAACTTCATTCATCGACGACGGTTGGATTCGCAAACAGAAAATATGATTATTGAAGCAGCGCCCGAAATACACAACAGTGAAAAGTAGCTGTTGTGCTACGAGTATGAACTGAAAATATCCATCCGAGCCGCAAGGAGACATGGTTTTCCCCTGTTGTATTGGGGTGCTTTTGATCTGAGACGCACGCATGTTTAAAGAACCAACTGGTTTGCTTTTGTACTAATAATGCATGTGTATTATGAGCTTAAGATAATAGTATAGTGAGTGCTAACACAATCGTCTCATAATCGAATGGCAATGGCATAGTAATTACGATGTCATTGTATTTCCATTGCTTGCGAGTCATTTGTTTAGCAGGCGTAGGGACTAGCACGTTAAGTCCGCTCGCAACACGCGTTGCCGATGCTAACGAGTCCGGGGAAGTGGGTCAGGGCGGGTCGCGTTGTGCAAGTGCCACCGCGCTGCGCACGCGCTGCTGCATGCGCCACGGTGCACGCAACCATATCCCCATCAAAATGATTAATTTAACTCTCATTCTCTTTGGCTATATCCAGATGAATCCAAATTGAGTCCAGCAGGCAGAGGCCCTTGAAGCTTATAGTAACTTCTATTTTGCGGTAGTAATTATGATAGGGTATGAAGTGAATCTATTTTAATCAGATACAGAAAATAAAGCATATAAAACAGTACACTGGAAGAAACTGGTCAACGATACCGATTAAAAAGTATTTTTACCTACTTTTCATCTATACATATAAATAAAATTGGAGTGTCTGTTTGTAATATTAAAATAACCGCTTTTTACTAAGTGCATTTGGATGTATACACGTTACCTATACCGAAACAACATTTTTTACAATTTTTGTCTGTCTGTCCGTCTGTCTGTCTGTCTGTCTGTCTGTCGGTCTGTCTGTCTGTCTGTTTGTTCCGGGTAATCTCTGAAATGGCTGGACCGATTTTGACGGGACTTTCACTGGCAGATAGCTGATGTATCAAGGAGTAACTTAGGCTACTTTTATTTTAGAAAAAAAATAGGATCTCAAGAAAAAAAATTAAAACCAATGTTGCAGCGCAGCGCCTGATTAAGTTTGATAGCAACAGCCTGCAATGCGTCCCGCGGTTGTCTTTGTTAAATAACACGTGGACGAAGTCGCGGGCAACAGCTAGTTGAAAATATAATATGTAAAAATATTTAAAAGTTATGATGGTTACCTTTAGATTGCCAAAATATACAAAATATGTACTTACTTATTTAATATTTTATTCAAAATGTTATCCTTTAAGCATGTTGCACCTGTCAATTTAGTCTTTAGATTAGCATACGCAATACGTCAACGTTATTAATAACGTTTGTGTTAAATGAGTTAACACTTTAAATATTAGTAGTTAGTGGGTATGTATATGTGTGTACACGAGATTGCGTCACTCCGATCAGGTTTTCCTGATACCTACCGTGAAATCGCCATCTGGTAGCCATACGGATGTTGCGTACAACATGACACGATCGAGTGTGACAACTGCGGTTAAGGATCAACTTCGCGAGTCCTGCTCCTCCGTGAGTTTTTATTATATTGCAGAGAACATTCTGTCAAGCAGTGCTGTTTAATCAATCATTTCAATTATGAAACAAGCATTGAAGCAAGTATATATTATTGTATGAAGTCCACCTCATGCCGTTCAGAAGCTTTAAACCTCTGACAGACGGACAGAGGCATCAATATATCCGACATTAGTAAATTACATTCTTATATCATTAGCAAACAGGTGATGATTTAGTAATATCAATAAATATTGATAACATTATCAGCATGTTATCTCTTAATTAGTTAATAGTTTCTCATTACCCGAAGCGCGGAACCCTTATCTTATCGGTTTGGCAGAAAAATCGAGCTATTAAACATTTTGTAATTAACTTTCATGCAATTTAGATAACTTTCTGCCGTGAAAACCAAGTTAGTCGAATTCTCACCCATGAACCAAGGGTCACACGCTGGTTCAACTTTAAACTCCGGTCCGCACAACTCTTAGTTATTTCAACCACGAGCAGTACTTGCTTACACAGTAAAACCTGCATCTCCAATGAGAATCAAATCACTTCTCGAAAGTCGTGTGAAGTCCGCAATCTCGCGCTGGCCCAGGTAGGGTACTTTGACCTGCATCACCCTCACATTAAGAAGAAGTTCGTGACCAACAGGGTTAATACACTACATTCAAAGAGCTTTTATAAGTTTGATGAGTACAGTGTCTTTAGTAGCAAGGTAGAAACACTGATTCAAAATGATCGAGCTTTGTTACTATTTTTCCACCATTTTCATATAGCTCTTAAGTCTTATCTCAATGCCATGTTCCTAAAATATGGTTGATGGAAACATAAAACGGGCAGGACTGATTTAAGAGTGATATCAGGCACTGCGGGGCGAGGCGAGCTCGGGTGCTCCGGCGCTCCAGCTCGCGCTCGCAGCCCGCCTAGACCTGTGCGTGTTGTCGTCGCGATGCTGCCGCAGTTATGTGCTTGCGACCCATTTCTCGCGCGGGTCAAGGAAATATAGTAACCTCGTTTTATAAATATTGTTAACACTTACAGTTAAATCTACATATTATACAACCACTACAAGGTTAATTACACGTGCATTTAATATACCCATTAATTCATTTACTCATGGTATAAGTCCCATCCATAGAATATTAGGAGGCAAATTTTGATATAAGGCATAGGAGATAATGTAAATAAAAAACTGATAAGAAAATTCAAAGAGAAGGAGCTCGCTGTGTCATTGTTATGAAATCAATCAGGAAGTGTCGCACTTGATTAGATCTGTACTTTTTATAATCCATTATTGAAAATGTAAAAGGAGCCAAGGTTGTTCGATAAAACTATTACAAATCGAGCCGATCGTTTTGCATAAGTCATTTGTCTTTGTCACCTTGGATCCACCAGCGTCTATACTACTAAACAACTGCAACACAGGGCCGTCTGTTCATTGTAAACATTCTTATATTATGTTAAATGAAAGGAAATCTCATTTGTTAGACAGAAATTGGTGGCGAAGATAAAACTTTCCATTTTAAGTTATTTCTATGAGTTAAACCTTAAACGGGAGACACGATGCTCCTCATATTGAGGAGGAAAGTACCCGGTGTAAAGGCAATAGGTTCGCCCCATATTGCATTGGTATTAAAATACCATCGGTGAAATGTGGGTACATTGCAGTGCACCTCTGCCTACCCCTTGGGGGATGACAGGCGAGATGGTGTATTATTATTATATTTTGTTTTTGAAGGTGGTGAATTAATAATTATGATTATGTATTAGTATTCTACATACAGTCTTGAATTCTGAAATTATTGAATTATGGTAATGTTGACCATCTTGTTATTATAGTAGTATATGAGTGAACATAAATTAAACATACCATTGACCTTGCAAAGAATAGCTAAAATAGACATTTAATGGCGTTACAACATCGACATGGAGGTGTTTACGGAACTATAATAGGACTCAAAGCAAACATAATATTTTTGGGACGTACAGATTTACGTAATATAACTAACTTTGGTTGCATACACTGCATGCGAAATAGCAAGAGCAAAAGTCACACGGATACATTTTGCATTGTGGCGTTTCGTGATGTAGCTATACTAATTAGACTGAGTAGCAGGTGCGCTGGGTAGCCCAGTATTGTGGTGCCATTTCCGAGCACCAGAAACTTATCTACATCTTTCCTAATGGACATCAATGTTTGCGACACAGCGGGTGCTGCTGGCTAGCCTAAATTGGGGTACTAACACCAGTTCCGTGTGGAAAGTGCGCCGCACTCCGCCGCCACCGCCGCCGCCGCGCCGCCCGTGCGCACAGCGGCGACGCGTGCGTACGCCACGCATGCAACATACTTTGCTATCAGTGGTTCCGCTAAACTTCACAATTAAAATGATGTACCTACTTACCTACTACTTACTTACTACTACTACTACGCTAGCAATTTCCTGTGATATATTGAGTTGAAAAACAAACGCAGAAAACCAATTTCGCGCAGGCAAACAGTAAATTGACTGCCATGCGCCATCCATTTCTATGGGGAGCTTGGTCGCTTCGCATCTGGACACACCATGTTGTAGATATATTGCTGAGATGTTTATATACGGTGGTGAAGGTGATATTGATGATGATCTCGGCAATATATCCTATAATCTTGTCGTTAACACCAGGATCTACAGAAAGTATAGCGATGAAGTGGTAAGCCGCCAAAATTCATTTCTCAAAAAAAACTGAAATGATATCGAGTTCTTCTTAAGTTCTGGCACGAAAGAATGATATCCATTTATGGCACAAAATTGATGGCAACGCTCTCGCAGCCACATATTTAAGCGAAGCTTGGTCAGTCTTGCGGGTCGGATGCTGGTAAATCCTGAATTTCTCGTAGGCAGCGCAGCTCTAATTTAGTGGCCAAACAATTTGGGCAAGATTAAAAAAAAATAGTCAAATATTAATCTGAAAAGTGGAATAGAAATTGATTCTCTGAAAAGCTGCATCACGAGTGGAACGCAAAGTTACAACAAGTTCTAGTTTATGCCGGTTTGTAGGGATAGCGTGTGTGCTTATTGGCTTTGTATTTTGATTTTGTGCATCATCGGCCAAAAAACGATTTGTATATAATTAAAATGGCTTTATTAGTGTCCGGCGCAGGCAATAAATGTTTCGTTTCATTCGCGGATCGAGTGAGTCATACAAATTGACATTTATGATGATAACCTCCGTAAATAAGATAAACTAAATGATCGGACAAGGTGGCATTGCCATATTTGGCGTGCGAGGTTTTGTTCCTTCTATGCTTCTGCACTGCTCATTCGCCTTGTTGTGTTGCATTGAGTATACCTGTCTAATATGTTATGATGCTAGTCAAAACATTAATTTTCGTAGTTTCATCATCTGCCTTGCCTTTTCCGGCGGCGAGTGCATGCGGTATAGTGGTATTGACAATAGGCTCGCCCCCTATTTTATTCGGACCAAATGAGTGCACATGTTGATATTTTGGTTAACAAAAATTTGAAGAGCAGGTCATAATATACACAACTCAACATATACATTCGGAATTTTCCACATTTAAAATGTGTATGCCGTGCGTCATGGCGAGTATCACTGATCGCTGGCACTGCGCCCAAAGAGCACCGCCAGAGAGCTCGCGGCGCGTCGGGGGAACGCTCCTCAGCGCGCGACACTCACTGGGTCGTCTCTCCTTGTATTTGTGTCAATTCGCATGATGCAGTGTTGATGCTTTCCATTTCCTAATCTTGCAGCTTGCGTACGTTCGCCATTGAGCTTATCAGCTGGTAGTTTACACAATAATGACTCTACAATATATGTAGTTTAAGTTCCGCAATTTTTCAGGTCTAGTATAATTATATGTAAAACCAAACTCTTGCGAGCGGCTGGTGTCGTTCTTAGTTTTTTATTATTTATGGATCATTATTATCTGATACCTTTGGTTCTTCAAGATTTGCTAGGATTCATGTGGGCGAATAATTGTTTGTTAGTGCGTGAAAGAGACACTTGGTGCACTGTCTCGCTCGTAGTAGAGTGCGCGGGCGACGGCGAAGGCGGCGCGGGCTGCGGATAGCGCGGGCGCGCCGCATTCGTGACGATTAGCGCCCAGCCAGTCGTCGTCGTGATGTGCCACGCAGTAGTTCTCGGGGTTCTGTTTTCGCTGCCGTCCTATCTGTACTCGGCGGTACCGTTCAGGTGAGCATCACGTCGGCGGCGCGCCGCGGAGCCGCTGCGTGCTCCAGCCCCGTGCACCGGAATGTGAACGTCCCAAATAGTTGTATTGTGCCGTCTCGTGAACCCTGCGTCACATAATGTTTGTGACCTTACTGAAAATAATGATCCTCGGACGAAGCGCGTTAGTCCTAAATTACTATGATTCTATTAATAATGGGTCCTTAATTGCATGTGTATTGTGTCGTGCGTAGGGATAAACCGTCGGGAACAATCGTTTAGTCACCGTGGTTTACCACTTTCGCATAACGTTAATGGTTTTATAATGAATCATTTCACGTGAAACGCATACGAATCATCATTGGCACCTATTAGGGATTGCGGTCACGAGCGATGGACAACGCCGGCCGTGCAGCGGGCACTGCGGGCCCCGGCATTGAACCTGTCGCTTTCCTTCTAAGCGCATGTCGTTCCATAGTGTTTCCTGAGAGGTTGCTAACCTCCTGTCACTTGTGCCAGCTTCGAAACACTTGAAAAATACGCGAGTGTGATATCTTGTGCCGAGTGACGTAATGGACAGTTGCCTGGAGGTTCTCGTGCTGTGGCTCTCCGTGTTCGTCGATACCATCCTGGGGAAGTTAGTAAACTTGTATTTATGACAAGTCAGAACCGGCCAGTGCGTCTTAATCGATGTATACTTTCATCACTGATTTATTTATTGTTTATGAAATAATGTTTGACCTTGATCTGAAGTAAACAATTGTAAGTACTTTTACACTGTCCTAAGTATCGAATGAAGCAGAAAAATTTGCTTTCAAAAGTCCATTCATTGTGCACTATAGTAATTGATATACTTAAATATAACATGCTGCTATGCGTAAGGACTTGCCTGTGAACTAGTAGATTTATTTAATCAAAATTAAGTACTTACCTACCTAAGTAGTAAGGATTATATAATATATGATAATATTTTGTTGATCTTATGTGACAATTACACTTTGCCATTGTTTCTTTAGGAAAAGTTGTTTCTATAAAATACTCGTATCAAGGTTATAAATCGCTCTTAAGATAACGGCCCCTTCGGACATTACTTGCAAGTCACAGTTACTCACGGTTTCGCGTGTCCATTTAAACAAATTTCGCGCGTAAGCAATTTTGCCAAGTTGTAGATGAAACTTGCCACGGGCTGATAGCCTTTGGAATTGGCTTAATAACAAGATAAACGTCTAGGATTTATTTTATTTACCCCGGGATAGCCGAAAAGTTGAAAGATTGTGTCTCAGAATGCATGGGCGGCATATACATATACATATTCCCATTGACTTATATCCATATACCCAGTGTTTATACCTGTCTTGGATTAGACTGCGATATCTGTGTCAGCGATAGTTAATCCATAAATTCGATAGGTTTATGACCGAGATGATCCGTTCTTAACTCGTGATAATAACGAAAACGACATTATCGCATTATCACGACGACTACATGGTGCGAGGGCCGGTAGGAGCACAGTTCTTAGCTCTATGTATAAATTTATTTACAAAATAAGTGTTAGCAATATCTACACAATATATTATAATCTGTAGTACATGGTAGTGTCCGTATGTATATTACATTATTTTTGGAAAAAATCTTAGCAGATATTATTTCGATTCCGAAGCTGTTTCCGCTATTTTAGCATTCTCTGTCAGTCCGTTAGCGCACCACGGGAAGACTACTGAAGCCTATGGTGATATCGCCTATATTATACACAATAATAGTACTATATTTCTAACATCACCTTCCACACAATTCTATCATTTTTACTATGATTAGTGTCAACACAAAGGTAGGTTCGCAAAAAGGCTTCAGGTAGTGGAGGCTTCGTTGTTAAGGAACCATACGTTACACGTTCAGTAGTATAAACAATGCAGGTACATAATAAACGAGTGGCCATGAGCACGGTCGCACCCAGCGCGGGCGCGGGCGCGGGCGCAGGCGCAGGCGCGGGCGCTGGCCTGGCGCGGGCCTCCACTGCGCCGGCGCGGGCGCCGCGCCGCCGCGGTGACCTCGCTTGCTTTACTCCGCTAGCCGTTCACTTTGCCCTAATACCTATCTGTTATACCTTTGCAAACGTTCTAAGAAGCCGTTCCTTCTAACGTTAAATCTTGCTGAAGAGCTGTAATAAAAATGTTTATTGAAGCCCGTACTCGATGAATCGTATTCACTAGATGCGCGACGCTGTCGTCCAACAGAGGTACTGGCCCTTATTGACCGCGACTTTCTTATCATTGACAATCGTACGATACTGTTATACGCTTTGACGATTCGTCCCGGAACATTTTTTGCTTTTCATCAACGCTCTCCCAAAGAACAATGCCTGCGACACAACAAATATTATTTTGATCTGGATCCGTTAGACAAATATGTTCCATCTCCCTGTGGTTTTTTTCTTTTCGCCCATTTACAATAAAACAAAGCACTTATGCAATGCTTTTTAATACCAGTGTAAATTCATTAAAACTTCAATTAAAGGGGTCTCGGTACTGTGATATACGTCTATAAAACACCTCTACCTATAATTATGTATATGTCGCAGGCGGAATGGATATAAGCCGCAATACACGACAGCCAGCTGATTTACAAAACAGCTCAGCCTTACCATGAACCTTTAATGCAATCCAAGTCAAGACCTCACTTGATCTACATCGCAAATTACCAATAGACCTGACTAAAGTGAATAATGTTCCAATTGAGGTCCTGATTTCAGTCGCGTTAATAGACCATGGTAAGGGGGCAGTTCTGAGAAACGGCTAGTTATAACGTTTAGACGAATTGTAATACAGGTTACCAATTACTCATGGGTTCGGACTGCTCAAAGGCAAGCGTGAGTGAGCGAAGCGTGCTCGAATATTCCGGGCACCTGGACTTGGCTGCTTCGGTTCGAAGGGAATGACGGGTGTAAGCCGTCATTCCCTTCGTGTTAGATAGTGACGTTAAATCCTGAAAAAGAAGCCCAAGCGGGGCTTCGCGGACCGAGACATTTCACCAAATTGGTTTAGGGATAATATTACTAGATTGAAACCGTGTTCCCAAAAATAAGCTAAGCATTAAAGATCAAACACTCCAAAGAGGTTATATCTAAAGAGCGGATTATATAAGTCGGCTGCCATATATATATATATATATACCCACTTATTAACTATATCCATTGTGGTATTCCAGGAAGGCGCGTCGCAAGGAGCGCGAGGGCGAGCCGGCCGGAGACCCCAAGCTGTACCTACAGGAGGCGCTGCTGGAGCGCAAGCTGCCCGAGCTCGACATGCGCCAGCTCGTCGACCTGCCCGACGGCCTCGACTATAACGAGTGGCTCGCATCACACAGTTAGTATTCTCAACTCTTCTCAGTATCGGCGTTTGGCTAAGTTTATCGGAACGTCTCTGGCCAAATCATTAAACATCCACCCAAATGACCCAAAAATAAAATTAAAAGGGCTAGAATATGGCCAAAAGTATGTATCTGCCCACTAATAATAATATAATTAGTTAATATTACTGTAAAAATATACGGAAATAAGTTTTTTTTTTCTTTTAAGACAAACAACTGTTGACTTAATGGTTGTTGTGCCGATTATACACATTACGGATTAGCGATCTAGACCCCCGCCAACGGTTCACAAACACACTATAAAAATGTTGTAATCATGGTTATGTACATACGTCCAATCAATCGTTTAATATCCAAATTTACCTCTAACATTTCATACATCGTAACGAAACGAATAAATAATAAAATCCAAATAAATACTAGAATTGAGAACAATCAACAAACCTGATACTACTTTTTTAAGACGCTGTTATCTTGCATTTGTTTGGCTAGGCTATCAAATTGATCATCTCCACATTTACGCTGGGTTTTAGTAGGTACTTTAAGTACTTGATAGCCCCGTATGTACCGTTTGATATATTATACTCCCATCACGTTAGTATAATTATTAATAGAAACCTTCGCAGAGAAAGCGACAGTATTCACTTAGCCATCTGATAAAGCGAAAGATACAATATTAACTGCGAGCATTGATGCTCTAAGATTATTTAAATTATTTCCATTAATCTGGGGACGTTTGAAGGTTGGTATACTAACTAGACTGAATAGAACTATTACCGACGAGCAATTTTACCTAAAAGTGAAAGTATTGTAATAAAATATAAATAATTTCCTAAAATAATTGTCTGTGTTAACTTAGATCGAGCTCAAAAGTTTAGTAGTATTAGAAATTCGACGATGATATTAATGCGGATTCAGTGTCGTGGCGCCCAGCGCGCGCCCGCCTGGGACCGGTTTAACTTGGCCTTTTTTACTCACCACCGACTGACACCTGACTCGAGGTCAGGTCGATATCTTCATTTCACGTTACCGCATAATCGCCAGCATGTGGATCGCACAAACTTTCGATTTCTTGTTATGATAATCACAATTCACGACGCCTACTAGCTTATAATTACAACAATTTGGCATCGTAAGTAGTCATAAGCCGGAATTTATAAATTTCTCCCTTCATAATTTTTGAGCTTGTCGTTGTGCAATTGTTTATACCCCATAATGGAATCTGAAAGAATTGCATACAATTATAGTTATGTTGTTTTATATCCGGTTATTGTCCGTGATTTTAGTTATTCTGTAGTACAACTGCCTGGCGATACACCTTTACTGTAGATTACATGTATACACTCGTGTACTAAAGTACCGCATGGACTGTGCAATAGGCCAACGTAGCAACCATTCGCCAAGGGTCGCGCTCTACAAAATCCTAAATTCATAACCGCACAAGATTACATGCTTGGTCTGAAGATTGCAACCTAAATAATATATGTTGGGGCAGCTACCTGATCTCATGCAAATAATACACTAGGAAGCTCGACGTTTCTTGCCATGATGAATGATTTTCCGACAATGGGATAAAAGGTACTTGGTTTAGGGAAAAGGCAAAGTTAGAAGCCGATTTCCACTCACATTACCGTAAATTGCTCCATTATTATCCAAAATATCTTGTCCTACATTTTCGTATCCGCTCAAAGCTCTATTCTATGCGAAATCTGACCTTTCGACTAGATCGTGACAAATGAGGCATGATTTCTCTTCGGTTACCTTTTCTATTGTTGTTTATCAATAAACATCTTTAGATAAACCTTTCTTAAGCAGACAATCTCCAAATTTGAATAGAATACAGTTTCGTTCAGCAAATTATCTATTACCATGAAATTGCCGTTTTGTTAATTAACTTATTTCCTTCCGTTGTATGAAGTGTTTGCCGGTGTCAGTGACGTGTGCAATGGTTGTATCCGCAGCGCTGGCGCTATTCGACCACGTGAACCTGCTGTACGGCACGGTGTCCGAGTTCTGCGCGGCGGCCACGTGCCCCGACATGACGGGCCCCGGCGGCCGCACGTACGCCTGGTACGACGAGCGCGGCAAGAAGTCCCGCGTCGCCGCGCCGCAGTACGTTGACTACGTCATGACCTTCACACAGAAGACGGTCAATGATGAGACCATATTCCCCACTAAATATGGTGAGTGTGTTATAGTTTTATTTTGTTGGTTCCCACTATCCACAGAGAATTCACTAGATTTAGGAATGACCGCTTGGAACATGAGGTGGTATTAAAAAACACCACAGCATTTCTTGAGGGATAGGTGATGAAACACTGCAGTGCCACCCACATCTCGCCGATGCTCTGGTCGCTGGGGCTATTGCTATTGTACCCACACCAGTACGCAGTGCATTCAGGCTATAGTCTATAGTCCACCATTGCTCGTCTAGTGCGGGAATAAAAGAAAAAAAATCCACGAACACTTCATATTGACATTTCATGTGAGGCTATGTCATATTGCGCAAGTACGAGTATATAGTTAAATCGTGTGGGTGTTGTTTCCAGCGAACGAGTTCCCGGCGCAGTTCGAGGGCATGGTGCGGCGCGTGGTGCGGCTGCTGTTCCACGTGGTGGCGCACATGTACGCGGCGCACTTCCGCCAGCTGGCGCTGCTGCGCCTGCACGCGCACCTGCACCTCACCTTCGCGCACCTCACCGCGCTCGACCGCCGCTTCTCCTTGCTCGATCACAAGGAGACGGAGGTACGCCATCTTCTACTATACATACGATATCGCTACTCAATACCTAGCCCTTCGCCACAGCAGGCCTTAAAGGCCACTTGACCCGTCAAACACATCCTTCGTTCGTTCCATCGCCATTAATCCCAATCGTCCGGAATCGGATTCCCCGGCCTTAAAGGAGCTAATCGTAATACAGTATTCTAAGTTGTAGTTGTATGTCGGCAGGTGCTGCGCGATCTGGAGGTGGCTCTCCGGCTGACGGAGGCGGCGGGCGGCGGCGGCGAGGCGGGCGGGGCGGCGGGCGGCGAGGCGGGCGGGGCGGGGGGCGGCGAGGACGCGTCGCCGCGCCGCTCGCCGGTGGTGACGCAGCCGCTGGCGACCGCGTGACGCGGCGCGCGCGCCGACCCGCCGCCCGTACTTACCGAGCCGGGCGCGCGCCAGCCGCCCGCGCCCGCCCCGCGCTAGCCGCCCCACGCTAGCCGCCCCGCGCCCGCCCCAGCCCGCGCCCGCGCCCGCGCCGGGGCTTCGTCCGCCGGCGACACGATGAATTGTTAATTCTATTGTAAATATTTCGATCTGTTAAGTAGTTTTAGGTGATTACGATCGGTCTCTACTTATAATTTGTGATCGCTTTGGTTGTAAATAAAAGTGATATTTGTTTAACTAATAAATTGAAAGCTTTACGATAGTTATTTTTATTGTTATCCTCTTCTATCGTATTGATCTTATACATGGTTTTCAACACAAGCTCTTCGTGCGTAGAATATCCAGCCAGATCCAGAAACCGAAAACGTGCATAAATATGTATCAATCACAGATATATGACAGTGCAGTGGTATCAATCAACCAATACTTACTCTAAAATAATGAGGTTTCATGTTTAGGCCACTAGTCACTATGGCCTTCGTACGTAGTTCAGCTCATAATATATTATAACACTACGTGCATGTTTTACGTATTTTCCTGCATCCACTTTTCCCTTCTCCATCCTCTCTGAGAGCATACCTAGATATCCCTGTAGGTCGTAAACCCTTTCCGTGCTAGCAACATTATGCGGTTGAAAAGTGCGGTAGTGTAGGGCCTTCGCTTTTACGTTGAGTTTTGGTCTCAGCACGTCAAGTGTATTCGTAGCTTACGAATAATCTCGCACTTGACGTACAGACCGAGAATATTAGTCAGTATCATCTTTTTGGTCTGTGCTCTTAGTCCACTGCATCCATTTACGGTTGAACGCGGATACCAGGTTATTTCACATCCTTGCCAGCCTCATCTCCAATACGATTCAACACACTGGAAAAGAGGATGGAGGAAAATATATATAGTTTGCGCGGACTTCCACTAACGACCCAGAATAGATTTTCATAAATAGGCTTAGAATGAGATATGAGAAATTTTTTTTGGTAGTATGCTTATTTAAATAACGGAAGATCGCAGTTATTTCATGTCTGGCAATACTGGTCACGAGCAAAAAAAAAGGCTCAAAAGTGTAAAAGGCTAGGCACCCAGGTCCGTAAACTTAAATAAAAAATAAAAAGAAGCATTACTAGTTCTCTTTTGATAGCTTACGCGAATGAAATTGAATGTTATATTATTACATTTATGAAATCAAATACGTAAGACGATGTGGTATGGTCATAATGGCTTGAGCCTGCTCGAAGGAGTGAATTAAAAAAAACTTTTGACACTAATACTGACATTACGATTTGACAGATGGCTTATCGTAGTAATATCCCCATTCCCATCGAACCAAGCTTGATCTTCCTGATTTGATTGACGACGAAATTTTGTTCTGTGTTGACGACAAACTGACATTTAATCAATCAGGCAGAATAATAATAATATTTTAAACTACGTTTGTTAGTATCCTGATTCAATGAATGATTTCTGTCCGATATTAATTAAATTTGACGCTTACGAATAGTTAGGTACTGTCTAGTGAAGTGCTCAAGTGATCCGATAAAATACCTAAGGACGATTCAGTCACACGTCGATAATGTATTTTTTATCGGGTCGGTCCTAAGAGCATGTACGATAGCACTTGCGGCGCCGCCGCGACAGGGCAATGCGGCAAGTCGCAGCCCGACGGCGACGGGCCGCCGCCGCGCGAGCCTCCACCGGCGCCTCTTGAACGCGACTACAGCGGCTTCGACATCGTTAAAGCGACGCAGTACGGGGCGTTCGCTCGCGTCAAGGAGCTGGTCGAGGCGGGCTGGGACGTGAATCAGCCGGACCACGAGACGGTTACGCTCCTGCACTGGGCGGCAATCAACAATCGCCGGGAGATCATCCAGTACCTTCTGGCGAAAGGCGCGAAGGTTGACGCTATCGGAGGGGAGCTGCACTCGACGCCGCTGCACTGGGCGACGCGTCAGGGGCACCTTGAGGCGACGGTGCTGCTTGTGCGGGCTGGCGCAGATGCGACGCTGCGGGATGCGGAGGGCTGCGCTTGCCTTCACCTGGCGGCACAGTTTGGGCACACGGCGGTGGTGGCCTACCTAGTAGCGCGCGGCGTGCCGGCGGACGGGGCGGACGCGGCCGGCATGACGCCGCTTATGTGGTCATGCTGGAAAGTGCCCGCCGTAGATCCCACGCGGCTGCTGCTCACGCTGGGCGCGTCCACGCAGCCCGCAGACCACTCACACGGCAACACAGCCCTGCACTGGGCTATACTTGCCAGAAATACAACAGCCATATCAACACTCATACTTTATGTGAGTTATTCAAATTGCAAGTCTTAATTTTTCCATGTACTTATTTTCTATGTCTGTTGTGGTGTACTACATGGAAGTCTTATCGCTTTTTAAAAGAGCAAATGCATATTTGTGTTACACTCACAGTAGATGATGATAGTTTAGTCTGCCCAGAATATTTGTATCTATGTGCTAAAACACAATGCAGGAAGTTAGTATATTAATATGTATTTTTAGATTGAAGGTGTTAACATGTCAAAATGCATGCTTGAAGATACTTTTTTCTGTACTGTGACATCCAAAGTAAAAAACTAGCCATTGATCACTGAAAGAAAATATTTAAATATTTAAATAGGGTATTGATTAATTGAATATATGTGTACTATAGTTTAAATCATATATTTTAAGATCTAACTTAATCTTATCAAAAGCCATGTTAGTGGGTCACTGACTGGCTCCTCCTTTACTTTGTGCCTTAGTATTCAGAGTCCACAGCAATTATAACAGAGAAAGTCCTTCTACTGCCTTTTATGTGCTGTGAATATAAATCTATGAACTAGCAACAACAACCATGGCCTTTCATAAATAATTTACTGCACTACACTACGTGTTAAACACTATTAACATTGACAATTTATTTTCTAGTTAAGTACAATGTTAAACAACACAAAAAATATGATGTACACCACTGGAATCACTGATGGAATCCGCTATAGTAAAGTATATGTTTGCTACCCAGGGTGATGCCCACTTGGACGTGCCCAACTTACGAGGGGTCACACCCCTGGCGATGCTGCAAACCAGTGCTGACTCGCTGTGGATTGGCTCTAAGGTGTCTGACAAAATTAAAGAGCACTCCCTGATCACTAACAAACGGAACTGGCTGAGGAGGTTAACTTATGACAAGGTGAGTTGGAAAATACATCATGACACTAATAAGTATGCTGTCAACAAATTACTAATAAAACATCTTGTCAGCACAGTCAGACCAACTGCCCAACAGTGAAAATCCATTGACACCTCTATTTTATCCATTTGATGATTAAACTTACTTGTATGGCTCCCAACTTTGTTGCCGTGGATTTTCGTATTTTGACTTAATGAGGGTACCCTCCTACTCCCAGGGATAAAAAAAAAATCCTATGCTATGTATATACTTTACCCATGCTATGTTTCCAGTAAAGCAAACGCCTATTGGTAACCAAATGAAAATGAAAATGAAAATAGTTTATTTTGCAAAGAGTACATAATTTTAAACCAGTGTTGATACATCCTTTTTAGTAAATATATACCTGTGCCAGGATGCCCCGCTCTTCCATATCTTAAGAGGGTATTTACAAAATTAACGAGATAATATAAAAAAAAAACTTAAAGCCAAACAGTAAATTGTCAATTCAGTGTGTTTAAGTGCCTTAAATTATAGGATGTAGAAGAATCTCTGTTTCTTCATAGTTTAGAGTTTTTAGCCAAGCAGATAGTGCTTTCTTAATCTCGTAATGCCTTTTTTGGTAAAATGCTAATTTTCTGTTAACTGAATTATAGAGAAACGTAGTTTGAGCGACATATTGGCGACTTGCAAATGCGGTTCTTACTAAATTATAACATTTATTCAAATTATTGTTGAGATTTGCACTGATTGTTGCTGAAAACCTACACCTGGTTCTGAAAAAGCTAGCAACTGCTTCTTTCAAGCCTAACATTTAAATATCAACTTACTTATTCATCTTTTTCAGTCCCATAAGTCCCTCCAACTATGTTAGTGCTTACAAAATGTAACCCACAATATTGTCGCGATAGGAACTCTATGTCCCTCAGTTATATTGGTGATTAAGTTGAATGAATGTTCTCTAGAAATTCCGATGGTGGTGCGTGGTGGTGATGCCGTTCCTGGCGTTCTACGTCACGGGTTTGGTGCTGGAGGCGGACCTACTGTACCTGGTGAAAGGTTTCATCCTGGTGGGCTTCTACGCGCTGCTGCACTTCGTCAGCAACTTGCTTTTTGACGAGGACCTTAAGAACATATTTCCGCTCAGTGTTTACCTCGCCACTAAGGTTCGTACTGAGCTATGACATAAAATATTATTATTATTCTTTACTTTTGGCCTTTTTCTATTGAGACTAGGCCCAATACGATTCTGCCAATGGACATAAAATATATTTTGTAGTTTAGTAATATAAATATAGTGTGGGGTACTTTTCTATTTAATAATGTGGATTAAGTGGGTAGAGGAATAACATTATGACAATCTCACATGTATTGTAATGGCTACCTAGCAGATTACACAATTCACAGATACAATGTGTTTTAATTAAGTTGAGGACTTTGCAGTACGAAACATTATTGTTATGCTAGGTCATCGCATTGGGAGTTAATCTTTGGGAGCAGAAAAAATAGTTTACCTTTGCCCACCAACATTATACTGCAGCTATAGGCTATATTGTCTGTATGTGTAATATATGTAGATTTACAGATGGGAGAACACATTTGAAACAGCGTTTGTGATGAGATGGTGCAATAGATGATGGCTTTAATACCTTTAGTCACCTTTTATGACATCCAGACAGAATGCGACTGGCGCCTTCCATTCACCTGTCTCTATACTAGTATAAGAAGCACCTCGGTATTGACCTCCACGTGGGGTGTGGTGGTGGGGTGGCGAGCGCGGCGCGGCGCTCTGTAGTGTGTTGGTGCGCAGGTGTGGTTCTACATCACGTGGGCGGTGTTCGTGCTGCCGGCGGTGGGCGCGGGCGCGTCGCTGCTGTTCTGCGCGTGCTCGGGCGCGCTGTGGGCCAGCTTCCTGCGCGCCTGGCGCAGCGACCCCGGCGTCATCACCGCCTCGCGCCAGGACAAGTTCCGGGTCAGTCGCGCGACCCTTCTATTATTATATAGTGACTAGCTGTTGCCCGCGACTTCGTCCGCGTGGTATATAACAAAGACTCAGCCGTTGGCAACAGCCTGCTCGCGTTCTGATCCCGCGGGACGCATTGCAGATTGTTGCTATCAAACTTTAATCAGGCGCAGCGCTGCAACATTGGTTTTAATTTTTTTTCGAGAGATCCATTTTTTTTTTTCTAAAATAAAAGTAGCCTATGTTACTCCTTGTTACATCAGCTATCTGCCAGTGAAATTCCCGTCAAAATCGGTCCAGCCATTTCAGAGATTACCCGGAACAAACAGACAGACAGACAAAAATTGTAAAAAATGTTGTTTCGGTATAGGTAACGTGTATAAATCCAAATGCACTTAGTAAAAAGCGGTTATTTTAATATTACAAACAGACACTCCAATTTTATTTATATGTATAGATATGCTAGCCTCGCCAGCGTCTTGTCAAATGTCAAGAGACAGCAAAATCCTCTATTGCCTTTTTTAACGTTGTGATGTCACAAAGTTCACCATCGTGATCAGGCCATCGTCTCGATCAACGAACTGAGCATAACATCTTAGGAGACAAAATTACATCCTGGGAGCGTATTAAAGTTTGCTTTGAGAGTTGAGTTGTTGCTAAGATCCCATAGGGCCCACCACCTTAGCACTGTGGGCCTCGTACCGTGTCCGGTCCGGGGCCGGCAGTGAACGCCGCGTGCGGGTGCCGGCAGACGATCATCGAGCTGTCGGAGTCGGCGCGCGGCGGGTTCGAGCCGGCGCGCTTCTGCTCGGCGTGCCTGGTGCGGCGGCCGCTGCGCTCCAAGCACTGCTCCGTGTGCAACCGCTGCGTGGCGCGCTTCGACCACCACTGCCCCTGGGTCGGCAACTGCATCGGTACACCGCTTCACATACTAAAACCTGCTCAGATACAAAATGGGATTGTGAATTGTGGCTCCTTGAGCCATAATCCTATTTTTTTACCGGACCGGTAGTACTTATGATTGGCTCCAAATTTGTAGAAGCGTTTAATTTATTTGCTATGGCATGACAGCGCTCTCCCAAGAGTCGCAAGGTCGTGGATGCGACGGATGGCGGTGATGATGAAAATTGAAAAGACACGCATGTGAATATGAGTGGATCTGTCAATATGGGGTAAATTGCCCACCAGTTATCTACATCTTCCTACATATGTGATACTAATAATTTAGACACATGATGCTATCCATATCATCATTTCTGATAGGTTCATTTTTTTTTTTTTCATAACATCATATTAGGGTCCTATATGTATGTCATAGATATAAGATAATACAATACGCGCCAATGTATTCTGCTGAGCCAGTTTTCGTTGGAACTATATATTTTGTTTGGTGACAGGCGCCAAGAACCACCAGTACTTCATCGGGTTCCTGGTGAGCCTGCTGATGATGTGTGCGTGGATGCTGTGGGGCGGGACGCAGTACTTCCTGGCGGAGTGTGGCGGGGTGGGGGCGGGGACGGGGGCGGGGGCGGACGTGGCGTGGCAGTGGGCGCAGTGCAACGCGTGGCTGGCGTGGGTGATGCTGAACGCCGCCTTCCACCTGTTCTGGGTGTCCGTGCTCACCTGCTGCCAGCTCTACCTGGTGAGGGTGGCTGGGCTCTAAGCACCATTCTTTTACTTTTATAATTTGAGTTGATGTTCGACTGTTCGCGGGAACATTGTATAATAATTAAAAATTGAATTAGGTACTTATATTTAAGGAAAACTCAAGTTCGCTCAGCGCGCAATGGATAGAGCTGTGCTCGGGATTTGGGCTACAGATAGAATCAGAAATAAGGTGATCCGTAGCCAAGCTTGAGTAACTGACTTAGCTCAAGGAATCTTAAAGTTGAAGTGGCAGTGGGTGGGGCACATAGCTCGAAGCACCGATTAAAGTTGGGGTAGGTGGGTTCTAGTATGGCGATTAACAGCCGGAAGACGAGTAGTGTAGGACGGCCTCTCACAAGGTGGACCCATGATATCACAGGCGTCCCAGGAAGTGATAGAAGTCTTAGGGGTGGCCTATGTCCACGAGGGGCGTCTTTTGGCTGATGGACGTTTAAATTACATAGTGGTATGAAGTATGCGATAGCTAAGTGGTGGTGGGCGCAGGTTTTTTTTATTATTATAGGCAAGTACTTGATCTCGATCTCATCTGATGGTAAGTGACGATGAGATCTATGATGGAGCATACTCGCCTAGAAGGTACCTGTTCATTGTCGACTTGAAAACACTCAGATCGAAGTCAACGGGGAACAAGGACGCCGGTAGCGTGTTCCATTCCTTGGCAGTTCGCACGATGAAAGTAGAAGCAAATCGCTTAGTGCGTGCCGCAGGAATGTCCACAGTGTACGGATGCCACCGGCGATAGAACGGAGTCGGGGCAATTGATTGGTGTACGGTGTGCAGGTGGTGTGCCTGGGCATGACGACCAACGAGCAGCTGAACCGCGGCCGCTACCGGCACTTCGCGGCGCGCGGCGGCCGCTCGCCCTTCTCGCGCGGCCCGCTCAACAACTGCGCCGACTTCTTCCAGTGCGGGCTCGGCGGCCTGCTGCAGCCGCGCCGGCAAGACTGGCGCGCCGCCGCCCACGACGACGCGGTACACAGCGCACATTTGCACACTTTCAAAAAAAAAACATAGTAGTACACATTATTTTCGATACAAAAGCTGCATCTACGAATTTTGTTTTTTTTTTGTATGTCTGTCTGTTTGTATTACGGAAAACTACTGAACGGATTTTAGTTAGACTTGCTACGATGATAGATGTGGCAGCGGCTTTTGCCCCGTGTCAAAATATAGTGCGCTTATCCTGAAATGTGGATGATTTCTCGAGAATAACAAATATTAACTGAAATTTGGCATAGCCATAGTTTATAGTAAGATACCGTCTCAAGGGAGGAGTTCCACAGGATACTCCTAACTAAAGTGTTTAGGAAGGCCCAGGTTATGCTACATTCCAATAATGATATAGCATTTGCTGCGGTGAAGGGCATCGTACGCCTTTTGAAGCCGTGTCAAATTCGCCAACCAGCACTGAGCCGGCCCGGGGGACACCCGAATCCCCTCACATTGAGGGGGAGTGTGTCGCATATAATGACAACAACCTAGCATTGCACTGGGATTGAATTCCGTCGGAATGTGGGGTATTTAATAGCCTTGTTCAAACAGACGCTCGCCTCGCCCGAGTCCTGAAGCTTGTCTTAGCCTTAGGCTCGCGAGGCTGTGCGGCTGGTCTGGATACGGCTATAAATGTGTTTATCTGTTCGCCAGTTGGAGGGCGACACCGAGCCCATGCTGCCGCGGGCAGACCACCAGTACGTATGAGTGCGGCCGCACGCTAGTGACGGGGACTTCGTGTAGAGGCCTCGCCTCGCCTCGCCCGGCCTGGCCTGGCCTCGCCTTGCCTCGCATCGCCTCGCCTCGTCCGCCTCGCATCGGGCGTCGCGATGCCGCCGTTGCGACCTGATGTGTCGATGTGATGATGATAGGGAATATGCATATATTTTATAAAAAATCATTAGTAATTATACTTTTAAAACATAATGTGGAGGAATATTAGAAGTATTTATTCAAAGAAATTTGCGGTGACAGTTTTTTTTCTGATCGGAAACGTTAAACGTCTGTAGATATGTCATTCCTAGTTTTAGTTAAAAAATTGCTTCACTACTGCTAGTAATTACAGCGACGCATATTTCCTGTGGCTCAGTCGTCGGGTCGGGCCGCACAGAGGAAAGGAAGGTCGCGTGTTGCCGTTTCATATTAACGGAAGTGCACGACAGGGCATGTATTAGGTGTCACACTCGGCCCGGGTGTGATCCGGCGAGCGCGGCGCGCGGCGGTGGGAGCCGCGCCGCGTCACTAGTGTTGTGCGATTGACTGCTCCATTACTTGAACTTCACGATTCCACTACACTAAGAGACTACGTCACACAACCCCATGTCTCATCATCATCTTCACCTTTAACATCCTCTACTCTAGTGTGATTGTGTTCGAATGAACTTAATTTATTATAGTACAAATGTTTTCCAGTTTCCAATGATTTTATTGATAATTATTTTGCTTGGACATGGTTTTATTTTCTTTTATGTTGCGCGTGTTTGTCGCTGACTGATATGTTTGAGTTTGACAATGGTGTGCGAGTACAGCTGCTCGCTGGCGATGAATTGAAATGTGCACGCTTGTCGCTTGTGGAATTCAAATATTTGCTTTGATGAACTAAATTACTTTCGGCTCCGGCCGCTATGAGCAGCGCTGCGTCGCCAGTGATGGCAGCAGGCGGCACAGCGGCTCCATACATAATTAACAGTAAGTGATTCCTTATCATTATTTTTAAATTCTCAATGTGATATTAGACTGTGACAAGCGTTTCAACATTTGAAATGTCGTTGCTTGCGGACCCGGTGTCGTTTTGAAATGTCGTTGCTTGCGGACCCGGTGTCGTTTCGCCGAATATGGTCGTACCTGTGAATCCTAGTCTCTTAGTTGCACAAACTTGATTGGTTATAGTAGATATCAATTGTTTGTTATATTCGTAATATAATCTGAGTAGAGAAATGGCCGGCATCATTATTTATTCTAATAAAGTGCATGGGGTAGTTTGAATTGTGTTTTTGTTCAAAATGATAATTATGTCATAATAATGTGTGAATGGGTAACGAACACAAAATTATTAATTAAGTATATTATTTAGTTATGCAACCGTGAGCTTTGTGTCTAGTTATCTTCAAGCTACAGCTAGGTTTCACAAACAAAAAATCCAGGAATGAACCCGGGTTCGCGAACAAAAAATAACATGAATGCAGTAAAGTTTAGTGGGCGCTTAAGATAAAGTAGAGGAAACGGAGTCACAAAATATATCTTAATTTAGAAATTAATGGATATCATGTAGGAAAATAAGTAATAGTTTTGAAAGTTGGTAATTCTTGAGAGGGTCTGAAGCGCCTCGAGCTTGAAGGTACCGGCTTGACCTAGTGTGCCGCGCAGTGCGCGCCGGCCGGTGTGGAATGTGCTTTATCGATATTCAATTTTAATATAGTAGGTATTCTTAAGTCAATCGTGCAGCTCATAAGCTCTGTACCACCAAATTGTATTTTCTGTAGAGCTGCAAGGAGACACACCGCCTATTAACCGACAGTTTCGATATGGTTTGAAGTTATCAAATGATTCGGTTAGTTTATAACCGAATCATTTGATAACTATTCATTATGTTTCACAATAATTATTTTTAGTAATGTATTTTTATTGTATGGATCATTTATTGGTGGGGAAACCTCCATGTAAGTTGAACACGCTTAGTGGTGGTTATGGCCAAGTGGTCATGCCCTCTAGCCCAATCAGTTGTGTCTCTGAGTGCTGATGGCAATAGCTCCGCGTCTATCGATTATCAGTCATTTGAATAGGAAGAAGTGGAAATAATATTCGTTCTGTAAGTCTGTTCATGATGCATATCGAATAAAAACGCTCACGAATGCGCCCCTGACACAGCAGCCCGCTACTAAGAGACATTGAATTTTGTTGACTTATTTATATCATTTTGAAATACTGACGAACAAATGAACGATAAACGATCGTTTCGAGTGAGCGTTACCGACCATAACTCTTAAGACTAGTTTTAAATTATAACGGCATTGGTGCTAATACTGTTGTTTCACAAACTGAACGCGACCAGACTACGTGCATTCTTATGTTTTTAATGTATGAGCAAGACAAATATATTTTTGTCGCTTCAAGTTTAGATCATAGTGGACAACAGAATTGGCATCATTATCAATAACGATACTTCCATTGATGTGGACGTCCATGTTTCTTGATTATTAATAATTTTACTGATAGTTACCTACTTGATTAATCTGTATTTTATACCGTGGACGAATGGGAAGAGGACCGATAGTTGCCACACTAAATGTTTGAAGCTCTCACGCAGTTTGTCACACTAGATGTCGCTAGGTGAGATGTGGACGCATGTCGGTAAAAAGTTGATAAAGACTTTTCTTGGGATGAATGTCACACTCATTTCAGTCCTATCCTATAATGCTATCAAGTATAAAATATTTTTTGATGTAACTTCTATTTATAGTATATCGATTACCTGTCCGCTGTCACTCGCGCGCGATTCACTTCGCGACTCGTGTTGCTTCCATGACTAGTGATATAATGATATACCTATTGATAATGTAACAACTAATATACTTAATGTTGTTATCAACGCAAACATATCTAGATTACTATCTCATCGCTTGTAACAATAAGGCACGTTATATTGTCATATATAAGGTGTAACATAAATAGTGTAAAACATTGTAAGGGTTGAACGAGTACATCATAGGATCATGTAGCTGTATAAAAAATGCGTTCATGAAGTTAATATTTTTTAAGAAGCCATCTTTGTAGCGTTTCTCCGCGTACTCAGTATGTGGCGCTATTTAAAATTGTGTAATTTGTTCTATTTCTTTAGAAATGTCATCTATCTAACCTAGTGATGTACCAGTTAAAATATTTTACACTATTAAGGTTACACCGTATAGAATTTATTTTTTACTTTACATACTAGCACTTTGACTAACACCAAATTAATATTATCTATTAGTCGTACAGATACAACAATTATTATATATTGTGGTTAACTCAATAAAGACGTTTGTGAAGACTGCATCCGATTTATAAAAGTAGAAAAGTAAGCAGCGGAAAAAGCGGCCTAACCCTTCATCGTGTAACAGTAATACGCAGGCGTTTGACTACAATCTATGCACCGAGTAGCCACTTCAGACATATTAGCACGTTTATAAACTAAAGCAAATACTGACAGCCACATTTAAACGAAATAATCCAAAATTGTATGTCAATGAAAGGCGTACAATATCAACGTTGAAGCATGTTTCGTTGACTGTTCGCTGTTAGTATTAAGTGTCTGAAGTTTTACTCGAAGTATAGTTTTATTTAAAAAAAATAACATTTCGCACTCCATGGTATTTTTATTGTATAATTTCAAATATGGCACATTGATTATTAACACAGAACAAAATTAATATAGTGAACTAATCAGAACAATGGCTGCCAATACAAATATGGTTTACAAGCCTAGTTCTTTTTTCATTCATCTAACGCAGAGAGAGAACAAACGCATACCCAGTGAATATATTGATAAGTGAATGCCAGAATTTTGGATGACAAAAGTTACAAACACGACTGCAGTGGAAATATTTATTTTTAAAATTTCTTCGTTTTAAACAAACATCTTGCATACTCTCGCTCTCACAGTTACCGTGACTATAGCTGTTTAATTTCTGTACATACCTATAGAATATAGCAGTGTTAATCGCTCTTATATGTAGAGTATAATATAATCTCTATGAGCCACATCGTATTCGTCTATTCCTTTTCTTTCCCCATGGGCTGACATGGGGGTTTCATTATGGCATTCTGGATTTCAGTGTTACCTTGAAACGCACACGCACCTATGTACCTGTTGCAGTATTCGACCACGAGTCGTACATTTTCTGTGAATAACTTCTGTTATCTACATTAGCTATAGAATAGATATTATTAAATCATTCGATGTGACCTAGCTTTATTTTTATTTTAGAGATATGCAGCGGAATATTCGTATGGGACTCAAATTTGGGGGCTGCTTAATTTTAAGGCCTCAGTAGGGAATGTTGAGTATTCGGCTGCGCGGACATGTTGCAAGCTGCTGGAGAGCGATATGCCGCGCTAGTTGTTGCACTCGAAATCTGTCTCTCGGAGTCTAATACGATTTACCAGAGCCTTGGTATGAGTTTTAAACCTATTCAAAATTTCGATCGTTAACGTCCATACATTTACTAGTAACAGCATTTTCCCGCTGCGGGCGCTTCTACGAAATGGATGAAACGGTTTGAACATTCGATCGGTATTTATTGATGCTGTCTAAACTCGTTCCTCTCGTTCTCGTTCTCGTTCCGCGCGCTCGTACTTGTAGTTTTGTCCCCAAAGTGGATTTATTACATACCGATGATGGGTATTTTTGGAATAATTCTTAAGTAAAGGAAGAGCATAATATTATTAACTAGTTATCAAAATATAGATATGAAGGAGCTTATGGTAATATTCGTTTCTGCATGTCTCTTGTAAAATTTAGGCAAATGTTAAGCTGTTTTTATTGTTGACAAAACATTTGAAATTCTGTCAAGAGTGACCAGACAAGTCAAGGGGCAATGTTATGGAGGCTGTACATAATGCTCGTGAGCACACGCCGGGGCCGCGGTGGCCGCGGCGGCGGCGGCGGCGGCGGCGGTGGCGGTGCTTTTTATTTAGGTATGAGAGGTGTATGTATAGATTGATACTTGTATTATATTAACTTAAATAATCCAAATGCATTTAATTCAATAAATACTATTTAAACTTATCATATTGTGTTATTACTGATGAAGGTATGTGATATGTATGCGTAACATACCTTCATCAAAAACGTCATATTCTATGATCACGTTAAACTTGCATTACATATAAAATCTTTGTGGAACGATAAATAATTGATAACTTACTAATGTAAGTATTAAATTAGCTGAAAAACAACACTGTGTAATTAACTGCATCTAGGTAAACATAACTTAGTTTCAAGTAAACGCAACTGGGACTGATTATTAGCTGGAATTACTAACATCAATTGTAACTTTCCAAAATCTGCTTTATGGTGTAAGTGATAATGTTTCAAACGCTTTGTATTTCTGTAATAGTTTGTTTCTGTAACTACTGTTGCCAAATGCGCGTTTAATGTGCACCCTCAGGCGGACGTCTCAGTTGCACCTAAACATGTTTTGGTTGCCATTTTTTTTACAGTAATTTGTGTATTCGACGGGTTTAGTATATGTTTTTTTTAGAATTTGCGCTTACGCTGACGAACCCTAAATACTTACTGGTAATAGTGATTATAGAAAGAATCGCTTCCCCGTGATTGTAAAAGTCATTGTGTTACAGTGTCAATTGATGCCATATTTAATTGGCATGTTTGTGGTTGCGCGTGCGCCTCGTGTTGCCAACCGTGGCATTTCATACCATTGCCGCAACCATACAATTTATGACTCCTGGCTTCTGAGTCGAGGGGTGTTGTATGTGCTGATAAAGGTATTTTGTGGTGGTGAGTAGACATGTACCACCAGTCACCACACGAAGCCTAAGGCGAGATTCAATTTACTTCTTTACAAGTTTAGTACTTGCCCACATACCTAGTGTTGTTCCGGGAAATGTATAACAACCTGTTCAACATAGCTTTGGTCAGAACCAACGTTTCAAGCCGTGTACTCTAACTAAAACTCGTATTCAAGTTTTATTTAGATGTAAGAAGTAGTTTTTATTTAACCTTTCAAATGAAATACTACGTGCACAGAGTACTTTTGTTTGAGTAATATTATAAAAGATTCCAAGTTGTTCAACCCCCTCGCCCCGAAATACCTTATAGAACCCACCGATTAGGTACATACATAGGTACTCTAGTCCGGAGGTTAACCCCATCCCCCTCCCACCCTACTGAAGTGAATTCTTGGCTACGGCCTTGGTACGTACAAGTAGGCTTCCTAGTCCCCACAATAGGATCTCCTGTGCCGCGGGGCTAGTAACTTACTAGTAGGTAGTAGTAGTACTACTAGTAACTAGCTATTAATAATATCAATGGATGAAAAAAACATGTATTGCTCATAGATTAATTCAGTTCAGACCTATCCCGTCTATTCATGGTTCATGTTCATTCAATCACAATCAGGAAGCGATTAATAATTCATTGAAAGTGGACTGTTACCGTTGCATTATATGAATATTAATAAACAGATAGCTGATGGATTGTGTTCGTTGCTGGAACCGATTATCAACTCTTTACCTTATTATAGCTGTTTAACGTTACATCAATTATGTAGGTACCGGTTTCATATTAGAATTTCCGACGGAAATCGGTCTACTTTAATCAGCCGTCCCGAGTCTATCGTTTTGTTGTTGGTTGAACACTGAAACAAATATTTTATCTCTATCTGATCTTTGATCCGGTAGTTATTCTGTTTGTACTAGTTAAGGAACACGTTATCGAAGGTCTGCGCGCTGGCTGCGTTTGCGCAACCAGCAGCTAATACCCACCTGCTCGCCACTGGGCCGACTTGTTAAAGGACATTAATTGGGAAATTCTAAATACACAGGTACGCAGGGAAGTGGATCACCATGGCGACTGTCGTGTAGTTAATAATATTGTTGCAATATTAGTATGCAACAAATGGGGGCATAGATAGAGTTTTCAGGGGGCATGTGCCTATACTTGCAGATCTAGCATCTAGATAGATAGTATCATAGTCTCAATTACATTATCATCATATAGGTGTCCAAATACAATGTCCTAATATAATAGTATTTATAGGGAAATAATATTTTTACTTCCCTCATTAGGCATTAACGAAATGTTTAGGTAAGCCGTCGGTTGGCTGTACTCGAGTAGGCAGTCGCTTACCGAAATTTTGTGCAATATTAACACTGACGTCATAGGGGAAGCATGTAACATTAGTAATTGCAGGAAGACTCGTCCGGTGAAACCGCGCGCACGGCCTCGCGCCCCGGTCGACAACCCGCACGCACTGAAAGTGTTGCTTGAACACCAAGTGCCCGTTGCGATCCAATATAAGTATCACTTAATGCCCGCCAAATAATCGATAAAATTAATTTGCACTCTCGCCCGCAACACACTTGAGAGACCGCTGACACCTACCATTATGTTTTGCTCGTGTCTGCGGGATGCTGCACTCGTGTATCAAGTTGTGTGCATTTCTTCAAACTGCACTGGGCAAGCGTGGTGGACTATTGCCCAAATCCCACTAGTGAGAGGAAGATTGGTGCCTGGAATAATGTCAATAGGTTCACTTCTCTTTTACTTCCTGGACCCAAATACCATAGGCGCATTGTGCATAGCCCTTCGGGGAATACAGTAGGTGCCGTAGTAGTACAATACAATCCTATTATATAGGTAGCTATTTATAGATTATCAAAGCATCAACTAATTATAAAAGCATCCACTAAAAACTATCGCTTCGTGCCGACACACAGAGCGCGGTGTATGTAATTGTCTAACATTTAACTTATGTTATGAAAAACTGTTTTGTAGGTAGACTATAATTGATGTTATCCGTCTGCCAAGTGAAAATTTGACTGCCATGTAAGAAATTTAGTGTTGATATCCATTATCCCAATTTATTTAATCCAAATATGCCGTATTGCCTTGATAATTCGTAGCATTCTCTATGGAATGGCAGGCAGTTATAAAGGTACTTATGTTGCAATGAATATCTATATATGATTACATCAAGTATTGTTAAATGAATTCGGCGTTATTAATGTCGCTAGCTGTGTACTGTACTGGCGCGTCCAGCGCAGCGGTGAGGATATTTCGCCTATCGGCTACAAATTATAAGCCGGCCCGCGCCGCGCCCGCCGCGTTGCGCAAGCTCACGCAATAACTATAACACTCCCACTTGGCGTATTACACTCGGCCAGCAATCTATTCCGCTCTTGGAATAGTTCTACAGCGTTTGACCGGTGTAGCGACCCACTAAATATCCTTTGGTTGTCATGCCGCTGCCGTGAAGCAGAAACCCCTAATGTGTCTAATTTTAACGTCATGGATAAAGCGTGCAATCACTGTAATCTTTATTTATGAAATCCGCGGTGCAGGCGGGGCAGAAGACTTTTACGTTATAGGTTGCGTCAAATATAATGAGCAAAGATGGCGGCTCTGCGCATGTTGAATTCATACTATTACGCTGCGCATGCGCAGAGCCGCCATATTTGCTCATTATATTTGACGCAACCTATATTGTAACGCTGAGTAAAAGGATTGTGCTTGAGCCATTGTAAATTTTCTCCTTACAACCACAGGCGTTACCCACTATGCCAGGGTTATCGTATTATTATAATGAAGCTTAGGACAGTGCAACTAAAGCCACAGAGCATGGGAAGCTTTACTAAATGTGAAAAAAGGAATAGAGTGAGGCGTCTTGTCATAGGATACTTGTGCTGTGCTGGGACCGACACAAGCGGGTGTACCCACAGATCATGATCTCTGTGGGTATACTTACCTATCTATTGAGAATCAATCCAGTTAGCAGTACAGAATTGATATAACTATTATTATAGTTGGTACTTAGTTCTATATTAGTATAAAAGCGATACCGCCCATGAACATTATTTGTAAAAGCTAGGCCTGAATGTTGCCCAAACCATACCTTTGTGATTAAGTACTTACCTATGTAGTAGGTACACCTATATTTAGCCGGCGGTTTAAAAATTAATCGATAGGAACAAATTCGACACCACAGTATTGCGATTATTTAGAGCTGTATTAAGAAATGTGAGAGGCTCAGTCCAGTGTTAGCAGGTGATTTCAACAACTCCTAGCCTCCCACCGGTGCGCCCGGGCGGCGCGGGCGCCAACGCCGGGGAGGTGACCTGCGGGCCGGCGCGGCCGCGGCCTCAGTAGCTCCGACCAACTGCCACCGTCACCAGCGGTGCTGCGCGATCCCAGCCTCCCCGGTGCAGATAGATACAGACAACATGTGCGGCGAGATGGGCAAGGCTGTGCTGCGGGCGCTGACGGGGGCGCTGCTGTGCGCGCTCGTGTCACACGCCGCTTATTTACATGTAAGTGTTTATAAACTATAATTATTATATCCCTTTTCACGCCCACACCCTAAAATCTATTACCTAATCTGAGATATGAGTGAACACAGATGTATCCTTATAGTTCACCCGTCACGCGAAAACTACTTGATGGATTTTGATGAAACTTCACATGGTGATAGTTTATAAACGGGGTCAACATGTAGGATAGCAAAAATACGGTGTTTTCAAATCCACTGGGTAAATTATATTTATCTAAACTTGGCATGACGGTAGAGATCGACATCTTGTAAATTTTTGTCCCGATGAATGTGAGGTTCCCTTGAGAAAGCCAAAAACCACTTATTGCTTTAACAATAATAATTAAATTTTCTCACGGATTGTTATTACCTACAGCGCTTGGGCCCTTTATCGTACAATTTTCTTTCAAGAATACATAGAGCGTATTCCTTAGGGGAATGTAGGCGTGATGGTGTATTGTCATTGCTCGCCAGCGATACGTATTGCGCGGAGAGCGAGGATGGAAATTTCTCTAGATTTGGGAAGTGAAGACCTTTTGCTAGGGTAAAGGAGCCGCCATAGATATTTCGAGTGCTAGAGCGTTGCACTCACGGCGGGGCGCTACTGCGCAACGCTGCGCGCGCGCCGGGCGGCCGTGACAAATGTGCGCCTGCGCACCTCTCCCTCTCTGTTGTATTTACACATACACATTAGATAAATTAATGTATGTTAACTAAAATTCTAAGTAAATATAAAAAAAAATCTGGTTACCTCTCAAATTGTATGCGATCCGTTAATAAGACTTCTAGATGTATTTTTTAGTACTACATCATCGGTTTGCAATCGGTTGGTTAAAATCTACGATAATTGTAATCCGAATTCAATTCTAATCTACTCTAAAAAAGAGTTTAAGCTCTAAATTTATATCTGTACCTTATTTCTCAAAGCGAGCTCTTTTGGCTCCTAAATTGCCTTTCTAGTGTAACAATAATAGAATAGATCCGCGTGGATCTCAATTCGCTATAAACATTAAAATGTTTTCGTTCTTTTATTACATAAGTTCATCTTTAGCAGATAAACTTTTACTTGGCAAGTTAATAATTTACGTGCCATAACCTTATGGTTATGGTTATTCTTATGAATAACAAACCAATTAATGCAATCTTATGCCGTAACATTAGAAAGTTGGAGTAGGTATTAAATTGTATTATCGTGTCAAAAATATAGGTAGGTATTACGTATTATACTGATGGTATGACGCACAACTCAGCCCGGTAACTTCGGTATTTGTCTCATTTAGACAAGCATCAAGGGCATCTCAGACTACTTACTTTTTTCGAGTTGACAGGAAAGTAAACCAAATTTTATTCAGTACATTGACCATTTATTTGCCAATTACACTCCCCAATCGCACTCGTTGAGTCATTTCGTGTAGCTTTATCAACGAGCTTATATAAGAAAGTGGCCGAGACTCGCGTGGAGCAGCGAGTGACTGCCGTCCGTTGCGTGCGAGCAAAAAAACTAGATCCATGTCAAGGCCGGACGCTGAAGACCACTCCTTAATTTAATCACATTAAGGGTCAATCTTTGAGCCTGATTTTGTATGTTATGATACACGAGCTCACCTATAGTATGTTCATTTAACGTTCCAATGATAATTTTTAGTCCACTAAATGCTTTCACTAGGTTTTAGATACCCAGTGAGGTATGCCATAGCAGTCTTTACAATGCCCCTTTCTAAACTACGTATAGGGGGGTAACATCATGCGGACTTCATCTTGATTCCTTAGATTCTCTTGTTGAATATGATTGACTAGTTTGGCATTTGTTCCAGGAATACGATCCGTACGAGGTGCAGTACGAGCAGGCGGTGGTGCGCAAGCCGCTGCGCGAGCACGAGAAGCCGCAGGACCTGCGCAACGTGCCCGGCGCGCCCGGCGTCGACTACCCCATCTACCACAGCGTGCCCGACACGCACTTCTCCTGCGACCACGTGCCCGTGCGCCCCGGCATGTACGCCAATGTCGAGACTGGCTGCCAGGTACCTACAACCACACAATACACACGGAGAAAACCCGCCTATTATACCAAGTCATTCGATAAAAATATATAGGTAAACAAAGTAGTAGCTACATGTGAAACATACGCTTATACTGTAAAATGTACCAGATCCTTCAGTGCAGTATAAATGCCGCATCTGATAGTAGATTTGTCTATTGTTTACCGTACTCTCGTATGCCAATTTGGTTCCTGCAACAGTTCGCATTTTCCTCAGGCATACCACGTGTGCCACGACGGGCGCGAGGGCCACCAGGGCGCCTCGTTCCTGTGCACCAACGGCACGCTCTTCGACCAAGCTAACTTCGCCTGCGACTGGTGGTACAACGTCGACTGCTCTAAAGCCATCGATCTTTACCAGTAAGTTCCGAGAATAACTTATGGGATCTAAGTACTTATAATGAGCTTAAACTGGGTGCATTAGGTGAAGAACTTATATACCTACTGACAAAAGATTCCATCGACCAATTACCTTTCTAATCGTCTAATCGAAGTGTCACTCGAAGAAGTTTAATATCTTAACTGGTCATAGGCCTTGCTGGTATTTGGCCTTCTAATTGGTATTACCTGTCCTTACCGGTCAGACTGCTATAAACTATCATTATCAATTATCTCATTCTATCTTATAATAAGAGATACATGAAATCAATATTACAAATCCATTATGTTGGTCGCTCTAATTATATGTCTGAGTAGAGCGATGGCTGCTGCTGCTCCTCAACTGCTGTCCTCGTGTCGTTTCGTTTTTCACTGCATAGTTTGTTTTTTTTTGCTTATCAGTTTAGCTACGTTCCATAATACGGTCGTAGATTCTGCCTATTCATGAGTGCTTGTTCGGCCACATAGAGTTATAAGCTTTATTTATTTTTAAAGTTTTATTTATAAACTAGCTGTTACCCGCGACTTCGTCCGCGTGGTATTTAACAAAGACTCAACCGTTGGCAACAGCCTGCTCGCGCGTTCTGATCCCGCGGGACGCATTGCAGATTGTTGCTATCAAACTTAATCAGGCGCAGCGCTGCAACATTGGTTTTCATTTTTTTTCGAGAGATCCTATTTTTTTTTTATAAAATAAAAGTAGCCTAAGTTACTCCTTGTTACATCAGCTATCTGCCAGTGAAAGTCCCATCAAAATCGGTCCAGCCATTTCAGAGATTACGCAGAACTAACAAACAGACAGACAGACAGACAGACAGACAAAAACTGTAAAAAAAATTGTTTTGGTATAGGTACCGTGTATACATCCAAATGCATTTAGTAAAAAGCGGTTATTTTAATATTACAAATAGACACTCCAATTTTATTTATATGTATGTATATAGATTCTATGTTCGGCCTGCGTGAATTAATATTTTATTTGATTTCGTCGGTCGACAGGGCCGCAGTGTGTTTAGGGAGACACAATCATTGTTAATTTTTCCAGGTTGAATGCTGACCCGAGCAAGAACCCGTATACGCCGAAGCCGAAGCCCGAGCCTGAGCTGCACGAGCCCATCCCACAAGGCATATACTACAGCCACACATAAGCAGCTACACGCTGTACACTTTAGTTAGATTAGATATTTAAGATATCGCCATCTTCACTAACATTGTTCATATCATCTCACGATTGAAACCAGCGACTTGACATTAGGGTAAACGCATACCTATATGGTGTGCGAGTAGCTTGCACGTTAGGAAATGGAAAGTGAACCTTCTAACAGGATAAGCTACAAAAAGTTCCTACAGGCTTATTTATTGTAGCCCTTCGTGATTCGGACCTACGGGAACGGTATTGTGTACGTCGATAACTGTATCAGTGCCATTATTAAATAATAAGGTGTTTCTAGACTGGGTTACTGAAGATTCCATGTTAGGCTTGTGTCGGTCAATGTTTAGTCAATCAACAAAGCTAGCACTTAATATATCTAAAAAAAACCTAATAAAATTATCGAAATCATATATGCCGAAAGCCATGGGTTATAAATGTTGTAATTTTTGAGCGCGCAATGTATCGTAAAGCACAAGTCTCCGCGCGATCCCGACTCGTGCGAGCTCGAGCAGCGCGTGTCGAGTTTTAGCTCTACATTAAAAGTTTTATTATTTTTATTTGAAGTCTCGTTGAAATCCACTTATATTATGATTTCATGTAAAATCAATATGAAAATACTGAAAAAACAAATGCGTATATACATGAAAAGATCGACGGAAAATTCCAATAATGGGGGTTCAAATGATAAACTGAATCCTTGGATCAGTTTCCTTTACGACCCCGACGCTACTGACATCCTGTGCGATGTAACCTAGTAACAGAGGCACCATTCTTAAATATAAGCACATGAATTCAAGACAATACTTTTAGATGTCTATGGTTTTAATCATTCATTGGTTCCGCTGCCCCAGCACTTATCAATCATCATTACTATTTCAAATTATTTATTAAATGATAAACTCAACTCATACCAAGTTCATGCACTTCAATCATGTTCCGAGAGGTAATACGTATTACTTATTGTTAATAATAAAGGATTTATAAAATACATATAGTATTAATATTTTATTACATTATTACCTACATTGACCATTACGTAGATATGTGATTCTAGTACTCACGCGCCGACTTTGATGTCGCCGCCGACGCACATTTGTCTGCACACACTCAACGATACAATGGCAATGTTAACGAAATAGCATGACAACTAGCAAGACAATATATGTTGTGCTGCGACGTTTCGATGGAGCCAGTCTAATGAGACCGAGTAGGTAGCAGGTGCACTGTGCAGCCCAGCTATGTGGCGCAGTGTTCGAGCGCAAGAAACCTGTCTCCTCCTTCCTAATCGGCATGTATTTACCTACTATTTTATTTACTTTTTTTGGGTTTGATGAAGAGAAATACTTTGCCTACAATTGTTGTACTTGGTGTGACGTTTTGTCCTATTAAAATTTCAGGTATAAATTATATATATATATATATATTTTATACATGATCAAGCCTTGATACCTAGCAGCCAGTGGTTGCTATGCCGTTAGCGGACGTCGAGCCGGGCTGCGTTATCACATTAGTATTAGCTAGCGAGCCGCCGCGGCCTCCAGACGCCGCCGTGCTGATGCCCGCCACGGTGTTCAGTCCGTAGCCCGTGGCCGCGCCCGTGGCGCTGGCCGTGCCGCCGCCCGCCGCCGCACCGGCTCCCGCCGCCGCCGCTTCGCCGCCGGCCGCCCCCGCGCTAATGCCGGCCGCGCCACCCTCGCCCGCGGCGGCGGCCGCAACGCCTGCCGCCGACCCGGTGCCGCTCGCCGCGGCCGCGCCGCTGGCCGCCGCCTGGCCGCCCGCCGTCACCGCGGTCGTCGCGGCCACAGCAATTGTACCGACCGCGCCCGCCGTCGCAGTCCCCGATGCGCCATCGTTGTAGCAATCCGTCGGTACCGGTTCTGGCTCCGGTTCGCTCACTGGTTCGCTCACCGGTGCCGGCTCCTCGTAGCAGTCGGGGCGCGCTTCACATGCCGCAGCGGCGAATAATACGATACCGAGGATCTAGAATATTGTTTGTATTGAATGAGTGGCATCTTGCACGCAGCCAGCGCGGCACGCCGGCGCGGCGCTTTGTAATCTTACAACCTTTAACTCTTAATTAAAATGAGCCCTACATCGGCTAGGTCAACCGCACGAAATGAATAAGTTACTGAAATAATTTGATTAGCTTCTGTATAGGCAAGCGGAATACACGAAGGTTGCGTGGTAGCTTATATACTCGTACATAAGACGTGGGAAACATTTAGAGCGCATTTTTTGCCAAAATAATTAATTAAGCGACCAAAACGGACACAATATGAATAATAATTATAGTAATTACGTATGTACTGAAAAATTACTCACCCAGATTGGCCGCATAATGTTTGGGTAGACAAGCAAGTCCGTGCCCGACACCACTGGTGTCGCCTTATATACTGGTCGTGATTTGTGGCAAAGGGCGATGCGCCAGGACGTATTACTTTCAATAATATTTACTCATCGAGCTGTAACGCATCTGAGTAAACTATGCAAGTAATAGTAAAGGAATGTCTCATTATATATTACAGATAATAAATTCACATACAATGCTCCACACAAAGGGTTGTTTTTCATGATACCAATACCTGGCGATATAGGTACGTAAATTAAACAATGCCCATGTGTAACACTTGGCCCTCTATAGCGAGAATCATTATCACTGTATCAGTAATAAGCGGTGGACGAGAGGAAGGAGAGGCCACATTATCATGAAGAAGTGGAAGCAGTTATTTTATTAGCAAGCTGTTTTAATATATCGTTAACCACCTTCTTTGCAAGAAAAAACAACATCTATGTATTTTTTTATTTTATATCACGACTAGACAATAACAATAGGTGTATTTATTATGCACATTATTATATCATAACGGAGCTATCTTAACACTAAATAAAATTAAAAACGTATAAAAATATATTTGTTCAAGTGTTCTTCAGTTTTGCGTTGGGGCGCACTTAATCAATATTTTAATTACGAGAAAATATCAATACGTAATAATTATAATATTTCGTTGACTTATATCCTAACAATATTTGTTATGTTAACTGCATCACGTAATATGTAGCCGTAGATGAGTGAGTGCTATGGACGCGAGGAGCAGCCACGCGCTCGGGGCGGAGTAGTGGCCTGGAACCAACGACATCACGCACTTTATGACAATGTATCACGATGGTGACAGACGGCGAATAATTAAAATAAGAACGCCACTTAAATAAAGGACCTATAAATTCTTCGAATTCATTAGTGTCTAAGTAAATCGTCGGCATACGATTTTCGAAAAAAATATACTTCGGCCGCGAAAAGCCTTCCGTCTAAGAACTTTATCTCTTTCAGTGTAATCTATAAGCAACTACAATCACGTAGGTATACATGTGTTTATGTTAATAAAAAAAAAAGTCTTAAAATCTAATAATACAAGATAGAATCTTAAACATACCCGAATCTGGAGCTGTCTGCGAATTTGGTGCCTCTGATGGCATCACAGGCGGATCTGTGGAACAGAGGATATTGTTTATATATCATATCCTCGATACAGAGATGAAAGGCAAACGTGCAAACGTAAAAGGATGTGATGCTTACTCCTATAGAATATGTCCCTCTTCTTGCTGTAGTAGTTGGCGAGCGGCACCTGCAGGTCGCACAGGATCTCCGCGGTGGGCGGCAGCGCGGCCACCCGCACCACGGAGCTGGTCAGTGCCGTGTACCGACCGTCGATCAGCTTTATTGAAGATTTAGCGGCTAGCGGTCTGAATAAATTGTTTCCAGAATAAACATCAAATACCAAGGAGCCGATTTCAAAATAGTATGTTCATGTGGCTGCCTTAGCAACTGACAATATAATATGGGAGAAAGGAACCGGCAGCGTAGTACATCAGATTCTTGTTATCCGAAATATTACTATTGTGCTGCTATGCTGGCGCTACTTCATGACTGGTGGTTTCAATCATCCACTTATTAAGTCATGAGCAAAATAACCTCAAAAGGTAATTAATAAGTCTAACCTGTTACCGGCTAATATGACGAGGTCAGGCCTCGGGAAGACGCCTTCTACGGAGCAAATAATGTTCAAGTATTCACTGTCCAGTCGGTCTTGGATCATGTCGAACTTTGTCTCTGGCACTGAAAGATAATGCAATACTAGGTAAGTCATCTGATCGCAAGCATAATGATTTTATTGGATATACAACAGTATTATGAGTCTCAGTATGTCCTATATTGCAAGGTAAAGGCATGTCTCCTCATCGTTCACTTCTCTTATGCCTACAGCCGTTGGCATTTTCAGGGACCCACAATTTGCTTTTATAGACTAATAACCCATTCTCACTTCAGCGTTCAGTTTTCGTGACTCCATTGAACGCAGTATAGTATTCCTTTTGGTTATGTATCTTGACTCCTGGAATACTGAGCGGTATTGCTCGTTTACAGACCTCAAGTGCGCACATCGGGATCATTATCAAGGGCCGAACATTATTGGTTTACTCTTGACAACACAGAGGTCAGTTGACTGGTGCTTACCAAATATGGTCATGGGCCTGGTCCTCTCGTCCTCGGCGAGGAAGGTGGACACCACACAGGTGTAGTTGCCGGTGAGCTCGGGCGCGGGCGCCACCACGCGCACCGCTCGGTGCTGCGTGTACGGGTTGTGCGACGCGCGGTACGACAGGTCCACCTGGAGCAGATGCCGTACTCAACCATGTCCCCTATCTCAAACACTTTGCCCATCATCATCAATTTTTGTAAAATTGTGCTCAGAAGAATTACTCTAAGCAGTTGGGTCATTATCACGCATTCGGTATTAATATCACCATGAACCTCTCTCTCCACTGGCTTACTATGGAGCTTCGTTACTTCCACTGGGTAGTAAGTAAGCTCCAGCTGGGAGAATAGCTGCCATAAGATTGTGGTGTAAAGATTAGAATCCCTTAGATATTTATTAGTCTTGCATTCCTCAACATGGAGGTGGTTCTCAGTTCGTTTTATGGTGTTCCCCTATTCGAGGATATTTTATGTGTATAAATGAATATTTCTAAGCGACCTTTCAAGATTATAGACTATAGAGTATGGTCAAATCACCTTATCCCTGAGTATTCCGAGTGCTTGCGGCTTGTGCGGCGGTATCCACTGGTAGACGAGCTGCGTCCTGTCCCCGTGGAACCACTTGACCACCAGCCCCGTGACGTTGCTGGTGATGTAGTCGCAGTCCAGCGTCACCGCGTCGCGCGACCCGTACAGCAGCACCTCGGGGACGCGCATGTTGACGATGCGCACTGAATGAACACCTGGAAGGACGGGGCAACGCCTTAGAGGATATAGATACCACATAAAACACTTCAAAAGAACCTTCATGCTCTTTCATTATTATACTAATTTTAATTTAGAGGATCATAGAAACGAATAATTATAATATCTATACAGGAGGTATAAACATGCTATTTCTTCTGTACCTACAATAATGTTCGACCTCCCTTGTTGTGCAAACTGCAGAAAAGTGATCCCTCGCACACAGAGCTCGAGTGCGGCGCTGCTACCTATCATACGACTCGCGGGCCGTGACGCTGATGAACGTCGTGGAAGACGGACAGACAGATTTATTGTTTATATTTTTCAACGAGGAAATTGAACGTTGGTTTAAAGTTAGGCATCAGTGAAAAGTAACATTTTAAAGATTGTAATGACGCATCCATAATAAATCCAAACTTATGCATTTATTATGTGCTAAAAAACGTTAGCCTCATATCTTGGGCATGGATAGTGGTTGCTGCTCCACAAGCATGCGTAGAGCATGACGCAAGGAGGGGGGGGGGGGGGGGGGGAAGGGTTGGGTTGTGCGCAGCCGAGCGGTGCGCGGGAGCAACGGCCGTGCGATACCATGCCAAGATTCCCAGCTTGCTAGTTACTACCATGCATTGTTTGCTAAACTTCAGTAGATGCGGACATACATTCTAACTAGAACGGTACGTGTTATAGCGTGACGCTAGTCTTTGTTGCCGCTTGAAATAGTTAGAGCAGATACTGGATGGGCAACTATTTCCAAGGTCCTTCGTAGGCTTCTCCAGAAATCTGCAAGCAGACCAGCAGCAGGCCAAGGGTACGGTTCAGATGTAACAAACGCAATTTAAACTTTTAAGTAACAATTTATGGCCTCGCAAGAAAACTATAGGGTTCGAATTAATCACCAAATTATTTATGCATCGCTTCCTTCCGGGCACGTAGGTCGAATTAATTTACATGTCGCATGTTGAAGAAGGATATAGATATAAAACCAGTCTCCTTGTGTCCGCGAGTGAGCGAGACAGCGGGCTCGGAGACGTTGATATGATATCGGAATCATCGTGTGTGACGGACGAGTGGCACGTGCGCGTGCGCACTCTGTTGATGGCGAGGAGCGATAGTCGTATTATTTAGTTCAGGACTGCGGAGCGCGTCGAAAGTTTTACGTTAAAAGTCACGATAACTACAGTTAGATCCCTAAATAAATAATACCATCCAAGAAAGTGGTAGTTTCCTCATAATAAAAACGTGCCAATTCGTTCACTTTATTTGCCAATAAAATCACTTTCGTCAGCGTTACCCTGGCGTCAGGATCATCAGCGGAAAGATATAAGAACGATAGCTAAGGGATTGTTTGCATTGCTGACGATAGGTTAGGCATTAGGGCAACCATCCACAAACTAATTATGTAATTAACAAAAGATGCATGCTAGGGACGCAGCTATTCAGCAACTACTTACTATTCTCTTAATTTAAGAAATGCTAAGGAAACGGGTCGTTCAATCGAGAGCACCACATGGTTCCGGCGGTTCGCGGCTGAAACCGTATTAAGGCCGCTTTCCGGGGACTGCGTGCACACAAGACGATGTGGGATGCAGCGGTATTGGCAGACTTTTTTATGACTTTTATGTAACAGAATACTGTTCAGAGTTCTACGTTAGGCCCTAGGTTACGTTAATCGCACAGATAAACTATGCAGAGTTGAAATATGAGTATATTGTTCAAAACAAACCCAAAACTACAGGTAGAAAAAGAACAAATCAAGGAAAGTTACGTTGAACGCAGTATTTTATGTAAATAAACAGATGGTTACGGAAATAAAATCTACTTTTGCTAAATGAAACAGTGCCAGATTTAGGTATCTTAAAACCATAGAGTTAACATATACCTAATTGTTTTGCTTAAACACACATCTTGCTGCTGCTATAATGAAGGCGTGACCCCTCTATCTTTGGTCAAGTATTTTTTCTGGATGGTGCATAAAAACTGAAGGTGTGTGGCACGCGACCAACATGTGTTCACGGTCCGATGATTCGCCTTAAGGACGAGGTGCTTCGATAATTAAAAAACGCAGGAACCTCGCTCTTATGCCCACGTACGGTTTGCGTTTTATATCGTATACAGTCGACTACCTACTAACAATAGCTCTTGTCTACAATATTATTTCGCAAGGGAGCATGAAGAATTTAAACTTGCCACTTTGTGATAGGTTTTCCTAAGAGTTTTGGTGTATGAGTGTGATTTTACGACTTGCTGGTGTACTGAAAGTTGTTTTTTCCGCATAGCTATCAGGTGAGCGTATGTCTCCAAGACAATAACGAGTTATTTTTTATTTGAGCACAAGCTTCATATTCAATACTGAATATTGCTGGGATTTGAAATTCATCAGGGTTGCTGCTTCTGTTGCTGTTCAGCCGGATTGGTTATGACGCTAGTTCGCGCCAACCGGTGCAAATGAAGCAGCGCATCAATTAGCGCCGGCTGTTAGTGCGACTGGCGCGGGCGCACGCGGCGTGCAGTACCGCGCCGCGCGCGCACTGGAGCGAGACCCCACTGAGGAATTGAAGTGCTGACTTCGCACGCGACTACGACGGCATGCAACTTAAATATTTTTTCCTAGTGTTATTACAGTTACTTAGGCAATGTTTTCAAAATAGATCTTTCTCCTTGACGCTGGCTTTAACATTTTGATGTTTAATACTCTTCAAAGTTTCAAAGAAGTCCGACTTCTTAAGGGAGATCCTCATCATCACACTGACCTATGTAAATATTCTCTTAAAGAAATCAGTTTCTAATTCCTATCCCTTATCTCAACCTTTGGCCAGATTTTCATTATGTATTGTTTCGTATCCATAACAATTAATTCGTCGTATCGAAGTCAATGCCGTAACGCACAGTAATTTAGAATATCTACTCCGGCTTAAAAAAACAAAGAAGTAGAACGAATAATAGACAATGAACGTGAAATAACATTTGGAGCGGATCTTATTGTAATTGCACATCTTGAATTTTATGAATATGATTCAGAGTATATGGCTTCGGCGGAGGTGGTCCGTGGCCATAAACATTGCAGGAGACGGGCTCCTCAATGACTTGGAGCACAACAACGTGTCGGCTCAATTATACTTCCCTTTAGAATGAAAATAAAATATATAACTAAATATACTTAGTACCGTTTATATTCTAAAATGGAATACGAGTACCTAACTATAATATTATAGATATTTATAAAAAGAAAGAAGGAAGGATATTTCAGCTATTGCAACCCAATCAGTACGACAATCGCAAACAATACGACCGAAATTCTGTATTGCAGATTTTATGTAAGTAGGTAAATTACCTCGAAAGTTCCAATTTAGCAATGTGAGTACACAAGAAAAAAACTTACATTGTAAGACTATTGATATTTTCAGGAGCCACCACATCCTTGGCGCAATTCTTCAGTTGTTCCAATCACTGTATATAATCCAACCACAAAACTTGTCTGCTCTTACACACACTAACTGAGCAGCTTCATTATAAACACTTCCAACTTCACAATTGCGAGTGTATAGCGCGACTCGTCGCTCAGACTGACGGCAATTTAACGTGTGTGGGGTTCGAACCCGGGCCGGGGACTAACCACCGAAGCCAACTGGCGTCCGGTAGCTACCGGAGCACATCGGAAACACTCGCTATTGTGTACTTATTGGATAATTTATTCTAATACTTACATACGGTGCGATACCGACAAGACACATTTTAGGTAGGTTGTATTGCGAAGACTATAGTACATGTAGAAGTAATTGGCTGTTTAGCTTTTCACGCTGTTGTATTAGATAACATTAAAATGTTTTGAAGTCGCTCAGGTACCAATAGCACTCATTAGTGGTCCACTTGCCGACTGATAAGATATGGTATGGTCCAATGAAGGAGGTGAATCGTGACATAATTAATGGAATAGTTTTATTACTGTGTACCAACAAGCTTAGGTTCTGTGTGAGGCTCTCCTTCCGGGCGATATCGTCGAGCAACGCATTAATATACACCGACATTACATTGCTGAGGTACTTAGTATGCGAGTACTGCATCCGATTGTTAGCGTAATGATACCGTGTGCTTTGGCTGCCATTTTGACTATATTCAGAGGTAATTACATAGGTAGGTACATGCAGTCCTTAAAAGATCAGCATATTATAGATTGATACCATCGGCGAAATGTGGGTGCGCTGCCGTGCACCTCTGCTTACCCTTTCGGGGATTACAAGCCTGTTGGTGATGCTTTGAAGGCTATTTCAAAAGTTTCAAATAATGTAAGAGCGATACAAAAGCGTCTCCGACTTTAACTTGCAACTTTATCCAAATTACAAAGTGTCTACAATTGGTGTTTCGTAATCAGCGATTTAAGCTCAGATTAGTTGCATAGCGCGGTCAAACCAATAGTTCTCATAAATTTGTGTTAATTGCTCAAGGAAACGTTACGTCAGATATCTACATTGTAAATTAATTATAATAACGAAATGGAAAATTCACAATCGAAGAACTAGGTAAGTAAGTATAGGTCTACTTAATATATTATAAGTCGTGTTTCAGATAACGTGGTCTAACTATATATAAACACCCAGGCCAAAGCGTCGTCGTGATAACAACACATTTGCATGATTAGTGTTTGAGAACTGACCGGGACCGAGGACTATTATGTGACATGTACGAGTACTTAATCACAATCAGACCATCACTTACTTGAGGCCGATTTGATCCAATCAAAAGTACGTGCGAGTGACACTGCCGCGGCCGCGCGGCGCAACAAGTGACCCCCCATCAATATGAATTAAGCCCCCCGTTCTATTGTCATGTTATCATGGAGACAATCGATCAATCGTTGCTCTATATACAGAATTATTCAGAAAATATATACTGTAGATATTCGTATATAGAAGTGCCTATAGCTAGATGCAGAGATTGAACCACTGATAACTGGCGCATACAATATGCGATGTCAGCTTCGCTATCAGCATAGGACTCTATATCGTCTAGATAAAGCTTATAAAACTACGATTTAGCTCTTGACCTAAACTACGAATGGTCACATACAGTAGCCTAGTTGTTATCTTGTTATTTTCCGCTAGATATAACGCGGCATGTGCACTTATTGATATGCGTGTAAGCATAGTTCTCCCTGTTCCCGGCGCAGCCGGCCATAACGCAATCACTAGTTCCCATGGGCTGGCGTCGCATGTAATGCCCAGTGTGCGAGGGTTTGCGTGCTCGCGTTACGTTATATCCCGATGTAAACAAATGCTATGATTGATAATAAAATAAGAAGAAAACTACAGCTGTACGTACCCTAAACAGGACAAGGGACAGTAAGAGTGTTATCCACTAGTTAGTCTCGAGCATTTTACTCATAAAGCTTTTAAGCTTTATGAGTAAGCACGCATCAGGTTCCCCCTGTGCCGTGCTCGATGCGTGACGTCCCGGAAGCGAGGTGTGCGCGGGACTTCCGGCGACCGGCCGGAACACGCCCGCCGAGCATTCCGATAGGGCACCAGCCTATCGGTTTATTGAATATCTGGCGGGATCATGAGCGGGGGACCGCGCAGTTGCACACCATACATATACTTTACCTTGAACACCGCCCAATCATTTTGAAGTTGTAAGTTCTTCTAGAAAACCAGGTTTTAAAATACTTGAAAGTATTTCGCAGCTTTCGATCCGACCAACCAAGTCGCGCGTGCCGAAAGTACCACACAGATTTCGGTTCGTGCACACGGCCAACATTGGGATACTTCGGGCACGGTCTCCAAGTCCCGAATCCGCAACCTGCCCACGTCCGCGTCGCGTCGGTCGGGCCTCTGTGGTACGGGTGGTAAATAATTGCAGATGTGAAAGTAGTTGGTAGTCGGCGAGCGCTGGCTTCCAATGCTGCACATACATCGGCAATTGATCCTTATTTTCATATCAGGGATTCGCCGAATATTCGGTTATAATGTACTATTCGTCATACTCGGCATCGATCTATACGTTCAGTATTTGTCCGACTATTTGATCGTTGTGCTGAATATTAACCAAACTTTAGTTGTTATGAGAATTGTTTGAACTAATAGTATATAGTAAGCATCAAATTATAAATAAATATGCAATATTTTATGTAGTTGCAGCTGCGCCTACACTTATTTTAATAGTTAGCTTCTTATCATAATATATTTTGTTAGTGTTAGTTAAGGCGCATAATTAATGTGAGCATTTTAATATAATGGACGAGATATTAGGCAGAGAGAGAGTAAGAGAGGCTGTTGTTTTATTTGAATACTGTATGTAGGTACTTACCTACTATTCTTTATGTATCGCAATCCCTGTATCTGAGCACTGCTGTGTACAATAGTAATGAAGAAAATATTATGAGAAATGGCAGTATTTATGCATCGTGACTGTCGTTCCGCGCTGATTAATTTCTTTTGTCACTCCATTGTAAAATATTCAAACAAATCCATCATCCTAGTCCGTGTTTGCAGTCACTTCTTATTCGTAATGGAAGATATTTTATTGTTCCTCTGTAGTCTTAATTCAAATCCGAAACAAAAAGTCGTCTACAATATTATAGCACAATCTGTTGGGTTGGCCACAGGTACGAGTATTGCATGGCTTCGCAAAACAATCAACGCGTATATGTCGATATGGGAAATCTGTTGCATACTTTAATTTCAGCTACACGAGCTTTTATATAAATATACTAGCTGTTGCCCGCGACTTCGTCCGCGTGGTATTTAACAAAGACAACCGTTGACAACAGCCTGCCCGCCCATTCTGAGCCCGGGGGAAGCATTGCAGGTGTTGCTATCAAACTTAATCAGGCGCTGCGCTGCAACATTGGTTTTCATTTTTTTTCGTGAGATCCTATTTTTTTTTCTAAAATTAAAGTAGCCTAAGTTACTCCTTGTTACATCAGCTTTCTGCCAGTGAAAGTCCCGTCAAAATCGGTCCAGCCATTACAGAGATTAGCCGGAACAAACAGACAGACAGACAGACAGACAGACAGACGGACAGACAGACAGACAGACAGACAGACAGACAGACAGACGGACAGACAGACAGACAGACAAAAATTGTAAAAAATGTTGTTTCGGTATAGGTAACATGTATACATCCAAATGCACTTAGTAAAAAGCGGTTATTTTAATATTACAAACAGACACTCCAATTTTATTTATATGTATAGATGTATAGATTATGTATGAGGTAAGTAAACGGACTAACTTACTTGTGACACAGACTGAGTCATACTTCTCATAGTAAGTGCAGTAGCGCACTTTAAACCTATCGTTGATGTTCGCCGCTATGTGAGTGACATAGCTAGCACAGTTCGCGAACATTTTACACCTTGGAATACCTGGGAATTACTTAATACTATTACTGAAGCTTCGATGCGACGCGATTAAATTTGCAATTAATTGATTTTCGGATACCTACAGAAATAAATGCGTTGCGATTTGGCACAAAATAATTAGGTCATAAGTTATAACATGCAATGGCAGCTGACTTACCTACTCACTGTGTACCGTGGAGGTTCGAAATTGTTTACGACTCAACGTAGTCAACACCGTAATACCAAGAAAAGATGCATCAACAATCAGCTCCTCCGACCCATCGCACTCGCAGCCACGCCTTCACCATGCTGCTACGACTTGCTCTGTATTTAGCCATAATTTGTATCATAATTTTAAACTACAATATAACTAGCTCGTACAAGACTCTGGCGGACCTGAGAAAGCAGTTCAAGAAGGTAGAGACGGAGGAATTCAGCACCTCGGATGTGCTGGTGGGGAAGGCGATGGACTTCATGTACTCTAACAGAACCATCATGAGCCTTATCGCGAGGGAGCTGTGGGACGTCGGCTCCAGAGCCATCGATAAGATCGTCGATATCAAGAATAAAAAACGTAAGGATTTTTGTTTATTTTTTGACGCAATAAGCGCAGCTGCTTCTTGATGCGCATTGAGCGGTGGATGCAATTACGGGCGCATTGGAAAATTATCAAACATTTAAGATGAAATCAAATATAGATATGATGCAATTGTTGAGTAGATTCATAAAAGTAATGTGCAGCGCTGGTCATTTCAGACATAATCAAACACGTGTTAAGGTACGACGAGAAGGCCTACCGATTTATTTTAAATTCTTTACAGAGACATGATACGTCGTCAAATCCTTCAAAGCAGCTGACAAAACAAAAATTGGTGATCTGCAAAAAATAATGAGTACCTATCAATTTCGATGTAGCATGAATCAGAATCAGAATGCTCAATCAAATCTACTTTCGGAGTTGCGGTTCGTCCTGTACAACTATTTAAATATTTTATCTTGTCAATTTAAGTATTAATAAAAGTGGCCAGTACTTATTATATTTTATTGAACTAGACAAGTATTATATATCAAAAATTAAACCGTGTGTATCCTACTAACACTGTTAATAAAACTACTTACTACTTGAAAGGAACGAACCAAATTGTTGATTCAACATTATCATGTCTACTTCCCTGTTTCCGTCAACACATTAGCTAGAACAATGGACTCAACTGACCACTTTATTCAGACTTCAGTCAGACAGATTCGCTACTGCAGTAGTTCCTACCAATATGTTATTTTTGAAGTATCGGTCAGCAATGTGTCTCATGGTGTTGGTGCTGGAGGGCGACTCGTACAGGCCCCAGCTGAGGGAGAACGTTGTGAAGCCGAGGAGGGACTACCGGCCCACCAAGTGGGTCGCGAACAGCGCCATGGACGTGTGGTATGGCAATAAGAGCATGATCGACATTATTGCGCGAGAGTTCTCGGATATCCTGTTCAAATACACATCGCGGCCAGGTAAGTCTGACACTCGACAACTACTATAATAACAAAAGACGTCGCAATAATTATAACATAAACTAGCTGTTGCCCGCGACTTCGTCCGCGTGGTATTTAACAACGTCTCAACCGTTGGCAACAGCCTGCTCGCGTTCTGATCCCGCGGGACGCATTGCAGATTGTTGCTATCAAACTTTAAGCAGGCGCAGCGCTGCAACATTGTTTTAATTTTTTTTCGAGAGATCCAATTTTTTTTTCTAAAATAAAAGTAGCCTAAGTTACTCCTTGTTACATCAGCTATCTGCCAGTGAAATTCCCGTCAAAATCGGTCCAGCCATTTCAGAGATTACCCGGAACAAACAGACAGACAGGCAGACAGACAGACAGACAGACGGACAGACAGACAGACGGACAGACAGACAGACAGACAGACAAAATTTTTAAAAAATGTTGTTTCGGTATAGGTAACGTGTATACATCCAAATGCACTTAGTAAAAAGCGGTTATTTTAATATTACAAACAGACACTCCAATTTTATTTATATGTATAGATTGATTAGTAGAAATATTTAATCGATTTTACATTTATTTCCTGCCTCATCAGTGGATCTTTTTTCCGAAATTGGCACCTTTTTTGAACATACATAGCTAAGCATTTGTACACAATATATTTTATTTTATTTATTTCTGCTTTCAAATCATTCGTAAACCTTTTACAGTACGAGCGACTTCATTGGGCGCAAGCCGGCGTGGTGCAGTGGGAGCAGACCCTAACACTGCGCACGGTGCCACCCTGACAGATCTACCCACTGTTGAGATTAACTTTCTCAATGGAAACAACAAAACAATTCAGACTGTTAAAATTCTACTGAGTGACCTTATGCGCCTGCGCAATAATACTACGTATTGATTACACTTGTGTCGTTTCACATCTGAATTATTGTTACATTATTTCAATGAAACGTCATAGGTATTTATTTACTCGTTTCTCTTTGTGATTGTGTAAGTGTTTAACTGTGACACAAGGTCCCTATTTACTGCGGCGATGGCTCCTGCGGTGACATCTTCTATACAATTTGGTTGTATAGTTGCATATGCATATATAGAAGGTTTAAAATTTTCAGGGTAAATGCTTTGACATTCGCAGCCGTAATCGGTGTCAATAATCGCGGGTTACGTGTACACGGAACATGCAGCCATTTTTATAACCATTCTAACACGAGTCTTTATACACAACGACCATGGAGCTGTGGCGTTGCCGACACGGACACGTGTACCACAGTTTAAAAGCTGTGCGACTAGCTACACAATACATTCTTCGCCTATTAGAAATAGTTGACAAACCAAAGGTAGCTTAATTGAGTTCCGTAATAATAAACTATACATTATTTGTTTAGATTTTCATTTCCTTTGATAAACTTAGGTACTTTGATTAACCCGACGATGGTTTGAAATTTTATTAACTAAATTTCAGTCTAAATAACTTATATAATTACCTTTTTGTTATGATAAGAACCAGCCCCTTGTAGGAAAAAAGACATTCGTGATCCTCGAACTGAAACTAGAATTAATGTCGTCAACATTACGTATCTGAAACTGTGATATCATACAAATCCATAAGTCGATACCTACAAACATGAGTAAACAATATTTCTTTGTGAGGCAATAAATAATTATAGTTATTAACACCAATTTCTGTTAGTTTATTTAAGAGCACCTGGATTAACAAAACGTGTCACCATTAAGGAGGTAATATGATCATAACTTGTGTGCGTGAAGAATTCCGTGATTATCGTCGCACGAAGGTTGTGCGGGTCCGAGTGGAAGTTCAACATGAGGGGGCTACTGACGGCTGTCTTCCTGGTTCTGGTCAGTTGCTCGCGCGACTCTCGCGCACCTACACTTGTCAAATTTGGAAACATTTCTATCAGCCTTTGTTAAATTACGTAATAAATATTTATTTTATGATGTTATCTCGAATTCAAAGGTTTTCTATTGCTTACTAGGTACTCAGCGTAATATTACGCAGTGAACATGATGTCTTAATTAATTGTTTATGTGTGATAGTGGCGAGATAGATGTAATTTACAACGGTTATTCATTAATCTCAAAATGTTTCAAATAAATCATACTTACTTGGATCATAATTATTTGGTTGTAATAACGAAGGATTTCCATTTGTGTTTATGTAATTCCAGGTACATGTTTGCGCTGCGCTCGAAAATATTGGTAAGGCTTTTCTCTATTTCAAATGTGTGAGTTTTTTTGCCGCCATTATATCCTCAGAAACTATATTTTTAATTTTCAGAGTTTAAACTGGGCGGCCGCAAAATCAAAGTGCCACTGGATCGCTCCATTCCATTAAAAAGTGTCAAAAGCGCAGACTTGGTGGATTTTAAATTTTCCATCCCGAAGTTAGCAGAGTTGCTTCCGCTTGTGGCGGCGGATTTACATCAAACCCAGTCTGAAGATGATAAGTTGTATAAGCAACCAAAGCTTCCTGCCACTCATCCACTGAGTTATTTTTCAACCACTCGCGTTCCAAACAATTATCGAAACCAGCCGGTTACAAATCCTTCAGTACATAATCCTTCGCGTGATGATCTTCAATACGCAATCAGGTCATCTGAAACCGTAACCGCTCTTCCAGATTGGATTCATAAATCTGAAAGCTATGATTTACATCAATTAAACTCTGCAGTGATTGCAGTTCAGCGTCCTTACACAACGTCCTCTAACGAAGAAAAGGATCCACCGTTACCAGAACCTGCATTGATACAGGAAATAACACTTAACGACCCTATCGCAATACCGTTGCCAGCAGCAGGATCAGCGTCTGTTATTGAACCTATCCAAGCACCATCTACACTTGTAAATATACCACTGAAGGCAAATACAATACTACATCAACCAGTTATACCTGCGATAACAATTGAGACATTATCTGAAACAATTACTGAGGCTGCCGAAACTACTCCTACTTTTATGGAGATACAAGAGCCTTTTATAACGCCAGCCTTTGAGCCTAAAAAAGTTACACCCACATCGAGTTTAAAGGAAAGTCAGTATATATCTTCAAATAAAATGAAAAAGAAGCCAATTAATACACATTCTTTTCCACTAGTGTCGCAAGAAACTTCATCATCGACTATTACTTCCATTGTTTATAATACGACATCAAAACCGCATCGGGAGGTAAAATCACAAACCATAGCGAATCTTCCACTTTTTCCAGAATTCAGACTACATAAATTTGTAGCTTCTCTACGTCATAACACGACGCCTGTGTCAGCGACATTACCAGAACGAGATATAACATATCAATCGGATACAACTCCTGCACCAGTGACATTGATACAGCCAGAGGTGATACCTTTATCAGACACAATGCAAGTTTTAGGCCCATTACAAGAACTGGCCACGTCAACAACGTCAGACTCAACGCAGCCCTCAGCAACAATCCTTCCACCATTGTTAGACACAACGCCAGTGTTCGCAGCACTAAAAACAAATACGCCGGTGAAATCACTATCGATAACAAGTCTTCCACTGTTTCCCGCATGGACGCCGACGTCTTCCATGGTAAATTCAACACCTGTCCCAATGATATTTCCAGAGCCAGATATGAAGCCATTAATGCCAATAACATCAACCGACAGAACGTCTGTAACAGTAATGGCACCTGATCCAGTCATCACACCATTATCAAACACATTGGAAGAATCTGTGAATGAATTTGAAGCTAGGTCAAAACCAGTATCAGTAACAACTCTCGCCTCAGTGAAGTCCACAGAGTCAGATACGACGTTAATATCGGACACAACACCCGTGTATGAAAATAATGCTGAAATAGATTCGGTAACAGGGCCCGACATAATTACGGAATCGGCGGAATTAACTACACTAGATCCAATTCCAGACACAATGGTAACGATATCAACCGGGACAGGAGCATCACTAGTGTCGAACAAAACACCAGTGCCAATGACAATAAGTTCAGTTTCCATACCCAAACAACGTCCACCTGTGATGTCCCCATTAATAAAGAGTATTCCAGTCTTTCCGGCCAGGAGACTACATAAATATATAGTAACACCACCTCCAGAAACGACCGTTATGTCAGAATTACCACCAGATTCTGTGGTATCACCAGTATCAGACGTGAACCAAGTCTCAGACATACTGTTGGCGTCCACAGCATCCACAGAGCTGGATACGACACTAATAGTGAACAAAACCCCAGTGACAGCGACAAAAATAATCAATCCAGCTATAAGTCCAGGATCAGACACATTGATAGCATCTAAAAAAATATCAGCGTCAAGGTTGCTATCGGAAAATACACTATCCTTAGTAGCACCAATAGAGGCAAATGCAACCCCTGTATCAGAAATCACCAATTTGCTTGAGGCTGACACAAAAGCAGTACCCGTATCTGTGCGAGACACAATTTCAATGTCAGACACAATACAAGGGTCAGAATCATACACGACACTAGTGGAAAGCACAACGCCAGTTTCAGTAACATCGCCAAAGCCATGCACGACGCTAGTGACAGACATAAAGTTAGCTAAATTATCAGAAGCATGCCCGCCACTGGAATCAGGTACAACCCCAAAGCCAGTTACATCACTGGAGTTTGAAATGACAACTGCAGCAGAACCAGAACTGGCTCATATTTTTACAAATGTCGCTCTACCAGTTTTAATTTCACCGCCAGTGACATCTAAGTCTATTACGACACCAAACTTACGGCCTCTTAAGATGTCACCATTGTTAGTGAGTATACCACTTTTTCCAGAATGGAGACTACATAAATCTGTGGAAACCCAACCATTTTTAAATGAGAAACCCGGAGCTGCAACTACAACATTGCAATCAAAGTCACCACAGACGGAGCCAATATCAGTATCAGATACGACACCATTACTACTGACTTCATCAGAAATAGACATGATAGGTCAAAAAGACACGAAGTCAGTGCTGGTTACATCAAATCCAAATGTTCCATTGAAGTTAGCATCTATAGGATTCGATCCGATCATATCGGAATGGAAGCTTAACAAATCTGTAGTATCAGTACTAGACTCGACTCAAGTACTAGATACAAAATCAGAGACGACTTTAGAGAGTCGCACTACACCAGTTTCAAACGACATGGTTGAACTAGTTATATCAACAGAAGCAGGGATGCCACTAGAGACGGACATATTGCATGTACTAGACTCATCAACAGTGAGTGACACGACACCGGTATCAGACACTACGCTACCACTGGAAATGTCACCTTGGGTCGAGAATTCACTAGAATCAGGCACAACACCCGTACCGGAAATTGACATGACACCAGTATCAGAAAAAACACAAGAACTAGTACCATCAATAGGGGCACAGATGGTACCAGTGTCAGACACAACGCAGGTACCACAGATATCGTCAGAGAATTATACAAAACTAGCGCCAGAGAAATATCTAATGCAAGAGTCGACATCAGTGCCATACCTAGATACGACACGTGTATTAGACAGACACCTAGAGCTAGTTACATCACCAGAAACAGAAAACATAGCTGTGTCAGAATATACGACACAAGAATCTGAGTCAATAACAGTTCCAGTAACGTTAGTTGCAACGAATATGATAATAATGTCAGACACAGCTTTTGAGCCGGAGACTTTACACACGTCTGATACAACGCTAATTCCAATGACAAAAACTGTGCCTGATACTATGTCCGACATGACACGAATTTCGAGAACGACGTCATTGGCAGCTACTTCTCCGGAGTCGGAATCACTACTACCAGTGACAGACACTACAATAGCGGAATCGACGTCAACTCAACTGTTCGAAACAACAGTAGCTTCCATGACGTCTGATTTAATAATGGAGTCAATGACACCAGTGATGTCATCTCTAGTGGCAGAGACAACGGCATCGCCGCTAACAACTACCACTGCAATAATTCCGTCGACTACATATTCAGTTACAAGTAAATATTCAAGCTAGCGTTCAAATTATTTCATTTTTACTTAACGTTTAATTTCTACAATATTTTGTTAATTTATTGTCAAATAACATACTTACGTGTGCTTCACAGATGGCGCTCGGCTAGCGGACAAGGCTACATCAGGCAAGCCTCCTATCGGGACGAGAAAAATACCCTGTTAGTATAATTTTCATTGTTTTGTTTCGCCTACGAGACACGTAGCACATCTAAGCAACTACAACACTGATTAAACGGTCTTGGACGTAGAGAGAGAGCTTAACGCCATATGAGTCACAACTCACACGGTATTGACATCTGCGTTTCAGCATATCTTGGTCCCTAATTGCTATACTTAAGTTGTGTCTTATATTTTTAGGTGTGAGAAGATCGTCAAGGAAGAAAGGGAGACCCGGTAGGCAGTGTTTGAACCCCAGACGCCCGCGACACTTGTTTATACACATACACTCAAAGCGGAGCGCGCGCAAGCCCCCGTGACACCTAATAACATTACGTATTTGAAGCTATTTAGTGAATAATAATACGAGTATTGTTATGTTGCGGTCCTAACATAATATTATCCACTGACATCTAACCTATCAGGACAAATTATTAGGTTTCGCTTATTTTGCCTCGGGCTCCTCGCACTATAATATCATAGTATCCACAATCATGGAATTTCAGGAAGGAGGTGTCGCAAGTCGCGCTCTGCGACCCGACGGAAGAGTGCTCCGCCAGCACGTGGGGAGCAGCCGCCGCCGTCCCCCCCGGCCCGCCCGGGGCAGGTGCGCGGGCGCCGCCGGCCCGGGACTCGCTCCACTGAACTACCGCCCATAATAATGCAGAAATAAACGACTGTTGCTTCTCTCTATGATTTATTATTAAAGATACCGTTAACATATAATTTAACAGGGCCAACAGTAGGCTACACAGACAACATTGACTAAAATATACATCAAATGATTAGACATTACACCCTGGACATAGAGTATGATTAAACGCTATTGGTTCGCCTTGTTTAAAAAACAATATACGTTATTTACACAATTAAAGCTCCAGTGAAGCTGCAAATTACGAAGGCTGAAGCCGGAGGATGCAAAAAAAACCAATAATTCTTAATTAATTTATTTTAAAAAGGAAAATTACAATAAGCTTATAATTAATATTGATGATAACTGGTCGATGCTTGTACCAGGAATGGTCAATGATGAAATTGGTTTTGAGCATTCGATGCCGCATGTCCGGTCGATTGCGAAATGCTGCGTCGGCGCCTCGTGCTTCGCGTTGCCGCGATGCGCAATTATTTAGGCCGCGCGGTGTCAGCGGTCCTTGTGTCACACCGTGGCGTGTCAGCGGTCTTCGTGTCACACCGTGTCGTAACACCTCCCCCCGTAGATCAGCAACTATGTTCTAACTGATGTTGAAATCGTTGCTGAGAGATGGTTGGGATCAATCCTTATCTCGCTGGGATGAATCGTCTGTCTAGGTTTGATCTCGGCGTATGCTTCTGTTGGTGTTTCAGATTGGGTGGAGTAGGTTTGCTTGCTCTTATTTCTTTTGGTTAGTCTCCGGATTGTCCAAACTATCCCTACTACTGTTATACTCGCGATGATTGCATATACGGGTATAGTCGTGTGATAGAGGCTATCATCGGTTATCATCTCCAAATTCGCTTGAGGCTGTACTGATATTTGTCTGTAGCTCTCATGAAGGCTCTCGAGGTTGACTGAGTGTAGCTGCACGGTTGGTTCATTTTCTTGCGGCTGAGCCCGGATGAGCGGCGACTGGATGATTTTGATTGCGTGTCCCTTGATTCGGTTGTTAAGATTAATAATCTTGAATTCCGGGGTCTTCATGAAACAGTTGATTGGGATCGTAGCTAAGTAACTTCCTTGGAGTGTCTTGTACTGCTCTTGCCCGCATGATAGTTGAACTTGCGTAGGCGCCGGGAAGCTGATAACATAATGTTTTTCGTCGAGTTGCTCCAAAGCTTCCCCCGATAAAAAGACTGACGTAAATTTACAGGAATCGAGATGCTGCTGTGTAATAAGTTGGTGGACGCAGTCCGCCTTGTCTTGTGCGCCGTAGTTGATCTTCTCTTCGCAGAGGTACCAAGATTGGATCTTCGGACATTCTGTCTCTATGTACATAGAATGAGATTCTTGAATTGCTATGAAAGGTGAGGCAGGTATTATGGCTGAGTGATTTTTATTGGGAACGATGGATAGTTTGTAGAGGGTATAGGTCTTAGGTAAGGCAATCGGCATCTTGATTACTATCACTATTTTCTTATCAGCAAAATAAGATCCTAGCTTTAATATACTATAGTATTCTCTTGGATCAATCTCGATGATTTCATCTCTAGAATATATACGTTCTAACTTACTTAACATATCTTTAAGGTTAACTAAACTAATTATAAAATGTGTTGTGCTCGATGCACGTATAAAATCCAAAGTTAACTCGATTTTGTATAACTCGTTAGATAAAGATTCTATGTTATCGTTTAACATGAATATATTTTGGGCTAAATGTGCCATACTAATCACATCCGCTTGTCTAGTCCGGTTAAGTATTGACTCTATTGTTTTAGCTATTTGATTTTGATTTTTAACGATGTTATCTAGGATATCCGAGTGTTTAACCATCCATTCCTTAGTTAAGCTAATATGACTGCTAAGTTCAATTTTTAATTTATTTTCATTATTTTGTAAAACCTGAATGGCATTGTTATATTTTATTGCGTCAGTGTAGTCTAAATTGCCAGAAATACTTTTAACTATGGATCCTAATCCATCGATGAGTCCTCGCCTATTACGAGCTGGTTCGAGGCTTTCTACTTGCAAGGTTATTTCGGCTAACTTATCCGCAAGGTGCTCAATGTGAGGCTTAAAAACTGAAAACGTTTATCATTAATTAGCAAATCTAATTCGTTTAGCTGAGCATTGGCTAGGTCGACCTTTGTTTGGATGTCGTCTAAATTAATGTATAACAGGAATGAATGATAGTGGGATATTAATTTTGTTGGGCCTAATTTGAAGGGGAGTAATCCCGGTCCATCTTCCAGGGAATCAAGTGATATGTCCGTTGCTCGTCCCAGGTGAAACAGGGTCATTAGTGGTATCCTGTAACAATTGCTTACCGTTATGAATACGCTTAAGACGGGACTTAGCGACAGGGCCGCGTTTCTTTTTTGTATATATGTGTATAGGCAGGTCGGCTAAAACGGTATCCTGCGTATAGCGAGGCGCGAGCTTTTGTCTATTCGCCATAGGGTTTTTAACGAACACACGTTGATTCGGCTCGTACTCTATCTCGAGCTCCCTATCTTTATTCCTATTTTCTATCAACTCTGTGCGATTATGTAGAGATGTTTCGTTTATGGCTTCATATACCTTGGTCATCCTATCCCTGTGGTCTTGTACATACTGCTGCAGTAAGTGCGCAGATAAATCTAGATCCAACGGATCGCGGGGATCTGTATGTCCGGTAATAACCTCAATAGGCCTGCACTTAGTAAAGCTATGAATGGTGTTATTATAGGCTAATATAGCGTAAGCCATAAGATTGACGGTGGGCTCACTACGATTTTCTAGCTTTAGAATCCTAAGGTGCTCTAATAGAGTGGAGTGTAAGCGCTCAATCATACCGTTGTCGTTGGGAGTATGGGCCAGTGTTTTATGATGCTGGATTTTATGCAATCTTGTGAATTCAGAAAACAACTGGTTTGTGAATTCTGTCCCTTGGTCTGTGACTATCGACACAGGTATTCCATGGTGGGTACAGAATTTGAGGAAGGCTTGCACCACACTGACTGCTGTACCATCTCTAAGATGGTAGGCTTGTGCATACTTGGAGAACGAGTCGATGATGGTCAAATATTTCTCGTTCTGTGCAGTAAATAGGTCTAAATGTACTACGTTAAATGGCCTAGAAGGTGGTGGAACTACGCAAAACTTTTGTTTTATTGGGTGTCTATCATATTTGGTTTGGCCACATATATTGCATTTGTTAGCGACGCGATACCGTTATGTTTATTTAATTAAAATTAAGCTTTAAACTCCTATACTTAAGTTGCCTATGTTTAACTATTTACATCTAGATATAAGTACCTATTGTACACGGAAGCGCGCGGGGTACGGGCTGAGGCAGGAGGGGTGTGCGCCCTCCACCACCTTGTTAAAGCAGTCTATGTAAGATCCTCTTGTACGTTGCACGCTTTCGCCGCTTTAAAAAGTTTTGTCATTGCTACCTTCAACTTGGAAAATATACCCCCATGCAGTGAAAATTTTGGATATTTTTTCCCCTGCTTCACCACGCCTTCTACAGTGGCCTTACGAGCCAGATCTTCATGTTTATTACTCCGCCGCCGAAGAAAACAATGGTGAACACACGCAGTACCGCAAGCAAACAACTGCAAAAGGAAAAGGAGCTTCAGACAAAGCTACAATCGGATACGAAAGCACAAGAAATGCCACCGCCTTCACCTGGAACTAGTGTTAAGGAGGATGAGAACAAGATGGATAAACCTTGCGTCGGGAGTGTTGTGAAATCGGAACGATTCGTGAACTATAAGCCGCCTTCACAAACTACGCGTCACTCGATCAAGTCTAAGAAACCCTCATCGTCTTCTTCGTTGAAAGCCCAGAAAAAGAAGCTAGAAATGGAAGCAGCCAAGGCAAAAGCACGTATAGAAATGGATCTAATAGATAAACAATTAGCGGCGGACCTCGCTGAACTAGATGAAGAATACAGTCCACCATCGGAAATATCGGAGCATAAGCACGGTGCTGGTAGTGATGTCGAGAGGTGGGTGGAACGCAGTCAACAGGAGCTGGAGCTGCAGCATGCCACTATGATTGGAAACGACAAAGGCAAACTGCACACGTCGGGTCACGCCGACACGAATGGACCAGTTCAACAGCTGGCGACCGCACTCAAAGATATGGTCATCTCCTCCACCGTCCAGCAAAACACAAACCTACTTAGTCGTCTTAGCACACCTAGAGAACTACCTATCTTCAGCGGAGACCCAATGGAATGGCTCCAGTTTAAACAGGCATACGAAGAATCCACTGAATTGTGCACCTTCACCGAAAAAGAAAACATCTGGAGGCTGCGAGAATGCCTTCGTGGTCACGCACGTGAAGCTGTAGCTGCCCTGCTCATCAGTGCAACCTCGCCTGCAGTCGTGATGTCTACGTTACAGCTACAGTTCGGAAATGCTGACGTCATTTTATCCCGCATTGTAATCGACATAAAGAGAATGTGCAATTTATCGGCAGATTACTATCGTGAAATAGTACCATTTTCTATAAAAGTGAAGAACTACGTGGCGGCGGTACGAGCCCTTGGCCGTGAGGAGTACCTACAAGGAATGGAAGTGGCTACAATTGTTATATCCAAACTGCCAACTACTCTTCTCTCCAAATGGGCTGATTATAGTTACCCGCTTATTACCGTCGGCTCAGCTATACCTAGACTGGATTTGCTGTCAAATTTTCTTACACAAGAAGCCGTAAAGATATCTACCTGTAGTGCTAACCTAGTGCAACCTATAACGAACAATTACAAACGGAAGGAATGCGACAAAGTGAACAATATACAAACTGTATTAGCGCAAGACGGACAAAGTGAACAAAAGTGCCGTTACTGTCGTATCTCTAAACACAACTTAACCGAGTGCAAAAGGTTTAAAAAATCGCTACGCAAGGACAGATGGCAGCACGTAAAGCGATTTGGTATTTGTTACAAGTGTTTATTAGCGCACCATCGCAGGGAGACGTGCCCTGCACCTAGCTGTGATATAGACAATTGTGGACAAGCTCATCACCGTTTGTTACATTATGTACCACGTCAGGACACATGTGTACCCGTGCCAGTATCAGAAACTGAAATCCCGTCCGAAACAGTGACCCACATAAGTATCAATAGTTCCGTGTTATTAAAAGTGGTTCCTATTACCATTCACGGACCGAACGGTATTGTTAACGCGACTGCTCTGCTCGACGACGGCTCGACCATATCACTGATAAGCGCCGCCCTCGCCGCGCAGGTGGGGCTGCGCGGCCGCCGGGAGTCTCTTCGTGTGCGTGGTGCATGGGAAGATACCGAACTAGTGTGCGACACACAGCTGGTGAATTTGACTCTGAGCGGTGTAAACAATAAACTGTATACAATTAATGCGCGCGTTATCGACGAACTTAATCTACCTAAACAAAACTTAAATACTATAAATTGTAACAACTTTAAACACTTACACAAGTTAAACTTTAACCTATGTACAGAACAATTAAAACCTCAGGTTTTAATTGGCCAAGATAACTACCATCTACTCTTACCTTTGGAAACGATGATGGGTAGACCCAATGAACCCTGTGCCACCCGGACTCCTCTGGGTTGGTGCCTGCATGGAAGGGTACCTGCTTGCTCACCTGGTCCTGTACGTCACTCCACGTTGTTTATTAACAGTGATGTCATGGAAAATGAATGTATCCTGCGAGAGATTCACGAAGAAGTTCAAAAGTCGTTCTCCATCGAGTCCATGGGCGTATCAGCTAAACCACGGCAGAACTCGGAGGATTTACGTGCTGAGAGTATTTTAGAACGAACTTCTACACTTATTGATGGTCAATGGCATGTCGGACTACCTTGGAGGGACGAGAAGAGCATAATGCCAGACTCGTATCCGACTGCTATGTCTAGACTCAAAGGAGTTGAACAGAAGATGAAGAAAAATAAAGAGTATGCACAAAGATATACAGAACGCATACATCATTTAATCGAGAATGATTACGCTAAAAGGATGAGTAAATTGGATGATACGCCTAAGACCTGGTATTTACCCCATTTTGGAGTCGATAACCCAAACAAAAAGAAATTGCGTTTGGTATTCGACGCTGCGGCCAAGACAGCTGGCGTATCACTCAACGATTATCTGATAAAAGGGCCCGACCTACTGATGTCCTTATTCGGAATCATGTTGCGATTTAGAGAAGGGCGAATAGCTGTGTCCGGAGACATAAAGGATATGTTCCTAAGAGTAAAGATACGACCAGAAGACCAAAACGCTCTTCGATTTTTATATAGGGAAAATCCGGACGGGCCTGTGAGTACCTACGTTATGACGTCGTTGATCTTCGGTGCAAATTGTTCGCCATTTATAGCCCAATTTATTAAGAACAAAAACGCACAGCTACATGCATTGTCTATGCCTACCGCAGCAAATGCTATATGTACACAGCATTTTATGGATGACTACGTCGATAGCCTACCTGATGAAAAGACCGCAATACAGCTGGTTCATGACGTCATGTCCATTCACAAGAAAGGCGGCTTCGAAATGCGCAACTGGACTAGTAACAGTAAAGAAGTACTAGACAGTCTACCTAAAGATACGCTGGGAGACGCGGCTGTGCAGTTTAAAATGGGACAACAATACGAAGGCGAACGAACACTTGGATTAATCTGGTATCCGAGCGACGACACACTAAGATTCGACGTATCTTTCAAGCGAATACCAGAAAACCTAGTAAATGGTACACAAAGGCCTACCAAGAGGGAAATGTTACGAGTTATTATGTCTATATTTGACGTATATGGCTATTTATCACCGTACACGATTAACGGTAAAATTATATTGCAAGAAACCTGGAAACTTAAAATCAGCTGGGATGATTACGTCACTGATATTGTGTTTGATAAATGGGTTAAATGGATAACACAATTGCAAACCTTACGTTCGGTGCGCCTACCTAGGTACTATCCTATGGCGACAAGATATGCAAGTGCAAGCGAGAGGAAAGGAGAACCGGTTCTCAGTAGCCGGTCGCCGCAGACACGGTGCGGAGCTCCCGCGCATCGAGACATTGCGCCTGCCGTAGCAACCGAATATACATGCCTACAGCTGCATATATTCTCTGATGCATCTACGAAAGCGATGTGCGCTGTAGCTTATTGGCGTTGGCTATACGATGATTGCGTGCACGTAGCATTTATAACTAGTCGATGCCGCGTAGCACCAGTCAAACCTGTATCAGTGCCACGTTTAGAACTCCAGGCGGCTGTGTTAGCCGCTAGACTGGCCGAAACTATAACAAAAGAACATAACATGAAAGCAGAAAGGAAATTCTTTTGGTGTGACTCCAGTACAGTACTTACATGGATACGTAACGATGCACGAAACTATAAACAGTACGTTGCGCACCGACTCGGCGAAATAGACGAGCTAACCAATGCAAATGAGTGGAGATACGTACCCACGAAGCTTAACGTAGCCGATATCGCCACACGAGAATCCTATGACTGTTCAACATTAGGAAAAGAATGGATGTATGGACCTACTTTTCTACACAGCGAGGAAAACCAGTGGCCTCGTGACTACATACTTCTTGAACCTGAAAGAAAGGAAATGCAGTTAAAATTAGAATGCATTAATACTGTACAGTTGGACAACAGACAAGTAAACTTACCGGTACCCGATGCTACGAGATTTTCTTCATGGCTTCGCTTACTCCGAGCGACCTCCTATGTACTGAAGTTTATAAACAAATGCAAGAGGCATACTAACGAGTTCGACGACACTATGGAAAGAGCTGAACAACTATTAGTGAAACAGTCACAAGCTCAGTCGTTCGAGAAGGAGATATCGGAAATAAAGAACAATAGATGTGTACACAAAACCAGTAAAATACTTACCTTGTCACCTTACCTGGACGAATACGGAGTCCTGCGCGCCGGTGGCCGCATCGGTGCTGCAGCTGGTGTACTACCTGAAACAAAAAATCCTATAATATTAGATGGGAAAACTTATATTGCCAAATTAATTGTAAAGTATTATCACCACTACTACGCTCACGGAAATCAAGAGACGGTAGTGAACGAAGTTAAGCAAAAGTATTGGATTACGAGACTGAGACCTGTAGTAAAAACTGTAACATCTCGGTGCATGTCATGCAGAATAAAAAAGACTAAACCGGAAGTACCAAGAATGGGTGACTTACCTGGCGCTCGGATGGCCCACCACCAGCGTCCATTTACATTCTGTGGTGTAGATCTTTTTGGTCCCATGGATGTCACGGTCGGAAGACGACGAGAAAAAAGATATGGCGTTCTCTTTACGTGTATGACTGTGCGAGCTATACACCTGGAAGTCGTTGCTACGCTTACCTCAGATTCGTTCATAATGGCATTACGAAGGTTTGCCGCCCGACGCGGCTGGCCGCAATATTTATTCTCCGACAACGGGACCAATCTAAGGGGAGCGGATACAGCGTTGAAGAAGTCAATACAGGGTCTAGATGAAGAGGTACTGAAAAATGAAGCATTGAACCACGGCGCTAAATGGACTTTTATACCACCCGCCAGTCCACACTGGGGTGGGGCCTGGGAACGGCTCATTAGAAGCGTTAAGACTAGCCTGAATGTTGTGCTGAGGGAACGCGCTCCGAAAGATGAGACACTAAACACGCTATTGGCAGAAATAGAAAATATTGTAAATAGTCGACCATTGACCCATGTATCTGTGGACCCGAATAACCCCGAAACTTTGACCCCTAATCACTTTCTAGTGGGAACATCGTCTAGCTTACCTCATATTGGGCAATTTGATGATTCTGACCTGTACCTGCGTAAGCAATGGAGAATATCGCAAAGACTAGCGGATATGTACTGGCGCAGATGGGTCAGGGAAATATTACCGGACATGTTACCCTGCAAGAAATGGCAAGAAGAGCAGAGACCATTACAAGTAGGCGATCTTGTACTTGTAGTAGATCCAGACAGTCCTCGTAACCTGTGGCCCAAAGGATTAGTGCAGGAGGTAGTTCCTGGCAGAGATGGGCGAGTGAGGATGGTCAGGATCAAAACTCGATCTGGGATTCTTACGAGATCAGCCACACGCGTCGCTCGAATTCCAATAGATAATGAGTGCTGCTGAAGCAACACTAGGGTGGGGAATGTTAGCGACGCGATACCGTTATGTTTATTTAATTAAAATTAAGCTTTAAACTCCTATACTTAAGTTGCCTATGTTTAACTATTTACATCTAGATATAAGTACCTATTGTACACGGAAGCGCGCGGGGTACGGGCTGAGGCAGGAGGGGTGTGCGCCCTCCACCACCTTGTTAAAGCAGTCTATGTAAGATCCTCTTGTACGTTGCACGCTTTCGCCGCTTTAAAAAGTTTTGTCATTGCTACCTTCAACTTGGAAAATATACCCCCATGCAGTGAAAATTTTGGATATTTTTTCCCCTGCTTCACCACGCCTTCTACAGCATTCATTAATATATTTGGAGATTTGTTCTCTCATTTTCGGCCAGTAATACTTATGGGATAGCGCTAGAAAGCATTCATTAATGCCACGATGATTCGTCTTCCCTTCGTGATATTTTTGAATTATTTCTTGCTGACGTAGGTACTCTTTAACATTTTCAACTTCGGTTTTAGTCAATACAAGGTTCATGGCAGAGCTCTTGAACTTATCTTGTATTATAGGAATAATCTGATACATGGCTAAAGGTGGATAAATTATGATGCCTGTTTTTACTTTAGGGTTGGCGAATTCTTTAATAGCCTGAATAACGTCCTCTTCGAGGTTTGACTCGGATAGTTGTATGGACGTTCGAGTATGGGTCTCGAAAGGCTTTGAAACTGTTGGTCGTTTCTTAATGTCGCCTACTACTGTGAAACAGATCTGCCTGTTAAACTTATTCAATGGTTCATCACTTATTGGAATCTCTAAGATAGGATTCTCGGCACTCGTATGAGCTGTAAGCGTGTCTGAATTGGCCACTGATGGTGCTTTATCTGAGACATTAACTACTACGGAGCTAATCTCCTCGTTGTTGATTTCTACTCGGGATAAGGCGTCGGCGTTGGTGTTATTTTTGCCTTGCTTATAGACTACTGAGAAGTTATATTCGCTCAGTTTAAGTCTCCAGCGGGTTAATCTCGAGTTGGGTTCCTTCAGATTCATAACCCATTGGAGTGGCTTGTGGTCCGTAACGATTTTAAATTTGCGTCCGAATAGATATGGCCGAAAGTACTTGGTAGCCCAGACTATCGCCAGGAGCTCCTTTTCGATTGTACTATAGTTCATCTCGCTGGTATTGAGTGTCCGCGACGCATAGGCGATTGGTTTATCGGAACCAATAGGTCCTTGCGAAAGTACGGCTCCTATCGCTACATTTGAGGCGTCAGTAGTCAGTAAAAAGTCCTTGTCAAAATCGGGATACTGTAAGATGGGATCATTAGTTAGCAATGTTTTGCATTGCTCGAAACAGTTAATGTAGCTGGGATTATCGATTGTAATTTTTGAACCCTTCTTAAGACATTGCGTCATCGGTTTTGTGATGCGTGCAAAGTCTGGGATAAACTTTCTGTAGTAACCTAACAGTCCTAAAAAACGTTTAATCTCCGTAGCGGTTCGGGGAATCGGGAATTTTTTTATTGCTACTATTTTATCTGGGTTTGGCTTTATTTCATCTCTACTAATTATGTGCCCGAGATAGGCGGTCTCTAATTTTAAAAATTCCGACTTGTCCATCTGAATTTTAAAATTAGATTCCCTAAGCCTGCTAAATACCTTTCCTAAATTAATAATATGTTCCTGCAATGAGGTACTGAAAACGATTATATCATCTAAATAGACTAAGCAGATGGAATTTTGGAGGTCCCTAAGAACATTATCCATAACTCTTTGAAAAGTTGATGGAGAGTTTTTAAGGCCCATGGGCATGCGTAAAAATTCAAAATGGCCGTGTTCTACGTTGAACGCAGTTTTAGGTATGTCGCTGCTATTCATCTCGACCTGATAAAACCCGCTCGCGAGATCTAGAGTTGTAAAATATTGGCAGTTCCCAAGTTTGTCTAGAACGTCACTTATATTTGGAATGGGGTATTTATCGTCGATCGTTTTTTCGTTTACTTTTCTAAAATCCACTACGATCCGCCATTTGGCTTTACCGGATGCGTCGGATTTTTTTGGAACGACCCAGATGGGGCTGCTCCAGGCAGACTCTGAAGGCTGAATAATTCCTTGTTCTAACATCTTAGAAATTTGGTCTCGAACCTCTTGCCTGTGTATAAAGGGGTATCTATACGTTTTTGTGTAGACGGGCACCTCATCTGTGGTACGTATGCTGTGCTTAATTTTGTTCGTGAAGGTGAGTGGTTCGCCCTCTATGTAAAATACATCAGCATACTGTGCCACCAGTCTTTCTAAATTAGCGCGTTCCTCTACGTTAAGATGTTCAGTACGCAAGCGGGACAATACTTCGTCAGCACGAGATTTCGATATTTGCTTATCGCTTACGCACTCCATATTGAATATTTCAGCGCTAAGGGGGCGGTCCATAGAAAAAATCAAATCATTCGGAGTTGGGTTGTGGATCTCCAAGTAACCACGATTATTTTTAATCCGAGTAACGCATTCATTGACACAGCAGTTTGAAATAACTTGTTCTGAAACCAAAGCGTCGCCATCTTGTGAATTTACAGGGACTCTAATTATCTTACTTGAGTTGGCCGGAATCATATCTTCATACAAATTACAATTTCGAGAATTGTACATTACTATAGGATTAACTGCATGTTTTGTGACTAACCTATTATTTTTTAGATCTATATTAGCCTCCCACTTATTAAGCAAATCTAACCCTATCAGACCGTCGAAATATTCGTGAAAACTATAAATGTAGAGCGTTATATCCTTGTCGTCATTTATTTCCTGAAAACAGGGTAGGTTAATAGAATAATCATTACGAGATGTTGCGTGCACATTGGTAACCTCAAAGGGATCGTAGTTCCAAGGTAGATGAGCATAAAATGTTTTCACAGATTCAGGGCTGATAAATGATTGGTTTGCTCCCGTATCGATGAGAAGTTTCAATGGTGGGTCCGAAATTTGAATGTAAGGCAAGTAACGCTGTGTCTGCAAATTTATTTCTATTTTAACTCTTCTAACTTCGGACTTTCCTGAAAATTCTGGTCGTTATTGGAGGACTCTTCTTCTGCGGAACCCTCGCCAGGTGTTGTAACATAGTAGTCGGGGTAAGGCGTAGACTGTGGGCCTATATTGTATGCGTAATCGGGATACTCGTAATAGCCATAAGCGCTACCATCAGGATAAGCATCAGTTTCGTAATAAATCTCGTGATGATAGGGGTAATATAAATCGTTACACTCGTTAACGTTTATTTCACGTGTCTTGAAATAATTTGATGGAGGTGGGTTGCCCTGTCTGGACCAATCGTGTCCCCGAATAGGCATTGGTTTCGAGACAAAATGAGATACACCACTCATGGGACGTGGCGAGTCGTTAGAATTGGGCGGTTTAGACTGAAATCTAAAGGTATTGTTCTGTTGGTTATAATTGGATGGGCGCGCAGCGAACATTTGCTGAGTGCGCGAAGGTCCACGGAATTGCGGCGCTGCGTTAAAATGATATGGGGGTCGTTGAGGCTGCATGGTGGGATTTGGTCGTGAAGGGCCAGGTAAATTAGGCATGTACATTTTGTGTACAGGCATTGTGACGGGCGGTGGAGCGAAATTAAAGGCCCTACCGTTGGATGGAACAGATGGTGACATTAGCTGAGGTAGATTTTTCTTCTCAGGTAGCCGCTCGTTGCGTTGCTGTAGGTATAGAGTGTTCATCTCTTCGTGAACAAGCTCTAACGCCTTTTCGATTGTTTCTGGGCGCATGCACCTAATACGCGAACCTAGCGGATCTCTAAGGCCTCTAACGTATGATTGCAGGGTCGACTTTTTATATAGCATACGCTTTGATTCTATGACCTGTGGCTGGTTTTCATGTAAGCTAATATATGTCATTATCGTACTAAACAGATTCTGACATATCTCATAGTACTCTTGCGGCGTTGAGGAGCCTTGGGATAATGTTGCTAAATCATTATAGAGCGAGGTCTCATCGCGATGATCGGCGAAATTATTAATTAACGCGTTCCGAATGCCATTCCAGTTTTCTGGGATCCCGTTAGTATTTATGAGACGGGCCGCGGGTCCAGTGATTTTGTTAAGGATCCCGTTCAAAAGTGCCAAGTTTGACAGTTCATCCCCAGGATCTGCAGTGATATAGGCTTGAACTAACTGGTCGCATAGTCTAATGAATCTTGTCAGAACATAACAGTTGCCATCGAACTCAGGGACTAACCTAAGAGCTTTGAAGATTTCATCTACGCGTGACGGATTCCTCGTCAGTTGAGGCTGTGGAGTTGGCTGTGCCATGTCGTCTCCGTCTATGTTTCTACCTAAATCTAACAAATTATACCTAGTACTAACTAACCTAGGGGTCCGAGATTGCCTGGGATGGAAAATCTTGGGAGATAAAGATAAATGACACTAAGGTAAGGAGAGCAATTCTAGAGCTATTCTAGTGTACTCACATATACATCATTGGCCCCTCTGCTGTAGCGATGTCTTGATACACCTCCTGGCCGCAGCTCTTGTAGGATCGGATACTCGTTCGGTGCTTGATAGCCACCCGGGTGACTCGCGAGATCGCGATAGATTCGATGCAAGAGTCTTAATTGCAATACTCAGCGAACCGGCCCGCGAGTATCCTACCGACTGCGCCAATTACGAAGGCTGAAGCCGGAGGATGCAAAAAAAACCAATAATTCTTAATTAATTTATTTTAAAAAGGAAAATTACAATAAGCTTATAATTAATATTGATGATAACTGGTCGATGCTTGTACCAGGAATGGTCAATGATGAAATTGGTTTTGAGCATTCGATGCCGCATGTCCGGTCGATTGCGAAATGCTGCGTCGGCGCCTCGTGCTTCGCGTTGCCGCGATGCGCAATTATTTAGGCCGCGCGGTGTCAGCGGTCCTTGTGTCACACCGTGGCGTGTCAGCGGTCTTCGTGTCACACCGTGTCGTAACATGCACGTATCCGCCAGGAGCGCTGTTTCAAAATGTATGGATTCGTTCGATCACTCGATCGGTATTTCATGCTGTCAAAACTCGTAGTAAGCTCCATAGATGAAGACTATCTTCTTAGTAATAACATTACCGTCCTTTTGCGCAGTCGGGTGAAAATAGCCGCTGTACTTACGGAAATTAAAGCGAAAAGGGATGCATCTAAGATTAATTCAAAAATCTCTTGAGGCGAATGGTTATGACAATTCTTTAACTATGAAATAGGAAAAAACAACATTTAATATGTGATTTAATGTGTAATTATGTGATTGTCATAACATAATAAAGCTATTTTATTAACCTTTTGGGATTTCCCGAAGTGGAACTCTTATTGTCGGACAGTAAGGTCTATATTGAAATGCTGTCACACTATATCTGTTCGGAGTCCAGCGCGATATGACCTCAACTTCATTGTCTGCGTATGCATAAAACGATTTTAGGGAGGGTTTACATGGCGAAAGGATTTTTTTTTTACAATATTGCTCATATTCCTTAACACACTCACACACACACACACTTGTGACAATGTCACAGTCAAATGATTATTTATTTCGTACAACTCCTAGCCTACCACAATTTGTAATTTTACCTTTTTTTCCTAACTCTAAGGCGTGGATCAAACATATCTTTAGGTACTTGGTAATTTGGGTAATATAAATAAAACGACAATAAATTGGCTCAACATTGTTTTCGGAAATAATAGATATAAACCAAAGTGTCCAACAATAAACTCTACAACCGGATCGGAACGCGACCTCGAGGGAGAAGATCCGGCAAGAAACTGAGGAGGCGTCTTTTTTACACAACACGACGTTTTTAAAACTCAATATTATTATAATTGAAAAGAGTAAATAATAAATATGCTCTTATACGTGCTTTAGTTATGTTGAGAAATAACAAGCTTATCTTAACAATTGCAAAAGACTATTTATAAGATAGTCATTTTAATATATTTTTTATAAGTAGTAATTACCTACATTTGACTGTTGTAACCCATAGTGAAATCAGTAGGTTTTAATCAAAAACATTTTTTCTTTTACCAACAATAATAAAAAAATAAGCATCATAGCATGTAAACTTACCTAACGAGCTACTTCTAATTATCACATCGGCTAACAGAAATTTGACCCTTGGCACTGACATCAGCCGCTTCACTCCGTGGCCCCGCGCCGCCCGCGACACACGTCCCTCGCCATGTACAAGATCCTGCTGCTCGGTGCTCTCGTCGCCGCCGTGAGCTGCAAGAGCGTGTTCGTCGGACAAGTGTACCAACAGAATGGCATCAGTAAAGTCTATGACACCGCCATCGATGCCAGTTCGTTTCCGCTGTTGAAGCGCGAGAAGTATCTCCAGTTCGAGTCACCCTCCGGGGAAGTTAAGATCAAAGGCATTGCGATCAAAGACCTGGAGGATGGACTGGCGGAGCCCTCCATCACCAGGGGAGGGCTGGGCTTCAGCTTCGTCGATATCAAGCTCAAGAGCGAGAGGGGATCCGGGTTTAAGTACCTGATTGAAATTTTTGCGTAGTATAGTGATTACTTACTTTTGTAATGAGGATAATGTAATGATAGTTTTATTGATTGATAACCTTGACTTGAAACTCTTGACTGTTATGCTGTGACGGTTTAATTATGAGTTTTAAATAATACGAGTGTGTTACTGAATGTTGTTTTATCTGTATAATTATTAATACCTACTTAATACTGCTTATAGTTTATTGAGCATCAGTGTATAAAATGTTGCGAAACATAAAATCAATACATATAAGATCGATTTCTGATTTGACAGTACACAAGTCGGTACACAGAATCCAGTATATTATAACGACTATATTTTTATTTATAAAAGAGTAAACTAAGCGCTGAATCTGCGCTTCTTTAGCGCATTTGTTATCATTATTAGAAGAATTTCGAAACATCAATTTAACAAAAATATATATTCTTTACACAAATGACCATTGTCATTTTATTAGGGAATATATTAATTTTGTAAGATCGGCACAACGAATTTCAGCAGATAATGATCACTAATGCGCTAAAGAAGGTTCATACCTTAGTCTTGTCTTCTATACATACATATAAATAAAATTGGAGTGTCTGTTTGTAATATTAAAATAACCGCTTTTTACTAAGTGCATTTGGATGTATATACGTTACCTATACCGAAACAACATTTTTAAAATTTTTGTCTGTCTGTCTGTGCGTCTGTCTGTCTGTCTGTTTGTTTGTTCCGGCTAATCTCTGAAATGGCTGGACCGATTTTGACGGGACTTTCACTGGCAAATAGCTGATGTAACAAGGAGTAACTTAGGCTACTTTTATTTTAGAAAAAAAATAGGATCTCACGAAAAAAAATTAAAACCAATGTTGCAGCGCAGCGCCTGATTAAGTTTGATAGCAACAACCTGCAATGCGTCCCGCGGGCTCAGAATGGGTGAACAGGCTGTTGTCAACGGTTGTCTTTGTTAAATACTACGCGGACGAAGTCGCGGGCAACAGCTAGTTCTAAATAATTTTGTAACTATATAAATCAATACTCACATTATTTTTTATCGCTGATCTACTTTTGCTGTTGTTATTTATAAATCACGTATAGTACTTTGCTTATCTATCACCCATTTGACCCACGTTTAAGTAAGTACCTACACAGTGATATCGGAAAAGTAGATAATTAATTAATCTTGGTCACATTAAGGTTTAGTCCGACATTCTACGCGTTAAATGTGATTGATGCGAATTATAAGGTCAGTTTAATGTTACGAGTACTGTCTGCTTCCTTAATTGTCAGTAAAGTATCCTCGACTTTATGGACAAGTTTAACCGTATTTCTAATATTAACTAGAAAAATCACTTTTTATAATTTGATTATAAAATACTACACTCTTGCACGATTATGAAAACAATTACATATATCAGGAGGCCATTTCTTTAAGGAAAATCAACTCTAATTCCATGTAAACCCATCTTTATGCCACCGAGTCGTAATGCCCAAGACATCTGACCTTCTGTTTACACACTGACCTCTCGTTCGCACTCGCACTCTTCCTCAGTTCATATTGCGCCGTGACCACGATAACTTGCGTACAATATGATCCAAGTAATCAAAATACTCCTTGTATTGAGTGGTGTCGTAGTCCTGGTGGTCGGGGACAGTGTGTTCGTGGGACAGACGTACGACCACAACGGAGTGAGGAAGGTGTTGGACAAGGCAGTGGAGGCCGCCGCCATTCCACTGATCAAGCGGGAAAGTGAGGTGTACTATGAATACCCGGCCGGGGACCAGAAGATAAAAGGCGTAGCTATTAAGGATTTGGAGAGCGGCAAGGCGGAGGCGTCCATCACGCGCGGCGGCCTCGGCTTCGGCTTCGTCGAGATCAAGCTGAAGAGCGAGAGAGGCTCCGGACTCAAATATGTGATAGAAGTGTTCGCGTAACGCATTAAAGTTATCATAGATAAAGTTGCGTTAAATTGTTTTTTAATTACATATAATACCTATATCCTAAAATAAATATAAAACATTTTGTTTACCTATTCTTTTATTGCCCGACTACGGCAAATCCATAAGGTAGGATTATGATTTTAGCAGTCTATTTACTAGCTGGTGCCCGCGACTTCGTCCGGGTCTTTAATTATTTTTTTTGAATGAATTGGCTGAAATAAAACGTACACTACATTTTAAATACCTACAGCGATACAACACCATGAAGTTAGTAAAAGTAGCGGTTTTTACAAACCTTATGGTATTGTATCGAATTAGGTACTTTTTAAGCAAACTTAATACACCGAGACACCCAATGCAGAATGCTAATATCGCAAAACACTAAATTACATCGAAAAAATGTTCTAATTTTTCGTATAAAAATAAAAACCATTGACATTTTGAATTTTGCGCCCTGACCCTGAGCTTCCCCCTTAAGACTAAACAAATTACTAACATACATGTTAGAATGAATGCTGCTTCGTTTCTCATCGAAGACAGCGCGCCGGCTCGATAGAAGAAACTTGAAACCACATATCTAAATATTTAACCAAAGCACGGGCTAGTCTTCTCTAAGTTCTCCGCAATTAACCAACCGGCTGCGACCAAATAAATATGCTTACCAAATCCTAATCCTGTGCTAGCACGGAGCTAGCGCCACACGGAGCAGCTGCCGTGCCGCGGAGAGTGCTACTACCTCAGCACGCTGCAATCCTGCCTAAACATCATTTTCGGGCCCGTATCAAACTGCGGACGCCACGTTCGTCTCGAATCAGAATACTTCGTACGTAGTATCTCGTCGGATTTGTTGCGAGAGATAAGCGGCGTGATGATGATAAATTGGGAATACCCAAGATTGCAGGATTACATTTCCGAAGCACTGTTATTAATTATTAATACTTACTTATTAGTGAATGATTAGTTGTATTGTAGCTGATAACATTAAATAAATATACGTCTGCTATCATCGCCGGGCACTTGGAAATTTATAGTTTATTACAGAATTCCTGAAACTAATTATTTTAAAGCCATTGTGGACCTGTACTAACGATCGATGGTGTATTCAGTATTGGTTTATTAGATAAAGTAAAATATAATCATGTTAGGTACCTACTAATATAAGCCTTAATATCACATTATAATATGTAGGTACATGGTTTAAAGTGTTTGACCTTTCATTAAAAATGTTTGTGTGAACGGTCAACAGAATATGTCTACATTAACATTATTACCGATTTACTTAATTACCTATGTATAATAATTACCTATGTATAATAAGTAGGTAAGACGTCTACCTACCTACCTACCTACTACTACCTTCTAAAAAGTGCCGGCGGGGTAATCCCACGACGAGTGCCAGCACGCACACTGAGACCAGCAGTGTGATTTTGAAACCTCGGAAATCGGAATCGGATTCGGAACGGTAGTTTGCGTCTACGAAGTTAGTTTAATAATGGTAGGAAATAGTAGAAAAAAATATTGAACGCAAAATCTAAACTATTACAGTTTCTTGTGATAAAAAGCTTCATACTTATAACCACATAAATCAAACATTAAGTTGAACACTTGTTATTTTTGATATTCACGTTTCTAAGCCTACGTGTTAGTTTTTTTATTTTTTGTACCGATCTTTGTAAACTGACAAATCCAATGAAAAAAAAGTTTGTTTAATCTATGTCTGAGGTTTGTTTATTGTTGTTGACGAGAATATTACAAATAACCAAAATGAACGTTGATTACCTATATAATTTGTAACATCATGTCACATAGATGCTCCATATTCGTGTAAAAATAAAAACTAGGTTGCAAGGCTACAGCGCCATCTATTAAAAAAAAATTGGCAACCGAACCTGCGTATTCACCCCTGTCTGTCCCTATAAAGCTTGAGTATGTGCTTTTGTCTTGTTAATAATGCGAATGAAATATTTTTAAATGTATAATGACCAAATTGTATTAAAGTAAATAAATAAGTAGGTTGGTACCTAAATACACTTAGCTACACTGGGATTGCGTTGTATTTATTGTTTCATCCAAAAATACGGCTTTAATTATGCTATTAAAGCCAGTGCAATATCCAATAATTCGTATAATATCAAATTGAGTAAAAAAAAAGACTAAATGCCATCGGAAAGACTTCCTACACATAAATCTCCTCGGAAAGTTATGGTCGGATCGGAATGATTTTCCGTCGACAAACGTCAACAATCTTCGAATTCGGAAATCAAAATAGTTAATTTGTTTACAAAGTTCGGTACAGCAAAAAGAATAATAAAAACATATAGGCCTAGAAACGTGAATATCAAAAATAACAAGTGTCTGACTTAATATTTATTGTGTGTGGTTATAAGTTTGAAGCTTTTTATCATAAAAAACCCGTATTAGTTAAAATTTCGCGATCAATATTTTTTCTACTATTTCCTACCATTATTAAACTAACTTCGTAGACGCAAACTACCGTTCCGAATCCGAATCCGATTTCCGAGGTTTCAAAATCACACTGCAGGAGCGTGAGGTAGTTACCGGTGGGAACACTTGTTCTGTTTCTAGAATGGTTGTAGGTGTTATATGGTATAAACACAACGGACGCAGAGCAAGATAGGGGCAATTCGCTGGTCCCACTACTACTTCCACGCGATCTTTATCTTAATTCTTAATGTTTTCAACATTAGTTATCATCATCAACGCACAATTATCCCCATAATTAGCACCAATTGTCGACAATGCTGTCATCAATCCGTCAAGGGCGAGATTATTGGTAAGCTAACGGTATAGTTTATAGTCTACCGTATTTGGACATTTAATATGAAGAATTGAAAAGCGCCTCAGCGGACGGTAGGTATTTCAATCTTCCAATTCTTCATACAAAATTTCTAAATACAGTAGACTATATAGTATAGGTTAACTTACGAAAAATCTCGCACTTGACGTACAGTTGATCGATAGGACCGGTTCCACCTGCTATAGATTCTAGCACAGTTTCTATGGATTTCAAAACTGTGATACTACTATAGGTACACGTACTACTTACTATATCACCGCTAGCGATATAGCTCTACCAGTCATACTCCGCTTTTAATGATAATTTCCATCGGTAGCCACGCACAGGCGGGTATTCTTTTCATCTGAAGTGTAGGTAGTAAATTTGTAGTAAATTGTAACTGATTATGAAGATGCAAGATAAACTGAGTAAGTTTTTTTTCAAAATAACTTACTTTTTGTTTTGTTTAGGTTTAAATTAGTCATTATGTTTTTTATGTATAATCACATTGAGATAAACATCTATTATGATTTCATGCTAAAATCCATTAAAAAATGTAAATAGTTAAATTCATGAAAAGTTCGTCGGCGGATTTCAATTTTGGGGGGTTCAGAATATTGGGCTGAATCCATGGTACCTATATGTTGTCTTTAGGACGCCACCTGCACCCTGCATAGATAAGTAGTAGTTTTAGCTGGAAATACTTCACCGCTCCCACTACTATCTTCGATGTTTAAACAGCCGAGACTATTAGCGGGCCGTCTAAAATACAAAAAAAATAACTGCACAGTTACGAAGTTTGAATATTTAATTCTATCAAGGATTTATATTTTTAATCCATCGTGATAAGATTATGGGCGGATTTGCACCGTGATGTGTTAATATAAAAGGCTGGATGTAAGTGGTGTGATAATAAGCATCACCTATCCCTCGACAATGAAGTCCGCTCTGTTGCTGATCGCGCTGTCCGCGCTGGCGCTCGCCGAGGAGCCCATCCAGCTCAACTACCACGGCGAGGTGGGCATCCCGGAGGCGGCGCGCATCAAACAGCTGGAGCAGGCCGTCGACTTCGATGGGTCCAGGATCGCCGGAGGCTCCACCGCAGCGGCCGGTGCGCATCCTTTCCTGGTTAGTCTACGACACACCTATGTATATTAATCTTCATCGTCCGTTTTGCTCGAACAATTAATTATTCGATCGTCGATATTATAATTTTAGCTAGAATGCTCGTAGGTATCTTTAACATTGTTGTATGTCACAGGCCGGTCTCGTGATCACGCTCACCACGGGCGCCACCTCCGTGTGCGGCTCATCCATACTAACCAACACGCGCGCCGTCACCGCCGCCCACTGTTGGTGGTCCCCGCCACTCCAGGCGCGCCAGTTCACGATGGTGTTCGGCTCCGCCTTGCTGTTCTCCGGCGGTGTACGCGTCAACACCAACCAAGTCGCCATGCACGCCAACTACAATACTAACACCCTGAACAACGATGTCGCCCTCATCACCTTCAACTGGGTCAGCTACACCAGTAAGTGCCATTTGGTTTTTGGCGCAAAAAGGAAGAACTCCCAGGCAAGCGGGTAGTATGCCAGGTAGGGCTGGCTGCCCTCATCGCCATCTGTGTATCTTATGAGAAGGTTGAAGAGGTCGCTTCAGTACTCCCCGCCGAAACCGGAGGTCGATATTCTTGAAGTCCAGATTAGTACGTGCAAGGGCCAGAATGTTCTCAAAAATATATCCTTTGGTTAGTGCGCTAACATCAGCGCTTGTTGTTTCTTCCAGACATTATCCAGAACATCGCCCTGCCCACTGACCTGAACAACAACTTCGCTGGCACCTGGGCGCACGCCGCTGGGTACGGCAGGAACGGTGACAGTGAGTATCACTAAATACGAGAAATATTATGCAATGAAATCATAAAATGATGACCGCTGAACATCTGATCAAATGAATCGTGTATAAATTTTTCGGACTGATAAGTAGTCCATTTAACATTTCCATATACAATAATATGCTTAATAGATAATACGCAGTGTGTACTCGTAGATGTCGGCATCTCCAACAACCAGGCCAAGCACCACGTGTGGCTCCAGGTCATCACCAACGCCGTGTGCCAGTTGACGTACGGTCCTTGGAACGTCATCGCATCCACCCTGTGCACCAGCGGCGCCGGCGGCGTCAGCACCTGCGGCGGCGACTCCGGAGGTCCCCTCTCCATCACCAGCGGTGGACAGCGCGTCCTGGTGATTATTTCTTAGAACGATCTTTCGATTAATTACTTTAAAATCCACAAGTTAATTTATATGCACCAGGAATCCTGCGCTAAATCCAAGTTTAACAAAATGCTACTCTGTACGCAAGTTTTTTCTTCACTTCATTAATGTGGAGGAATCACTAGGGACTATCGGTTAATCTGTGCTACTACTTTCTAACTAGGTAACAGATGATACTAACATTGCTTGTGTCCACAGATCGGTATTGTCTCGTTCGGCTCCCCACGCGGCTGCCAGGTGGGGCTTCCCGCTGGCTTCGCGAGAGTCACCTCCTTCACTTCCTGGATCCAGGCTAGGCTTTAATCACGGCGATACAACAAAAATCCGTACAAATAAATGTATATTTTAATCATATTTTTATTTTCTGTTCTCATTAATAAAATTGTTGTACATATTGAACTAATATTTCAAACATCATGAATATTTGCCAACGACCGGTAGCTGATTTCATACCCATTACTTAAATACCTGGGTGTAACATTGGACCGAATGCTTATCACAGTAGCTAAGAAGTTCTTCCAAAGACAAGGCTTCATCCGTCCTTGGAAACACGCGGGATTTTTAAATTAAACATGCTATTGGCTTATATAATATTTAACGCACGAGTAAAAAGTAAACTTCCAGCGCCTGCATTCGATACCGGTATAATAAGAGTATCTACTTTTATTAATCTTAGAAAGGGTCCAAAAAGCCTTTCATACTTATCTCCACCCGCTTATTCACACCTAGTACCCGTGTCCTTGTCTTTAATTTCTATAGGAATGTCTGGACAACAACTCATTAGAAATTCCTAGACTAAACGACCACGTTACAACTGCCTGCACAATTCTCCGTGGCATCATAGACTCATCGGATCTCCACAATGAGCTGACTCGTATATATAATTCAAAATTAGCTCTCGTATACAAAATATTAAGTTCCGAAGTAGCTTTTTTACGTCAGTTACATGATCTATTCTTTTAATTCTAGGCCCATAAAAAATCTAGGATACGAACAATGTCACGGATATTAATTAGTTTAACACATATTATTCTCAAAAAATCATCAGATTAAAACTTCTAATCCACTACGATAAGATAGTGCTTATTGTATAAAAACTAAACAGTGTAGGTATCAGTCCACAAGCTTCACCGATCCCTCGACAATGAAGCCCGCTCTATTGCTGATCGCGCTGACCGCGCTAGCGCTCGCTGAGGAGCCCATCGTGGTCAACTACCACGGCGAGGTGGGCATCCCGGAGGCGGCGCGCATCAAGCAGCTGGAGCAGGCCGTCGACTTTGACGGCTCCAGGATCGTGGGGGGATCACCCGCCGCGGCCGGTGCGAATCCATACCTAGTGAGTGCTAATTTAATCGGTGCTGAACTTGTGTAATTAATCTCAATATACTCGTAGGTTAGCAGTCTATCTACGTTTAGGTATGAGGAGTGTCCTCACCATTGACCAGCTAAGAAAACATGGCCTTTCCTTCGAAATACCACGCATATAAATAGGTATTAACGATATCAACCTTCGGGTCTCACCACCGCCAACGGCGCCCTAATCGTGTTGAAACCCAAATTTGAAGTATTATAATCAATCATCCCAGGCCGGGGTAGTGATCACCCTCACGACGGGCGCCACCTCCGTGTGCGGCTCCTCCATGCTGAGCAACACGCGCGCCGTCACCGCCGCCCACTGCTGGTGGACGCCGTTCATGCAGGCGCAACAGTTCCAGCTGGTGTTCGGCTCTGCTCTCCTGTTCTACGGCGGCGTGCGCGTCGACACAAACCAGGTCGCCATACACGCCGACTACGACATCAGCGCCGCGCGGAACGACATCGCCATCATCACCTTTCACTGGGTCGCCTACACCAGTCAGTGTCACTCGACTTACAACACAAGTTACAACTCTTACGACACGGCAATCTAAGTGTTGTTCCAAATCTATTGCAGACATAATTCAGAACATCGCGCTGCCGACCACTCTGCTGAACAACAACTTCGCTGGCACATGGGCTCAAGCCTCCGGGTTCGGCAGAACCAGTGACAGTGAGTATATCTACTTGTTTTCCAGATTTGGATTGTTTACAATTTTCGGAGCGAGTTATGATAACGAACTATTGTGTTCGCAGGTGCTGGGATCACTGTTGACCAGGCCAAGCACCACGTGTGGCTCCAGGTTATCACTAACGCCGTATGCCTGCAGACATATGGAGCGAATGTTATCACGGATGCCACCCTGTGCACCAGCGGCGCCGGCGGCGTCGGCATCTGCAACAGCGACTCCGGGGGCCCGCTCTCCATCACCAGCGGCGAACAGCGAGTCCTGGTCAGTTTCGTTGATAAGAATATTTTTGGGCAAACTAATATATCGCCTCTTTTCGTTTAAGAAATTGTTACATAGTACCTTATTAGTTACCTGGTTTTCGCACTCTCTTTCCCTAGAATCCCTACATAACATAATTTTTATTCAGTCTAGGTATTTCAATAATTTCGTAACTTATCCAAAATGCCTCAAAACTCAAAACGTCTCAAAGTGCGTGTGTTGTCAGTAACTGATCATATAACGTGATTCAGAAAGTATATACTATCCTATTGCGGTTCTTTAACGGATTTTTAATAATGATGTGAAATCAGCATATTAAACCAAATTTAATTCAGTAATACAGTCAGGGACACCTCAAATTCGCCCCGTATACATATTTATATCCGAGTTATCCGACAGCGGCAAAGCCAAAGGAAAGTGATTCTCAAAATTCTGTTGGGGAAGCCCCTATTATTTATTTGAAAGTGTTTTTTTATTTTACAAATGTGTTGCTGGCAGATCGGTGTCACCTCGTTCGGCTCGGCGCGCGGCTGCGAGGTGGGCATGCCCGCCGGCTACGCCAGAGTGACCTCCTTCATTTCCTGGATCCAGGCTAGACTCTAAACACGGGATTTCACAAAACATACCCAATGAATAAATTGATTAAATTCTTTGTTTAAATCATCTATTTAGTTTTTATTAACTTTTTAATTGCTCTACTAAAACAAAGCCGCCAAAGTGCCAGCTCTTTATAAGTTGCAAACGTATTCCACGAGGCACTCGTGGTAACCGACTATCAGACCACACAATAGACGGCGTTGTCTTACAAGAGAACGATCAATATCAGAAAAGCCCCGTGTGCTGGTTGGGTGGAGATGTAATTAGCCCATGGCCTACATATTTACATGGCGATTAGAGATATATGTGTATATTTTCTTCTGCTTTTTCGCGTAGATTTAGATTACAAAAGAAAAAATATAGCAACAACTGCAGGATATTGTGTTGCAGCGCCTCTTTGCGGCAGTATAATGTAGTATTACTAACGAAGCCTATACATATATAAACTTCGAGTTCATGTAATGATTCAGTTTGACGTTTCGCATGCATAAAAGCATGAATTTGAGACGCACAGCGACCTCTATGATAGTAATGAGAATTAAGAAACGAAGCTTCGCAGTTTTGTACGGTAGACGGCCAGCAATGGCGAATTAAGCCCGTGTACGAGTATAGCATTTGTGAATGCAAACACTAATTGCATTCACAATCCGCGTTTGTATCTGAAGTAACCGCTGGTCTGATCAAATTATCTAATTGGCTTTGTCCATGCGGGGCGGCGACTCATGCAGTAGTGGACAATATCAGTATCCACCATTTTGATTCTTGTATGTCTGTCTGTTCGCACATCTTGGCAATATAAATTTTACATAGCTTGAACTAATTTAATGTTTTATTTGATGCAACCTGTACTCGTATTACATTACTCCGCCACAGTGTGCCACAGCGATTCATCAGTCGTATACCCTACCTAATCTAAATACTGACAAATGATAAGAATGATAAATTGAAATAATTAATTATGGGTAAATACACGACGTGCACTCAAACGACTGATTGAGAACTGCGGTGTACACGTAAATTAATGAGTAATTGGAAATTCCGATGGTTTTGGTTATGTACGGAGCCCTCGGAGTGGGACTCATCAAAGGAGGCAAATGAAAGCACCTAGCTATCTTCTATCATTTACTAAAATAAATTCTAACACTGACTGACCGACAGACAACGCACAGCCCGAACCGGTGGGCCTAGAAGCATGAAATTTTGCACTGGAGTTCCTTATATAGAAATTAATAAAATCATGTACTCAACCGCAAACTTTCGCCAGACTGCCCCACTGGTACCAAAACGTAAACAACGTCGTGAGTATTAATTAGTCTATCTGAATTATTTTTATTGCTTTCCAGACATCATCAGATTAAAGCTTCTAATACACTGTGATAAGATAGTACTAATTATATAAAACATAAGCGGTGGAGGTGTCGGCCACAAGCCTGACTGATTCCTCGACGATGAAGTCCGCTCTGTTGCTGATCGCGCTGTCCGCGCTGGCGCTCGCCGAGGAGCCCATCGTGGTCAACTACCACGGCGAGGTGGGCATCCCGGAGGCGGCGCGCATCAAGCAGCTGGAGCAGGCCGTCGACTTCGACGGCTCCAGGATCGTCGGGGGGTCCACCGCCGCGGCCGGTGCGCATCCCTTTTTAGTGAGTGCCAATCTATGCTCTACAAGTGTAAATAACCTCATACTGGTAATTCTGTCCGCGTTAGCGTATCATGTGCTTCGCGCCTCATCGCTGTCCCTGTAGGGAGATATTTACCAGCTTGGACACCGTGGCTTCCCCGTGTCTACTCCAGCGCGGGAAGTATAGGTATCACGTACGCCAGTGATAATAATATCATCCGTCGGATACTTACCACCACTAACGTCGCGACTGTTTTAGAGCCTAATGGCATCCCTCGTAGCGGTGCTTAGAGACCCGACATCTTGACGCTTATTTTGTAGAGAATGCGTCGATACCCTAGCACAGTCCCATCTACGAAATTCCTGCGTTAATGCTAGTGCTAGGTAGTGCTGCTACCTCTTCGGAATCCATCAAGCGGCGACAATATAGCAACCATCTCGCTAGAAACTTTGATCTAGGATATATTTAAGCTGTTTACGGTGGGACTATGGGTTTATTGAGGCCAGATGCTCAATTTTACACCAGTTGGCAAAACAGCTTGTCGAGCCATTTAGTCATTAGAGCAGGGGGCCGGCTCTTATCTCGCTCAGAGAATTAGCATTACGATTCAACGTGACAATGCTGCTACCCCGCGGGGCGCATAGCCAAGTTTTGGTGGTTTAGGACAGGTATATTTCTTTTTGTAAATAGTATAGTTATAGTACCTAATGAATTTGTTGTTTCTAACGAAATATTGTATTTTGCGTTCATTTTACCTGAAAGATGTAATAAAATTTGAAATTACGAATATTGATCATATATAATAAATATTTACGTTTCCGTAAAGTAGTCTTAACCCAAAGTTATTAAGGTAATACAATCAATTTAAAATTATTGGATCGTATATAAAGTTTAACCAAAATAGTGTAAATAATTTTATTCGATGAATCAGTAAGTTATATGGATAATTTTGATTTAAAATTATATTTATATAATTTTTTTTCATAGCAAAGAGGTGCCGCAATTGTATCATCGTGTCTTCTCAACTATTGTTGCTAATTCCAGGCGGGAATAGTGATCTTCCTAACGACGGGCGGCACGTCCGTGTGCGGCTCCTCCATGCTGAGCAACACGCGCGCCGTCACCGCCGCCCACTGCTGGTGGACGCCGCAGATGCAGGCGAGTCAGTTCCAGCTGGTGTTCGGCTCCGCCTTCCTGTTCTCCGGCGGAGTGCGCGTCAACACCAACCAAGTCGCCATGCACGCCAACTTCAACGCTTTCAACGCCAACAACGACGTCGCCATCGTCACCTTCAACTGGGTCGCCTATACCAGTCAGTATCGCTCGAGTTCCATCTTAAGTTTACAACTCCTACGGCACCATAACTCCGGTATGCTCCAATTCTGTTGCAGACACAATTCGGAACATCGCGCTGCCGACCAATATGCTGAACAACAACTTCGCTGGCACATGGGCTCAAGCCGCCGGCTACGGCAGAAACAGTGACAGTGAGTACTTCCATACTGTGATTGTAAGAATAAAATAGGTCTTGTTCGTGAAAGTCTTAAATTTTGAGTGAAGTAGAATGTTCATTAGGACATATTTAAAATACAATGACTCGCCAGGCTCGTTCCTGCTCGATCCACGAGTATAATGTATGGTTAAGATAACACTAAATACTTACCGTGTTCTTAGGTACTGGTATCACTATCAACCAGGCCAAGCACCACGTGTGGCTGCAGGTCATCACTAACGCCGTGTGCCAGCAGACGTTCGGAAGCAGTACCATCGTGGCGTCCACCCTGTGCACCAGCGGCGCCGGCGGCGTGGGCATCTGCGGCGGCGACTCCGGGGGCCCGCTCTCCATCACCAGCGGCGGACAGCGCGTCCTGGTTAGTTCAATTACTGAAAAAAAACCCCGTGTTACTTATCTCGTTCTCGCACAATTTCCTACATAATATGAAGTTTAATCAGAATAATACGTATGAAAGCATTTCGTCACTTATCTTATTATATTAAAAACGTATTGATTATGTTAGTACCAACTTAATAATTTTTTTTATCAGATAAAATTGTGTAATCGGAAATAGATTTGCATTTCAAATATTAATTATACTGTTTAGGTAGTACTATGTTCTGAATGTAGCTTTTCGTTTAAATCGATTTTATAATCGCATAAATCGTATAGTTACACCAGCTAATATAATATTTATTATTTGGAAGTGTGTAATCTTCTTAATATTACACAATTATGCGTTCTGCTCACAGATCGGTATCACCTCGTTCGGGTCGCAGAGCGGCTGCCAGGTGGGCCTGCCCGCCGGTTACGCCAGGGTCACCTCCTTTGTGTCCTGGATCCAGTCCAGGCTCTAATTAATGCCACCAACGCACCGTGGCTCTCTGCAGAGCACATTTTAAATAAAATAAGCTGAATTACAGTGAAAGTTGCTACCGAGACCTTACTGTGCTGTTTTATTTTTTCGTAACGAACTAAGCTACATCCACCATGTGTGTCTCACTGTCTACCCCGGGGGGGGGGGGCAGACTGGTTTAATTATAGTCTTAATTATTCACCTAAACTAAACGGTCGTCTCTCTCCCGTTTGGTAGGAAAGTACAACCCTACTAGCGGCAGTCCGCAAAAATTGCATTCGTGCACCGCACGGCGCTCGCGGCGGCCCGCGCGTGTCGAAGTGGCTGCCAACCAGCGAGCGGAAATATATGTACAAGTCTATCTCAACGTGATTTTAAATTAAAAAAAGTCTTCAAACACCCAAAAAGTTAAAAATATTCTAATCTTGAAATCTACCTTGTTGAGATTTTTATATTATTACAGTGGCCTTAACTATATAATATAAGAGTGAACCAAATGTCAAGTCGCTCGGACCAGTTAAAATAGAATAAATTGTTCCATTGTATGAGAAATCTCGACATTGTCTTGAAAAAGAACTGATGATCTTGAAACGCCTGATCAGATTTTCACCAAACAGCGCTAGAAACCATCCCAACTAAACCAGCTTTCAAATAAAAACTTGCGTTGAAATTGGCCCACGCGTTTGGGTGTGGGGGGTTAAAAATAACAATAATTGCTTATTGAAATAAAAAATAATAATTACTAATTTTATACTAAAACCGCAATGTAAATTAAAGCTCAAGTCGCGGGAGCGCGCTCGTAAGTACACCAGCTCTTGTGTTTACAGGTGACGTCAGCGCACCCCCGTGGGTACTTCGACTGCTATCTTACTCCCTCTAATAAACAGCACTCGAGCCACAGATATAAGCGGCCTTTCGGCATTGGCAAACATTTCTCAAAGAAAACCGCCCTTTGTCGGCATCGTTTGACTACGCCGCGCCGCCCCGCACGCGCCGAAATCGGGTGTAGGTACTGAGTAAAAAAGCGCATGCGCAACGGTGATGCGAGACGTGCCAGACGTGACAATAGGTAGTAAAGTACGGCAACGTTATTTTCGAATTTAATGTATTGGGCTTTTTTTTTTTTTCTAATTCTAGCAACCTACAACAAGAATCTTTGAATTAAATTTAACTGTATCGTGCTAGTGGGGTACGCACAGTTAAGACACTTTGATTTTGATTGCAATACACACATTTTATACAACATTTTGATGAATGGCTGCAGTTTTTCTAATAAATAGGCAGTACTACTGATATTTGCATTGTCGCATCTACATTTTAAGGATCTTTTTATGATCCATGTATTGGGAAGACACGTTTGTTTATTTTGTTTTTGTCTGTTTTGATTCCTTTGATCACCAGTAGTCGGTGTCTGTCTGCTACGCTAGCAAACGTCTCGGGCACAAAAATTGACCAGATCGCGACTTATACTTTTACGGCGTACGTTTTTAAATTAGTTATGTTATTTTATTGTTTCGTGTGTGTGTGGTGTTTAGTTAAAAGTAAAAATGCCTCGCGTGCCGGCTACGGATCCTCCAGGTTTTAGCGCCCGAGTGAATGGGCCAATGTTATTGTGCT